>BMAV01023838.1:0-20397 GCA_019973955.1 Trichonephila inaurata madagascariensis
CTATACCTAGTAATGTACTTTCCACCACAAAAAAAAGCCCCCTCAACCTACTACTATTTCCCCCTAGCAAAACCAAATATTTCCGCTTCATCGTTCTAACTGAAATCCCCCCAATTTTACAACTTTTTAAAATTTCCACTCTATCCTGATGTTCAATCATCAGTTTCCATATCAAATCACAGCTCATCAATAAGGAAATCTTAACACACCCCAACGAAATTAAAAGAAATAAAGCCCAAAAATACAAAAACCAGAAATAGAAAAAAAAATGACTCCACATAAACCAAAAAACCAGCATAAGAATATACTACGATAAGAAGACATGCTTGTATAGGCGTGAAAAAAACGACCAGACCCTTGGATAAACCCAAGATGTAAAAAAAATTTTTTAAACGATCCCCAAGCATAAAACGCAAGTTAAACACCAACCCGTTTCGGACAAGTAAAGCAAATTTTTTATAACATGTATTCCCCGATTTTTGTATTAAACAAAATTGTTCCATTCTCCTTTTCAATTGTTTTATTTTAATATATGGTCTGACTTGGGGGGCAACCCCCACCAAATTTTCTTTTAATTACTTAAAAAAGGTTTTATGTATTAAAATTTTAACTTTTAGAACTGTATTGTCTTTTTTTAAATATTTTATAAACATTTTAAATTTTATTATAAAAAAGTTTGGCGCAGTATACCCAAAATTGGCTCTTGGCCATAAAACCCTCTCACTCACTCCTCATTACGAGTCGACTGTATAGCAAGGGTTTTGATAAATTTTTCGGGCTCCGAGCCACGGGGAATTAGGAACGAGCAAGCGGACAGCGGGGCCGGTCGGCGACGACCATTTGCCACTAACAGTTCCCTATGGATATTAAGCATCATCCTGCATCATTTTTTAACGATCTGGCGGAATCATGGAGCGCAGTTCTTAACAAACTGCACTCTGTGAACCCCCCAAAGGGAATGGTTGATACCAATGCGAAGAACTGATGTCAAATTGACTCGTCTTCGATTGGTCCCCCACCTTTACACACAGGTTTTTGTTGTTGGGGAAAATGCCTAACTGTCCTTCATGCATGGTCTCGTACTCAGTTCAACATCTTTAATAGATTTTCTCGTTTTAATAATTATCATACCTTTTTTTTAAATTTATCTCATTTAACTTTACCTGACTTGGTGGGAGAAAAACAACACCAAAAACCTATTTGCTTTTTTTTAAAAAATTGGGTTTTTATATTTAATTTAACAAATTATTTTTAATTGTTTTAACTTTCATTTTATTTTATGTGCATGGGTACACATATATAAATATATTTTAAAAACAATAATTTTTATGTATATTTTAAATTTTTTTTTTTAACGAAAGTTTGGGGGAAAAGAAAAATTTGGGTCTTGCGCCAAAACCTACCTCCCCCTCGGTTTAAAAATACGGGGCTTGACCTAAACACGAAACACATATTTTCAGACAGAAAAAAAGCTTCAATTTTTGGAAAGTTGTTACATTAAACTCATAACTTGTTAACAATATAGTGTTTTTTTAAAATTTCAAAATATTTCTGAATAATTTTTTTTTTTTTAATCGTGAAGTCATAGCCCATTTAACATTACATATAGGAAAATGGAAAACAATTTTATACCGAAAAAAATAAATCGGGTTTAAAAAAATTTGGGTATATGAAAAATAATGCTGCTCTCTAAAGGATAGTGAAGCTAGAATATCATATTAATGTTTCATTTCTTTAATATCTGAAAAAATGTTCCGAATTCGGGTCCTATTCCTTAACATTAACCGAAGACAGCCTTAAGTGTGTTAACTCGAAATGTGACGTTTAAAAAAAATTATCAAATGGAGACAGCGATTGCTGAAAAAGTTTTAAAAATAATTAACTGAAACTTTTTGTGTAAGCTCTGTATAACATTAGAAGTGTTTTAACCTTCAGATTTATCAATCACTGTTTTATTACAAAATTTACAGTCCTTTATGTGAAAGTAATCACTGTTTTTTTTAAGAAATTTCATATCATGACCTAGATAAAGTGCTCGAGATTTGTAAAAATAAAAATATCTCTTATCCTGAAGGCCATTTCAAAAATGAATAACAAAGTAACGAAGTAGTTAAAATTGAAAATTCAGAATTTGTTTTTAAACTTATTGCACAAAGGGCCTCATTTGTGTAATTTTTTACCAATTTTTTTCAATTTTAGTAAAATAATTTCTTTTTCTCATCTTAATTTTAGTAATAATTTTTTCTTAAAATGTACTAAAGAAATCTAAAATAAACACAAAAAAATACCCGTACCTCCTTTTTAAAAAAAATAGTCGAATACCTTAAGAAAGTTTTTTTTTACTAATTTAAGAAAAATAATTCGTAATGATAAATTTACATGCATATAATACATCAAATTTTTACACTTTCACTTTTTAATCATAACAATAATTTATATAACACAAATGATATATTGTTTAATTTCATATCATGTAGGATCTTATAATATTTTATGACATACATGCTGTTCTCATTCTCCTATATGTATGTATGAAAAATCGACTTATTCTTTATTAGCAAGATCTCTGGAAATATTAGATCTACAAACTAAAAATTTAACAGATTTTTTTTTTCCTTTTTTTTTTTTTTTTTTAGATTAGAGTTCCGCTAAGAACGTTTTGTGGAAATCGAGTCCCATCGGGGGTTGTGAAGGTGAAATAGATTAAAAAATCCCATTTTTTTGCTATTACATCTACAGACTTGATATTTGCCACACGTATTTCTTTTGAGCAAAGATTCGTTAAATACGATTTCTGTGAAAATCTACTGACAAGGGGGGAATTACGGGGTGTAAATACTTCCGTTTTATAAACTCAAGTCCTGTTCAGGTTCTGTCCTTAAAATATTTTTAAATTTTCTATAACAATATTTTTAAAAAAAATATATTATTATTGAAGGATATAAAAAACGAATGGTGCTTCTCACCATTCAGTCTAGAGCATTAAGTCTGTTCATACTTCTAGCTATAAAAGCCGCCAGAAAAAAAATTGCAAATTTACTGAATTTACTTATACTCTCTGACATAATAAAAGTTGTGATACACCCCGGGCCGGGGGTTTCATCTTTTCATCCATGCAACCTAGATTTGTAGCGATAAAAGATTGACCCCTCGAACCTTCCATAATAAAAATAGTTTATTATATTAATATATATTAACCAATGCAAGACAAGTCTTACTTGGAGGTAAGCAATCAGGAGTGATATATGACACAAATAACAATTGTTAGCAAATAGCGCATTAAATCCTACTCACTATCTTTTTGATAAATTAACCTCCGAATATTTATCTATAGCCGATTCTTAAACTAACTTGAGTCTGCTTTATATTTAAAGTTTAATAATCTATCGCTTACCGATATTCCACGGCGATCAGCAACCAAGCTTTATATATTCCACATATTGCAATAATCCAACTTGATCCGGCTACTAGGCAACTTTCTGGCTTCTAACCAACCTCTATATGGCTTCTATAATACTCACTGACCTCCAGCCGACTTCTCTAAGACCTCGTTGCGAATTCTAAAGCTCCAATATATATAATCATTCCTAATCTGTATACCGAGTTTTCTTCTTGAGTTGGTTGGAATGAAATGCCATTCTGGCCCCAAAGATTCCCCAAGAGGATTTAGTGTAAGGCGCGATAAAGCCACGTCACAAAGTAAAATACACATTTATATGGATATAATATACTTATATAAATGCATCTACACTGCACAATGTATTTGATAATTAATTTATCAATACTAAGTTAAGAACAAGATTATAATTACTAGTGATTCCCATGGGCTTGTCATGTATAAAATTATACACAAAATTTAAAACCCATCTTGATAATTTGTACTGTTTATAATTGAAGTCACATATTGCAGCTTTAGCACCAAAGTACGTTATTTTTTAAATCAATTCATTGTTATTGTATGGAGGGGGCGCGATAAAAATTATGATAGAAAATAGGGTCGCAAGTATTGAAAGTTTAGAGAAGCACTGATATATATATTTATATTAATTGTAATTATTTAATAAAAAGTAACTAAAATAAATTTTTTGTGTATGTTGACCTAAGTAGGAATTGACTTAAACATTTTTTTTATTACTTATTACGATTTTCTTGAATGTCCTGGATTATTTTCAAGAATCTCTAATAACATTTTGAAAAATAATGTTTGAATATACAATTAAGTAATTTCACCATAGTATGCTAGTTAAGCAGTGATAATGAATTATAAAAAATGTTACGTACAACTTGAACTCAAGATTTATTAATATTTTTACTCCCTCTCATACAAGGGTAATTTTCAAAAGAAATTAAAACATAGACTATAACATCCCAAATTAATTAGAAGGAGAATTCTTTAAAACTATTCAACTAGTTAAATTTTCTTACATTTACGAATAATTAAAAATTCCTAAAAACGTTTATGGTTATGCTTTCACTAATTATTATATGTATTCCATCTTGACTAGACGGCTACGTAAATTAAATTGAAAGTAGGATTTATATAATTAAAGTTCTTAATATAAAATTCTACACTCCTAGTTCTTGTATAACCCTCTATAGTAATGGCTCTTCTAGCAGTCTCATAAAGATGAAAATCCTCTAACTATTTACAAAAGAAGTATTAAAGAAAAATATTAATAATATTAAAGATATTCTACAAGTATTTTTTTATTAAAATGAAAGATTATTCTTTCCAGAAAAACTACTTCCGAGAGGCATTCATAATTCTTTTTAAAACATGTGATGAAGTTATTTTTTTTTTCGCTGAGAGCTGTCACTTTTTTTCTTTTAATTTTGAAAAAGTGTGAAAGACGTTTTGTTCTTTTTTTTAACTCTAAGAACAATGCATTCTTCTTAAATTATGTGAATAAATAATCCCCTATTAAAACACTAATTATATTATTTCAATTAATGCAATTTAATTTAATATAATTAATTAGTATTTAATCACAGTAAATTGTAATATTTCGAAAAAAATCATGTAAAAAGTCAAATCCTTAACTGTAAACAATGCCACACAAACAGATGAAAATATTACAAAAATAAAATTCCCATCTTTACTATTGCTTCAACTTCCAAGATCCCTACCGAAGCCAAATACATCTTCAATTCCTTCAGTTTCTACATCGTCGTACCCACTCAAGCACACCTCTTGCCTTCCACAGAGTCTCAGCCATCTATTCCTGCATTTAATACCCCTGTTCGTTCATTGGTAAAAGATCAAGTAAAATGCATTATTACAGCAAAAGAAAAGTTTCACCTGATCGCTTCCCTACGAACATAAAAATCCATCTTTTTTAATAGTTAAACATCCACCGCCTTTATGATCAAACTTTAAAGTATCCTCTACAAACCGAGCTTTGAAACAAAGCACAAAAAGTCGTTCTAAAAAGCACAATTTGGATTTTGAAATAAAAATGGCGGCCCACAAGCCGAGGAAAAGTTCTTTAATACAGGATACATCGGATGAGAAAATTCTAGAATATGATGCACAGGAATACGTTTTGAATGAAGTACCGTTCACACCATCAACGTTCTCACCTTTTAACACCCACTCACGTTAGAGACGATAAAAGGTAATTTTTTTTTAGTTTCAAACTTTTTGGCAACATATAAATGTTGTTTGTAAAAAAATAACACCATAAAGAAACATCAAAATTTAAAAGAAATTTAATTACAAACGGTTGTATTAGTACAAAAATGCAAAATTTTCAAAAAAGAAAAACAATATTAAGTTCCCGAAATCAGTATTTGGTGCAGCCACCACGCGCTGCAATAAGTGTTGCTGCACGACTGGCTAAGGGAAACAGATTTTGAATGTCTGTTTGGGGGAGAATTCCCTATTCTTTTGGGCGCAAAATTCGTCTTTTGAAGCGGGATGCGGATCACAACAAGACGACGACCAACCGCTCCCACCATTAATTTTGGGGACATATCCGGCGAATAAGCGGCCAAAGGGAAAAGTTGCATGTGTTGGGCTGAAAAAAGTATCGAACAGTCTTTGCAACATGTGGGCGTGCATTATCCTGCTGAAAATAACTCAGGGGTTTCTTGAAGGAAGGGGAAAGACTTCGGGATGCAGCACTTCCCCTACGTACCTGTTGCTTTGGGTTACCCTCAATTTATAAAGGACCCTTCCAATCCCGGTCGTTGCGTTGAGGTTGAAATCTACTTAGTACCCCTGGCGGGAGACCAACGTGCTGCCAACTCCTGGAGGAAACTCTTGGTCACTCACCGCCTTGCGGAGAGGGGGGGCGATCGTCGCGCGCTGACGTCACCTTCTTTTCCACTGCCAGTTTTCGGTTGTTCGGTGCCCCTCGGGTTCCCCCTTAAACTCCCTCACTGTGGAACGGTTTCCGCCCCGAGCTAATTTAGTGATAGAAAAATTCTCATATCAAGGCCGATAATTCTCCCCCCTTCAAACTTAAGTTGTTGGAATGTCTTCTTATTTCGTCTAGGCGTACTTAGGTTTCATTAAACGCTTGCCACTGACAAATAATCATTAACTATTTTCAACGTCCTGCTACAGTCGTCTATTTATACGCTTCCAGCTTCAGCTCAGACGGGGCTGCGCACGCCCGCATGCGTGGAAGAAAATTTCTATTTTCCGTAACTTGATATGAAATTTGCTGCAAAGTTCATTTAATTCTGATGATTCCTTCATGGTGTTGCATTTTTTACAAACAGCAATGTATTTAAACCAGTTTTTTTGCAGTTTTTAAGAGTCTTATTTCGTTTTCACGTTGATCTGTTTTAACCTTGTCTGAATAAGTGGCTCCCACCAAAATCTAAGTGTTTTAATCTTATGAATTTGATTCTTATACTCTATATGATATTTTACTCTATGCTACTGTTGCTGTGTTTTGTCAACATTTTAAGATATTATATAATGTGTTTCACATTTTTAGCACATGTTTGGCACAGTATAGCTAGAATTGGCTCTTGCGCCAATAAACCCTGCATTTACTCACTCACGTATACAGAAATCCAAAAGTGTCAGTCTAGATCTGAGTGCACAAAGTATTGGACTTCCTCTTTCCATCCATCACCCTGAGAACTTTCTCTCACTTTCAAATTCCAACGTGGTGGCACCACTTTAACACTGTACCTGTGCTACAGATTTAAATTCTATAACCCATTCTACAACATGCGCTTGTCCTTGCTGTGAAGCTATTTTGAAACGAGTATGTTGTAAAACTTTGACGTTGCACCCTCTTGTTTGCATTTGATTAAATAATTTTTTTTATGGAACATAAAGACCGTAAGTGAAAGTCTTTGTTTATTTTTCATTAATTTTTTGTTTTTCATTAGTTTTTGAAAGTGCTGTCATACTTTTCAGACATCCTTCATATATTTCTTCTAATGCATATTTATTTTTTTCATTCCTTTTCTATCAAAAATTAAATAATGCAATAAACTTAACAACGAATAAATTCAGCAATAATATTTCCAGTATTGCAAAGCATAGTTTGTAATATTTCTCTAATAATTAGCACACTAAATAAAACTTTAACTAATCCGCTCTTGCTTTCAAAGATCTCTTGAGCACAATAGTGAGCGATAATGATTATTACCCCTCTTTTCTACTTTTCCTAAGTTGAAACATGGTTTTCTGTGTTGCATTGCCATGTAGTCGAAAGCCTGCTTTTAACGCAGAGCTTGTAATTTAGCATTTCTAGCTGAGAATGAATAGGATATTTACTTTAGCTTTTCTCTGAAAGGATGAATAGAACGTGTAGCGAACTGTTCCAAGAAGAATGAATAGAACTCGTGCCTGTCTTTTAGCTTTTCTAAAGAATAAGGGATATATAAAGGGATCAATCTTTGAATATATACGGTTAATATAATATTACATTTAAATATATTCTACATCAGGATAATTTTTTCGTTTTCATCGATAGATTTTCTGAGGGTCATTATTACAATATTTAGTGATCGGCTCTTAAAAAATTTTCAATATTTTGTTTTCTTTTAATTACTACAATACTATAGCTCTGATTTGTATAACTGAATATCCATACAAGCATTTTGTCACCATGGTTGCCTAGTGGTTTTTGTGACAAACTCATGGCCGGCTTGTCGAGTTCTATATTCAGTGAAGATCCGCCGAGTAGAGGGACTGATCCATCAAAGAATTAAGAGATGTTGGAAAGCTAAAATCATATTTTTTTTTAACAATTTGAGGTTTTTACATTTTTAAATTGTTTAGATTTCCACCTTTTTAAAAAAAACTTACTTTAACCTCTAAGGTAATTAGAAGCCCTTAAAACCTACTTTTAAATGATCATTGACACTGGGTCACGCTCATTTGAATGGCAAAAAATGTAAACAAGATACTTCTTTTTTGCTTAAAAGTTGAACGTCTGATATAAACCAAAACATTCATTTTTTATTGTAAATTGAGTCTTTATTTTTTTTATTCCCTAGCCAATTAGAAGTCTCACTGTATACATTAAAATCAATTTATCTCAAAATGTAAATTTTAATGTTCGATGTACCTTTTCTGAGGAGCTACTGTTCACATGTATGTAGATTTTTTATGATGTATTTATAATGATGGCTAATATATATACTAAAATGAACTTTTTGTAAAAAACTCAAAAATTTATTTTTGACAAATTTTTTTAAGTGAAAAATGGGTTAAATTTCATTATGTTTGATAAAATTTTTTATTTCAGTATAATGAGAAAGGTGTACTTTAATTGCATGAAAAATTTCAAGCATGTACATATAATAGATTTTGAGAAGAGGTGCATCGAAAACAGCCAATTTAATATTGTCAAAAAATAGAAAGAGACAGGTTTCCAACTCCCCTTAAATCTGCGTGCAATACAATGCGTGGGGTGGTAGATTGGGGAGGAGTGTAACGGTTGAAGTGTCGTCCTCCTCACTTGACTGAGATTCAAAATTATGAGGGCCAGTGAGTACCCCTTTTTGTTGCTTTTTAGTGTCATGCTAATAGAACTTTCACCTACTCAAACAAGCATTTAAGACTTATATAACTTCTTCAATCTATATAATACAAATTTTAGAAAAAATATAAAATGTCTTAACCTTAAATAGCCTCTAATGCCTTAACGTAAAATTTTAACAGTTTCTTATTTTGAAGGCTAGATTTTTTTAATCGCATCGAATAATATACTTTTCATGGTATTACAACCTTGAAACGATAATGATTTATTGCACATTCTCGCAACAATACTTTTGGTGTTTCTTCTTTCTATCGTAAAATCTTTAATTTTTAATCTATAGTTATATATAGATTCGAAAGTTTCATCAAGAGGAAATCAAATAGCTTTCGCTATTACATATTTGATTTCTTAAAAAATCAGGACAAAAGCAAGTGGGGGATATCAGTGTCATTAAAAACTTATATACAACGACAGCAAATAATATGAAGCATTTTAATGTAATAAAATTCTTGCTTATTTTCGAAAATGAACTATTTGATCAACTAACTAATTATTTTCCAAAACTGGTTCATTATTAACGTATGGGGTGTTTTTTTACGCTGCCTGTCTTGTTAATAAGGTAAGTTTTAAATTTAAATTTCAAACAGGGAATTATATATTAGTTCTGGGGGAAAATCTTTTCCCTTGATTGAATGGGTCTCATTTCTCTTGTATGGATAAGTAGATTATTATCTTACGGTGCATGCTTACATGTTATGTAATGACATATAATTATTTTAATGATCTTGTACAGTTAAAACCCCCTCAGGGGTTTTCCCCCCTTTTAGGTGAGTTCGGGTTTCCCCCCGCTCCCAAATTGCCCTAGTGATTTTTTCTTTTCCCAAAGGGGGGTTTACTGTCTTTGGTAAACATGGGCTTCAGGGGCCCGGGGGTACCTAGTGATTTTTCTCTTTTTTCCGGCCCTTCTCCTTGCCATTAAAAATTTTCCCTTTTTTTCCCTTTTTCCCGTCTAGACCACAGACCTATCCCTAATAAAAATGAACATTTTTTTCAATATTTTTTTTTCTTTTAAAAAAAAACTTAATTTTTCCCCTACTAACATATTATATTTTTGTTTTTTCTATTGCGTTAATTTAGTTTTTTTTTTCGTATTTTCTTTAAATACTTTGAATATTTTTTCTTTATTTGTTCTCAATAACAACTTTGGGTTTTTTCCGACCCCATTTTTGCCGGGGCGGTGCCCCGTAAGGGGAAAATGGTGTTCTGGGGATCCTTTGCTTTCCCTTTTGCCCCCTTCTCCAGTATGGAGGGGGGTTAGTGGCCAAAGGGATACCTCTGCGTTCCCTTTGGCCCACGCTTCACTGTAGAGGGGTTGGCAGGGGGGGCCCTCCTTCAATCGGCTTTTAGTGCCTCTCTTCGGTATCCCCAAAGAACTTCAGGGTTAGTGCTGCAGATAAAGGGGTGTCGGGTTTACCCGTTGGATTCCCCCTGGACTGTATCCATCTTTGGGTATACTCTGGGAAAGCGCCGTGCCTGGTTTTGGCCAGGGGCCGGCCCCTGCCCCCCTTGTTGGACTCCGTGGTGGGTGGGGGCACGCCAGGACGGGTGGTATACGCGTTTTTATGGACCCAAAGCTGCTGTCCCCGGGAAAAGGGGCCTCGTATTACCCAATCTTAATATTGATACAGTTTCACAAAATCCAGTTTTTAACTTTTTTTTCTCTCCCCTCGGGGGAAATGTAAAAAAATTCGCCATTTCTTCCATAAACCCCTAATCAAAATAGGTGGTGAAACCGAAATCGGTTAAACGATTGCGTTCCGGGGATCTACTTATTAAAACGAATTCCGCTTCCAAACAAAGTCTTTTCTCCCCCGCTAAAACATTTTTAAACTCCCCTTTTAAATTGTAACCCCCCAAAAATCTCTAAACTCTTGCCGAGGTGTTATTTCAGAACCTGACTTTTTAAGGCACTCCTGAATTAGAAATACGAAGGCTTCTCTGATCGGGGTGTTACTCAAGTCAGGGGGAACCCACAAAAAAAAAGACTCCCCAATTTTTCCCCAAAGCATTTAATTTTAACATTTAATACCCCAAAAACCCTAAAACACAAAAAAAAGCTGGATACCCTGAATTGTAAAACCCGCCCTTTTCCGAACCCCTGCGCTTTTTTAAGTGCCAGAGGTTCGGTCCTCTAAACTTCCTGCCGCGGTCAAAACGCTCTAAGATTTTTTAACCTTTGGACACCCTTTCCCACGGATTGTACTCTAGGCCGAAATGTTTAATTGTCCGAACCTCACCATCAAATTCAATTTTATGCCCCAAAAGGGAAAACTAAAAAAAATACGGGTCATCAAAACTAATAGAAATATTTTTTCCCAGAAGCACGCAAATTAATAATGCCTCAACTTTTCCCAAACCTTTTGCTCAAGTTACAAAACCTACAGCAAAAAAACCACACACACATTACACAAACTGATCCCAAAAATTACAAACATAATCTGCCCACCTTTGGGATGTCTGAAACCCCCTATCTTCTGAAAACTTACCCAAATACCTCGGGTTAATATCTACAGTTTCTACGTCATCTTCATCCACCAAAAACCCCAACATCTAATTCCTTCCACATCTGCAATACTAAACAATAAAGCGAGGGCTTTGTTCCAATACCCCATTTACTACTACTACTTACTTCCCTAACCAAACCTAAATACTTCCGCTTCATCGTTATCAACTGAAATACCCCCCCGTTCTTACAACTTCTAATAAATTTGCCACTCTATCAACTGATGTTCCCCGGGTGGTTTTCCCTATCAGGGGTCTACAGCTACTACATCCCAAAAAGAAACATAACCATCCAACGGGGGTTCCAAAAAAATAAAAAAACCCCAAAAAAACAAAAACCCGAAATGAAATAAAAATGATTTCCCCCATAAACCCAAAAAACCCCGCACCTCAGGAGTTTTTCTACTGATGACGAATTTTTGCTCATTGACGTGGAGGAAAAACTGGAACCAGATCCTCGCGCATATATCGCACTTTAACCCAAAAACCCCACTCGGGGCAAAATAGAAACTAATTTTATAACAACATGTATTGCCCAACTTTGTATTAAACAAAATAGTTTTCCCTTCTCCTTTTGAAATTGTTTTTATTTTTTAAAATATTGTCTGACTTGGTGGGGAATTAAAAAACCCCAAAAATTTATTTTCTTTTTTCAATAGAATAAGTTTCTTATACATACTTTTTATATTTTAAATTTTACTGAGGAGACATTTTTAATTTTTTTTAACATAATTTGGGTTTTAAATTTTAACGGGGAAAGTTTGGCGCAGTTTAGCCATATTTGGCTCTTGCGCCATAAACCTATACTATCACTCACTCACTCACTTGTACAGTTAAAGACGTTTTATTCAAAAAGGCTTAAGGTATCCGACTACGTTCGGAACCGTGATTTTAAAAAAGCGTATAAATGGATAATATTTATGATATTCAGTGTCACTTAGATAAGAATACATGTATAAAATTGTTTTAAGAATAGTATTACAATAAAAATATATTTAAGTACAATATTTTGACAAAAAATGAACTTAGAATAATATTTTTCCAAATGTTCTCCTTTTGTAAAAAATGCTTCTATTTTAATAATATTTTATCTGTATATAGCTCAGTCCTTTCTACAGAGGCTCAACTAGAATTGTTGAAAAATTCACATTATTTTCAGAGTTACCACCAATTGAAATAATTATTGGTGTTTTTTTCTTAAAATTGCTCCCCTCTGTTGTCGTAAAATATGGATAAACCCACTTCTAAGTTGTATATTTCAAAAATTCTAGTTTAGCCTCTGTAGAGAGGTCTGAGATATAAACAGGTAAAATATTATTATAATAGAAGCATTTTTCACAAAAGAGGCTTTTGGGAAAAAAGATTATTCTAAGTTCATTCTTCAAATATTGTATTTAACTAATTTTTTGTAAAAATTTCCTTAAAACAATTTTATACTGTATTCTAATCTAAGTGACACTAAATATCAGGAAAACTATCCATTTATGCGCTTTTGCAAAATCACGGTTCCGAACGTAGTCGTATACCTTAAGACAAAATATCGGTTACCGCGAAATAATACAAAGGTCCCAATGAACTACAATGTATTTTCATGCATTTTTTTCTCTTAACATGAAAAAAATTCACTTCTGGGAATGAACGAAAAACTGAAAGCGCCAGTCGTATTGGACAATCCTACTGTATCATCGTAAGAATCCGTGGCAATAGATAATAATAGTATCCCAGTATGACCAATTATGACGGACAAAGACATTTTGGAGTTTGTTTAAAGCTCAAAAAATATCACTGAGGCAGATTCCGACTGCAAAAATGAAAAGAATAATGCAGCTCCTCTGTTCCCACGTCACCCAAAATTAGGAACATCATAAAAAGTATGCACAGTTTTTTGAACGCATATTCCAATGACAAAATGAGTAACAAAATGGACTACATTGAAAATTTGTTGACGATTTGATGCTTTAAAAGACAATTCAACAAAAAATATTAGATTGTATTCCAAAAACTCAAAAAAATGTTTTTTACTAAGTTCTAGTGAATGTTTTTGTTTCTTTGGTTTTTATTAAATGCATGTATATATACATATCTATGTAACTAAAATGCACTCTAATAAATTTAATCCGTTTGAATTTTTTCGAAACATCTTTTTAACAGGAAAAAATATTTCAGCCCACTTAGTTTCATGTTAAACGATTTTTACTGTATATGATTATTTTATAAATTATCATATACAGTAATTAATTATATTACATTACATAATTGCTTTCATGGTATAATATATGTCATTACTTTTATATGTTATGACGAATGATTACTTTACATATATTAAACTATTTTACTACATTTGAGTTTAAATGCTACGAATTGCTTCAATTAGCTATTTATTACGCTAGAAAGAATACAAAAATAATTGATGCAAAGACTTCTGTATTCTTTTATCTGAGTCATAGATAAATGAAGGCTTAACCGTATCAATAAATGAAAAAAAATGTATCAAAGGCATCTTGATAAATTCTTTCTGGAACCAAAAGCATTCCAGCTAAATATTCTTTCTCTAGTATATATCAGTAAATAACTTTTAAAACACTCCAATCCAAAATCATTTAGAAGCTAGTTTTATATTCTAGTCACCATTCCAAAAAAATTCTTTGACTATAAGTTTGATCAAGTTAGAGAAAACGTGGATGAAATCTTCTATTTTATTCAAGATCGATTTTGAGGAGATTTTTTTTATAACCTGCATATCTTATGCAGTACAGTTTTCTTGACAAAAAGATTTTAAAGTGTTTTTAAGTATTTATGGCAGTGCTTCTCAAACTTTCAATATTCGCGACCTAATATTCAATCATATATTTTTCATCACGCCCCCCTCCCCTCCCTCCATACAATAACAATGTATTGAATTCAATAATACTATTCTTTGACGCTAAAGCTACAATACGACTTTAACCTCTTAAGTGACACTAGCGTATATAAACGTCTCGTTCAGTCAAAGCATTAATTTTCTGGACGGATATATACGTCTTTACGAAGTACGATCTTTAAAGTGTAACGCTATGCATAAAATTGTTCGGAAGGCTTTGAAATTCAATAAATTGACCTTGGCAGTGTTTACATAGAATTAACTTATTTCGGAAGATTTGCTTACTTATTCCTTTTCTTTCTCTCCTCCTCCCCAAAAACATCACAATCGCGCATCTATGTGGAAAATAGTGGCAATGGAAAGCGAATCAAGTAACTTTTAATCAGCAGTTAAGGGATTAATAACCAACATACAAATTAACAAGATGAGTGTTAATACAAGCCCACTCTCTCTCTCTGGTAATTATCAAACTTGTTCTTAACTTAACATTGTTAAATTAATCATGAAATACAATGCACAGCACTAATACATTTATAAGTTTATTACATCAATGTAAAAGTGTATATTATTTTTTATTATGTCAGAATGTATTTTGTTTGTTTAGTTTCATTAAATTATTAATTTTTTTAAATAATCTTTTGTTTTCAACTTTTCAAAATGCTCGCGCACTCCTTGTAGAGTTATGACGTCCCCAAAGGGGGTGCACCCCACACTTTGAGAAACGCTGGTTTATGGTATTTAATGGAAGAAAGGCGAACAAAATATTTGTACAAATTTAAAAATAAAAATATTTTAATCTTAAAAATGTAAACTACATGATTTCAGCGTAATAATAATTAAGCTTCAATTTTTTTTTTTCATTCGTTTTTCTTAGCAAATATATGTCTACTCCAGTGTTTTTCAAACTTTCAATAGCTGCAACCCAATATTCAATCATAATTATATCGCCTCCCCCCTGCATACAATAACAAAATATTGAATTCAATAATAATATGACGAATCTATGCGCGTCCTCTAACTAATCCTCTATCCCCTTGCGGGAATCTTTGGGCTAGCATTCGCGTTTAATTCACAGCCATCCTTTTCAAGAAGAAACCATGATATTCAGATTAGTTCGACGATATAAAGTCAGAGTTTTGTAATTATAGAAGAAGGAGGAAGGAAAAGCTTTTCTAATCACTACACACACAGGTGCAATTGAATAACGTTTACTTTCGCGTGTGAAGATTAAGTGTGGTGTTTGCCACTGTGTTGAATTAGTGTATTTGAGACTACTAATCAACAATAGATTGTGACGTCTCTCGCGTTCTTCTTCTAACATAACTCCTAAGTTCTTTGACGGCCACGATTAATGGCAAAACTTTTCCAACCCAATACCAAGAAGAGAAACAAAACGAATATGCAAATGGGATATACTTTAAAAAAGGGTAGAAGGTTTTGAGATAGAACGGCAAGCCTAGAGATAACTTAGTACGGAATTGTTCGGAATAAATGTTAGACGTCCTACAGCTCTGGAAGAAGGATACGCTCATCGTCAATAAGATTTAAAAATAAGAAGGATTAAGAAAGCCTGAGTATTCTCTTACAAATAACATAATAGGAATATCTTCAATCTAGGAAGGAAGGTGACTCTATAAAAGGTAATATTTTGTATAAGAAGTTAGATTAGACAGTTAAATTATTATAATTAAGATAAGTGATCTAGTTGTGCGAACTGACTTGAATATTCAGTTTAATTGGTGGCTTATTCTCACTTTAAGAAAGTTGTTATTTAGAATTAAGTAATTTAAGTTATTCTTAATAAAAGTTGTGTTAAGAATCACAAATGTCTCATCTTTTAGATAATCCCACACCTCTAGCTTACGCGAATCACCCAAGACATAGTTATCACAGGATGGCTATGTCTCAAGATTAGGTTGAGTTAAATGAGTTACTTGTTCATATTTGCTTAATATTTATAGCCTTCTCCGTGCTACTCCTTTGACATTAACTTATAGAATAAATTGTTGTTGGTTAGTGTGTTTGAGTAAATAAATAATTGTTATTATGGAAGTCTCTGGTTCTGCTTTCACTCCTGCCCCACCCTTAGGTAGGCAAGACGGTGAAAGACAAACTTCAGTTGTAAGTCACTCACAATACTATGATGTAAAAGCTACAACACGACTTTAATCTCTTAAGTAACACCGGCGTATATAAACGTCTCGCTAGGAAAAAGTATTAATTGCCTCCGGACGTATATATACGTCTTTCAGAGGTACATTTTCTGTGCACTGCTATCCATAAAATTATTCTGAAGACTTTGGAATGCGATAAAAGGACCTTGATAGTGTTTGCGAAGGATTTACTTATTTCGGAGAAGTTTCAAGATAGTAAGAGAAACAGAGTATTTTTAACTTGATGGGGGCCGAGAAATGTGCCATGATTATTAAAGTTAATAAAGCAGTGTGCGTTTTATACTCTAGGACAATTGTATGTAAAACATAGTCTGTAAAACAGATTCCAGGCACACACAATTAACAGTTTGAAGAAGCTGGCTCATGTTATTTTAACCATGTTTTCTACCTGTGCTTGCGAGTCATTATTTTCAGAGATAAAAAACAGTAAAGACTCTCTCATTTAGAAACCGTTTGGCAAATGACCAATTCAATGCAATCTGCTAAAAGTAACATCTTACAATCCTAATATAAGTTATTTGTCATCTAATCAGTAACAACAGAAGTTACACTACTCTAAGTCACTTTATAATTTAAATTACACATATAACAAAAACATTTACTATTATACAGTGCAAAATTTATTTTTTCGTTGTAAATAAAGAGTTTTGAATTGTTAGTAGTTTTATTATTTTCCCAAGAATCACTAACCAAAATTATTTGATGGTACATCTATACCTCATTAAATATTTCTTAACAAAAAAATGGCACATTGGTCCATAAATGTTCACCGTCCTTTTCTACAGCAATAACTTAGAGGAAATAAAAAAAAATTCTCCATTTTTATTAGTATCTCTACTTTCAATATGACAATTAACTTCACTTTGATTGTAGAAAATTGTACTTTTATGAAAAATTTTGTGAAAAATTATTTCGGCTTATTAGGGGCACCTATATTTTCTTCAGGGTGCGACGATTTTCTACGAGACGCTCGTCAGGGACGGGGTGAATGCATAAGGGCTTGCTCTTCAGGACGAGGCGTTTTCGTCGCTAAGCCTAACTTTAGAAAAAAAAGAGCATAAATAATAAAATTTCAGTCCTAACGTCGTAATTTTTGGTACCCCTTTAGATTACTACATAAGTTGTCTGTTACATTAAAACTAGAATGTAATAACGTTTTTCCTTTAATTTATATGAAATTATATAAAAAATTATCACTTACATTGGGAAATAAATTTTGTAAGTGCTATTCAATTTTTTCCAAAATTTTCATTGACGAAACATATTAATAAGCTATCAAATTAATAAAAAAATTATGAAAAAAGATTATTTACAAAAAGAAATAGCAAAATTAAAATGAAGACCGAGTGTGGAAAATCTCGAAGCATGGAGAAACTCTAAGTCCTACATTGTATGATTTGCAAGCAGAAAATGTTTGTTACGTTTTTTTTTTATTTAAACACGGTTTGTGACTATACACTTTGGCTTTTTTCACCCTTTTTGTTCATATTGAAGTTAGGAAAATGCTTTCAAAACAATTAAATAATAATCTGAAGTCAAGGTCCGAAAGCAACAAAAATTGTAACAGAAAACTGACACTAAAACTCTAAAAGACTCCACACTGTTAAGAAAAATAAAATAAAAAAAGCATTGGGAGAGTTATTAGAAACGCGAATGTTTTATATCCAGTGGAAATTTTACGAGCTATTTGTTAACATTTCGATTACCCCTCCTCCACCACAGCTGATGAGAAAAAAATACCAAACCCAGAAGAAATGCAAACTGAAGGTCGGGTAATCTACCCCGTTTTGATTTCAATATAATGGACTTAGGGTACCATCTAGGTGTCATTAAAAACATTCCAGCTGAAAAGCCACATTTGTATCTCCCGGCCCACTACAGCACCTTTGTAGAATGCACATTTGCATCACCCGGCCATGAGATGCGTCCGTGAAGGACGCATATTTGCACTACCCGTCGTGAAGAGGTTAAATATTATCCCAGACTTTTGAAATATAGTATACGTCTAAAACTACAACCCAAAAGCTCAAGAAAAGAGAAGGGGGCTGAAGACAAAATTTATAAGGTATGTCATTGCTTTTAAAAGAACAGTATTCAGATATATGCAGAAATCTAATGATTTTATGCTCATCCTTTCTTTATTTTTAAAGCTATTTTTATGTCCTCCGTACAATGTGCACCCGTAAATTTCAAACTTACTTTTTGTGTTAAACGTGCTTGTTATACGTCTGGAAATGTGTGGTAATTAAAGATAAAAATAAAATCAGTTAATGTTAATGTCTAATTTTAATTTAGGCTTCTTTCTTTTTGGTTTCAAGTTTTATGTGTAGTTTTTATACATTTTACATTGCTTAGATGGTTTTTTAATTCTTATGAATTTTTGAGTGACCTGCGAAAAACATCTTGAATAAATATATAATCATTCTTGTTTTTAAATTTCAAAGAAGAAATTTTTCATTAAGATTGACCACCTGCGGCCCACCGAGCCTTTTTAAGTGGCCCAGCCATTGCTCTGAGAAATTTATTTATTAAGAACAATGTATGAAAAGTTTGGTGGAAAATTCTTTGTCATGAAATCAAATATATCAATTTTGCATATTGCTGTCGGTGTCGTACGGGTATGAATTGATATCTTTTTTCTATTTGGAACAGTTACGTTTAGTGATAACAGACAACAGTGGAGTAGTGACAATTGTATAGGTGGAACTAACTTTTTAACTATATTTCATATCTTGCAAGCAAAAAATGTCTGAAGAAAATATATCGTTTCAAGACGATTGAGAGATTGACAATTTTGCAGTGAAAAACTAACATGGATCAGTAATTGTTTGATTTGTCATGAAAGTGCTGTATTTAAAAAATACCAATAAACAGAAATCATTCAATGACACTTTTCCTCGAAGATGTCTTTCAAGAGGTGATAAGTAGTCTTTCTTAAATAATATTTGCAACACCAGCCAAGTGTTTTGTCAGTGGTAATATCACAGCGCTAATAAAGACATTCTATGAAAATTGTTATATTATTAGTAATAATTAAAAATCGTTGGAAACCGCTTACTGGTGCAGAAATTGTGAAGAAGTGTTTCTTAATTGCTTTCAATTTAGTGTTAGTGACAAAAATAAAAAATATAAAAAAAAAAATTGAAACAAAAACAGGAGTTACAATATTTTTATCAATTTTCCACATTTTAAATTTCCAATGTTATCTTGGTCTTAAAGGGCCAAACCGGGGGCGCCCCCGGGGCGCGATAACCCCTTAAGGGGGGGGCGAGCATATCGAAAATAAAAAGGGTTAAAAAAAAATTAATTTTCTGGGAAAGAAAAAAAAAAACAAAATGCTTTTTGATATAATAAAAAAAACAGATTTACATTGATATGATTTATATATATCATCTGGGAAAAAAAAATCATCAAAAAAAAAAGATTTTACTTTGAACGCTCATTTCATCTTTTGATCCTATAACTAAATTAAAAAAAAATTTTGTTTGCTTTTCTGTAATCCACGATGGGGATTTTTTATTACGTTTCTTTTTTAATTAAAATATTACTTTTTCTGGTTTCGAACTTACTGGTATGGTTACCTGCATCCCTTTTTAGGAAGTTGTAAATTATCTAACTTTTTGCGTTTTTTCACCCAAAGTGAAAAAAGTTTTTTGATTCGGCATATTACGCACTTTGAAGGATTAATTGACCCAGATTTAATTTAAAATATACTGAAACATTTTAATACAAAAAACGTTAATTCTGGGAAAACTGTTTATTTGTTACCAATGACCCCTTTTAAAAGACAGTCTTAATGGAAGCGAAAAAAGAAGATAACATATCTCCTTTTTGGGGGTGGCAAACGTTT
>BMAV01023839.1:0-13675 GCA_019973955.1 Trichonephila inaurata madagascariensis
CATAAATTTAATTGAAAATAAAACAGTCTTTTTAAGATCAGAAAAAAAGAATGTGATTTATATATTTCAGATTAATATATGTTTTGGGATGAATTTAAGTTGCTTTTAATCTGAATAATGTAGTTTTGATAAAAATTATTGTTATAAGGATTTAATTTGCAAAAACAACGCCTGGATTGATGTTATTACAAATAATTTTTCTTTTTGAGATGTTGCATTTTGTACAATTTTTTAAAGGCTTTAACTAATGTGTTTTTTTTAAGAAATACATATTGAGTACATTTACATCCTTAAAAATAAAGTAATTTACTTGTTTTTCCATTTAAAAACTGGATACATGTCCATGAATAAAACATTTAAAAATCAGTTTTAAACTTTCTTTTTAAAGTTTTGCATTTCTCAAACTTATGAGAAAAGCAAACTAAGTTTCCTTTAAAGTTATTTCTAAAATTTCATAAACAACACAGTAATCAGTTTATTAAATATTTTTTTTAAAAACAGTTTTATTAAAAGCAAATAAACACTTTGAAAGTTAGCAATTACGCTACAGCAAAATCAAACAGATTTAAAATAAACACTTAGTGTGGAATCAACATAAACAAATCATATTCTCGGTTTGAAAAAAAAATCTGATAGTTATTTTCAATATATCCAAAAGGATATTTAGTTTATGTGTAAATTGAAGCACTATTTACGTTTAATTGCTGACTTGAACAAATATTTATCTTTTTAAGAATTTCATACATTTTGGGCAATCCTTCAGAACTGCAAAAAAAATGTAGTTTTTAAAAAAGTTTGGGATTTAAAATTCGTTTTAAGGGAAATGAAGTATTAAAACATCTATGTTTCCAAAGGTCTCAGAAAATTCCAAAGCACCTTTTTCTGTCATTGGAAAAAAACACAAATCAATTAATTTTTAAAAGAACCCATTAAAATTAAAAAATAAAGTTGGTTTGAATAATACCCTTTTTTTAAAAATTTTTTGTTTTCCGCAACTCGTATTACTGCTTGTTCCTTAATTGAGTTTTTTAAAATTCTTAAATTTTTCCTGCCTATTGGGAAAGAATTTTTAATAAAAAAATTTAAACATTAAAGACTTTCCTTTAATTTGAGGAAAAAATTTAACCTTTGAAAATTTTCTTTTAAAATTTAATTTTGTTTTCCCAGTTTTGGGTTTTTAAACTAAAACCCTTAATTATTTTTATTAAAATTTTAAAAATAGACCATGTCCACTTTTAAAAAAAAAGACAAAAAAAAAAATTATTTAAAAAATTTATCCTTTTTTATTTTACTTAAAATTTAAAAAAAAATTTTTTTGCTTTTTTTTTAAAACCCCTTCACCCAATTTAAAAAATTTTTATAAAATTTAAAACCCCCGGAAAAACAAATTTGTATTTTTAAGATTTCCATTTATTATTTTCTTTAAAGGGAAATTTGTTTTTTAAAAAGGAAAAAATTGGGGGATTTTAATTTTTTTAAAATTTATTTTTTTAAATTTATTTTTTTTTATATATTTATTTTTATTTATTTATTTATTTATTTTTTTTACAGTAAGAATTTTTTCATGTCTTAGAAACGAATCAATGGCATACAATTAGTTCCTTTCCCAGAGCAGGCAGCGTGGCTTGTCTACTCAAGAATATTTACAGTAGTGTTTTTCAAATTGTGCGGCACGCCCCCTAGGGTGCATTGTAACTGTAGAGGGTAGGGGGGGGACGTAAATATTTTGAAAAAGTTAAAACATTATTTTAAAAATATATATTAATTTACTGAAAGTAAGCAAATTAAAACTTTTCTGACATAATAAAAAAAAAAATACACATTACACTGAATTATAATATAATTTAAAACATATCAGTTATACATGGTGTGTTTTATAATTTAATTTTCAAAACTAAGTTAAAACAATTTTGGATAATTAACAGTGAAACCATGGGCGTTAATATAAAATTTTACAAAATTAACACTTTCTTGATAATTTGCACGTTTTATAATTAATCCCTTAATTAACCCATTAAAAGTTGCACCATTGGCTCTTCAGCGCAATGTTTTCACGTGAAGTGTATTGGGTGGGGCAAAAATATTAAATAAGCAAACCTCTAAATAAACAAATCCTTCAGCAAACATGACCATGGTTGTTAATGCATTCAAAACCGTCTGAATAGTTTCATGGGTAGCAGTGCAGAAAAGATCGTACTTCGAAAAGACTATATATACTTCGAGCAATTAACGCTTTGGTGAGCGAAGTTTTAACACGCCACCGGCACTTATGAGATTAAATTCGTGTCGCAGTTGTAGCGTCAAGTACAGTACTTTTGAATTCTACTTTTAATTGAATGTGGAGGGCCTCGATGAAGTTTAATGAATATTGGGTGAATTTTAAATTTGAGAAGCCTCATTTACAGAGTCATTACAGAATGGTAATGACAGTTCAGATTTTCCACTTTGAGGGGTTTTACTCAGAGTGAGGAATTCCTCAAAAAAATGTCTTAATGCTTAAAATCTCCAACTACACTAAAATCGAGGATTTAGTCAAAATTGACAAAAAAATTATGATTTTATTTTGTAGGCCAACTTTTTTTAACTTTACACAACTACCGATTTTTTTTTCTTTTTTGTTCCTAGAACAAGTTAAAAACTGTTTTAATAAACAGATGTCACTTCCGGTTGGTAACTGCTGACCGAAAGTCATATTCTGAAACCAAAACAGAAAATTTTTTTTTGGTTTCTTTCCACTTTTTCAAAAATATATTTTGAAGTAAATTATATTTGAATATTTTGTTAAACGCTATCAAGAAGCCTCACTTATTTTTCTTTTAAGGTATCCAACTACGTTTGGAACCGTGATTTTCAAAATCGTATAAATGGATAAATACTTATGATATTTAGTGGTACTTAGATTAGAAAAGGAAAATAAAATTGTTTTAAGAATTTTTGTATTACAATAAAAAAAAATTTTTTAAGTACAAAATAGTTTGACCAAAATAGAATGACCTATTTTCAAAATATTCTCCTTGTGTGAAAAAAGCTTCTATTATAATAATATTTTGCCTGTCTATAGCTCAGATCTGAAGGTTTAATAAATTTTTGAAATATATTTTGAAGTGGGTTTTTCCCTGTTTTCGACAACTTGGGGGCCCCCCCAAAAAAGGCCTTTAAAATTTTTTTTTAAAAAAAAAAAAGGGGGGTTTTTTTTCCCCAAAAAGGGTTAAAAAAAAAAAATTTTTTGGGGGGGGTTTTTGAAACCCGGTTTAAAAACCCCCCGGGGGGTTTCCCCCCCTTTTGGGGGTTTTTTGAAACCCCCCCAAAATTTTTGGGGGGGAAAAAAAAAAACCCCTTTGGGGGCGTTTTTTCCGGGGGGGTTTAAAAAAGGGTTTTTCAAAATTTTTTTAAAAAAATTTTTTAAAAAAAAAAAAAAAATTTTTTGGGCCCCCTTTTTTTTTTAAAAAACCCTTTTTTTTTTTTTTTTTTAAAAAATTTTTTTAAAAAAAATTTTTTGGGGACTTTTTTCCCCCCCCAAAAAAAACCAAAAAAATTTTTTTTTCCCCATTTAAAAATTTATTTTTTTGGGAAGGGGGTTTTTTTTTCCCGGGGGGGTTTTTTTTAAAAAAAAAAAATTTTGGGGGGGAAATTTTTTTTAAAACCCAAAAATATTTTGGAAAAAAAATTAAAAAAAAAAAAAAGGGTTTTAAATTTTTTTAAAAAAATTTTTGGGAAAAAAAGGGGGGGAAAAAATTAAAAAAATTTTTTTTTTTTAAAAAAGTTTTTTTTTTTTTTTTCCCAAATTTTCCCTTTTTTTTAAAAAAAATTTTTTTTTTTTGGGGGGTTTTTTTTTCCCGGGGGGAAATTTTTTAAAAACCCCGCTTTCCCCCCCTTTTTAAATTTAAAATTTTTTTTAAAAATTTTCCCCCCCCCTTTTTTTTTTTTTTTTTAAAAAAAAAATTTTTTAAAAAAAGGGAAAATTTTTAAAAAATTTTTTTTTTTTTTTTAAAATTTTAAAAAAAAAATTTTTTTTTAAAATGTCTTTTAAAAATTTTCATACATGTATTCTAATCTAAAATGATACTAAATTCATAAAAATATCCATTTTTTACACTTTTTTTAAAATTTACCGGGGGTTTCCCCAAAATCGGATACCTTAAAAAAGAGTTTTTTAAAACTGGCGATTTCAGGATATTTGTTTTTTTTCTTCTTAACGTTCGAATTTCTGTTTACTTTTTCCCCTTCTAGTTTTTTACGGAAATCGACTAATTTTTTATTTTCCAAGTAAAAGGGACTCTTTAAATTTTTCTTTAAAAATTTTTGTCATTTTAAAAAGGGCGAAAAATGAATAAGTTAACACCATAAACCTTCCCTTTTCGTCTTTGGCATAAGATTTATTGGTAACCCTTTTTCATCAAAAAAAGTACCTACAGACAACATGAAATTTAAATTGCTGCATGCTCCCCTCCCAAGCTGCAAACTAAGTTGGAAATCAGCAAAAACCATTTCGGAATGTTAAAATGAGTGTGGTGCTAATGTAGAGATAGATGTCAAAACTTGACTACCCCTTCACTTAATGGATGTGTCTCGGGTAATTTTTGTGGACTCTGGATATTAGACATTTAAGGGTCAGTCAATATTGGGGTGTGTACAAAAAACCCAAAAAAATATCGGCACTCTCCAAAAAAAAAAAAAATTTCATTTTTTAAAAATCACATAGGATCAACATCTAACACGGAAATTGTCGCTGCTTATATGATTTTTGAAAAGGCCGAAGCAAACTAGTCTTCGACATAAATCTTACTATGGGGATGGGATTCAAAGGCGTGCAATAATTTGAAATGCATGTATGGTACTGATAGTGTAACTAAATATGAACTCATAGGAATGTGCAGAAGAGAGTTGGCTCTCATTTACGAAGGCTGAAGAAATCTGCAAAAGGTTTATGTGGGAAAGGCAAATTGACCGACAAATTCATAGACACTCTAAAATTATTTTGAATTTGCAATTCAAAGAAATGTCGGCAATTTGCCTAACATGCTTACTGCAATTACTGCTGTAATTTTTCATTGTGCTCCACAGACAAAATAACCCATGCATGGACAATGCCCGTTTGGAACCGATGCATGGTGCTAATACCAAAAGGCCAAGCAAGAAGGAAAGCTGCATAAACATAGAACACCTGGGTTACCTACTGCTGTATTGAACACTGTAAAAACCACCTATGTAAATTTATGCGATCAATCACTTCTCGAAAAATGTTTACACGGAAAGACCCAAAATGTAAATGAAAGATTTAATGGTGTTTTGTGGAGCATAATCCCAAAATAAATTTTTGTTAAACTTCTGACATTACAGTTAGATTTATTACTTCTGTATTACAGTTAAATGATGGATCTAAAGGGATTTTTTCCGTGTTGAAGCATTTACACATCCCGATGGGTTGTTTCATTTAAAAAGGGTTTTTCAAGGGTTTGATGACGAAAATTGTCGACTCAGACAGACATTCATTCCAACCCGCCAAAAAAACTCGGGGGGGGTTTAAAAAAAGAAATTGTGTATTATATGAAAAAAGGGGGCTTTGGGGTAAAATTTGGGAATTTTAAACCTGTTTTTTAAATTTTAAATTTTAGAAAAAAGTTTTTTAAACTTTAAAATGTTTTTATACGAAATGTGTTCTTTCAGAAAATGTTCAAACGGGGTAAAGGATTGCTGAAAAAAAATAATTTACTGAAATATTTTGTGAATGTTCTGTATAAAAGTATAATTTTTTTTTGAACTTCAGATTTATCAATCATTGCATTATTACAAAATTTACAGTCCCTTATGTGAATATAGTCACTTTTTTTTTAAACAATTTGTAAAAACTAAGATAAATTGCTCTTTTTTTTTTTTTTTTTTAAAATTTAAAAAAAACTTACCAAAATCATTTTAAACACGAATAAAAGTAACAAAAAAAAATTGAACAATTGGTACTTGTTCATAACATTTGTCCCGGGGGGTTTAATGAAATTTTTTCTTGAAAATTTTTCTCCAGTTTTTACCATTCTAAAAACCCAATTTTTTTTTTTTAATTTTGGGTTTTTTTAAATGTACTAAAAAAAACAAAAAAATCAAAAAAAAATCTCCCCATATTTTTTTTTTAAAAAAGGGGAAATTTTTGCAAAAATTAGCCCAGATCCCTTTAAAAAACTGTACTTTTCTTGGCTCTTGAGAATCGTGGCCTTGTTCCTTGCTTTATCTTTCTTTTTTTTGCATTGGGCTGACCATCAGTTTTGACAAAAAGAAAAGAAGACGGGAGAGAATAAAAAATCAACTATGCATTTATACTGAATACCACCTATAAAATTGGTGATATGGGAAAAAGGGTGAAAGACAGTTTTCATGTTCTCGGCAAATTAGCTTTTTTCCATTTTACAAGGCTTAGCCCTTAATTTTTATTTTTTTAAAGTGTGTTAATCATCCGTTTTGTAACTTTGGAAAAATTTTGAATAAAAAACCCCAAAAAAAAAAAACCCAAAACCCCCCCCCCCAAACACACACACACACACACATATATTTTAAATTTTTTAATAAATAATTATTTTTAAAGGAAATGTTTTAAATTTGATGAAAGTTAGACATTTTCCCGGCCTAAGAAGAGAAAAAAAAAAGCAGGAAACCGAAAATCTTAAGTTTTTTTTACATTTAAAAAAAACAGATGCGGTAAGTACCCGGGTTTTTTATGAGTGTACTTAAAATTAATTGGGTTTTGACAAAAAAGGGCTATTAAATATAATGATCGGGAAAATTAGACATTTTGGGCTAGGAATATATTTGGGAAAAATAAATGGGTGTTTAGTTTGATACTTAACAGGTAATGAAAAAAAAAAAAAAATTTAAGTGCTAAAAGGGGAAATTTTAAATTTTTTTAATCAAATTTTAAATTATCCTTAAAAAAATATATATATTATTATTATTATTGTGTTGTTTTTTTATTGATGATCAATTTTTTTTGTTTTAAAATAGTGTTTTTTAATACCTGCAATCATGTTTTATTTTAAATTAAAATTAAAACAAACTATTATATTACTATTAAATTATTTTTATATTCAGAGTTTCTAGCAACAAATTAGCATATAATTTTCAGAAATTAAATAGTAAAAATTTTTTTAATATAAGGATTTTTTAATTAATTAAAACGTTCATGTCGAAAAGTATATATAATATTCGCAAATTAAAAAAATAAATTCCCACCTCAAACAGGAACATAATATTTAAATATTTTACAACATAGTTAGTATTCATATGATAAGTAATATATTTTAAAAAAGCTTTGTATGTTACTATTTAGAATATAAATTACCTTAAAAATCTTAATTATCATTTTTTGGTAACTATTTTAAAAAAATTTATTTTAGATTTATTTATATGTTCCTACTTATTTTTTTTACTGAACTTAATCATGTTTTCACTGCCAGTTAAATTTTTCCCAAACATTGGTAAAATGTCAAAAATTTTTTTGTTTTAAATTTTCTCCTTTGATTATATATTTTTAAAATTTTTTGTTCAATGTTTTTTCCCTATTTTATGCATACAGCATATACAGTACGTTGTTGTGAACGATATGCGTATAGTTTATACATACAGCATGCTGTAGCAGCATTAAAAAAAATAAAAAGGTGTGACATTAAATTTCCCCGGGGGAAAGCGCATGCGCTACCATTATGCATAGCGTGAAGGAGTGGGAAGGGAATATACTTGACCTTTGATTTTTTCTGATGCTGATGACACATTTTTCCCATCCCTTTTTCCAGTTCATTTGTTTTATCCTTTTTTTAGAAAAGACTTTCTGTGCCGAAGTGTCGTCTTTATAATCTAAATATCAAGCTTCGCAAAAATTTAAAAAATTCGCCCTGAAATTAAAAAAAATACAACAAAATTTTTTTAAAAAATTTTTAAAAAGGGTTTTAAACCCATTTTTTAGAATGGCATAAATAATTTTCCCAAGATTGGGGGGGGTTACTGCAAGTTTTAAAAGGGGTTTTCTTGTCGAACTTTTCATAAAAAACAGGCGATGCCATCATTTTTTTTGATGTTGGGGGCATCATCTGATTAAATTTGGGTACTTCGAGACAAAACCTAAAACAAAAATTACGTTGGGGCCCAAAAAAAAATTTTTTAAAAAAAAGAGCGTAAAAGAAAATCAAGATCTAAAAGAGCTAAAACCCTTTATTTTGCACCAAAACAACGCCTCTTTGCACACTGTGTTTTTCTGAAAAATTTGGTTTTAACAAACAAACGCTTTTGCATTACTTTCCCCACACCCATCGTACCCCCCGGTTTTTGGGACTTACGACTTCTACCATTTTTTCTTAAAAGAAAAGCCCCGATGGCAACCTTTTTTGGTCTGTTGGAGGGTAAAAATAAAAATGGCACACTTCCTGAAGAGGTGACCCCCTAAAAACCCTGCAGCACTGTTTTTTAATCTCCATTTGAAATGTTTCCCTGCTTGAGGTATTAAGTTTCAAAAAAACCTGATGTTAATTTGATGTTCGGTTTTTTCTTTGGCATATTGTCCCCTTAATGACGAATACTTCCCAAATGGGGTGATTGGGTTTAAAATTGGCTTGGGCCCCTGGATAGAAGAGGACAAAACGGTTGTGGCTAACACCAATCTTCTTTTCAATCTAAAACAGTTAAAATTATTTCTTTTTTCTTGTATCACACCTCGCATGCCTGGTTTTTACATTGATTTAACGAAGGGGGTTGCGGAAATAATTAAATTAAAAATTTATGATGCGGGAAATACTGTGGAAAAAACAATTCTTTTTTAAAAAATTACAAAATTTGAGGGTTCCAAAAAATTTTCTAACATACTAAAACTAAAAAATTACTAAAATGTTTGAAGATAATCTTAAAATTTTTAACGTTAGTTCGAAATCTTACATCTTACTAACTTTTTTATTTATTTATTTTTCAAAAAAACCACTAATGATAAATTTTTGAAGAATGCAGGTATGAACAGTATTGTGAGGTTTTTTGGAATTGCAGAATGAGTTTCTGTTCTGCGATAAAAATATTTATAATTTAAAAAGATATAGACGTGGGAAAAAAAAAATAAAAATAAAACAAATTTATATTTTGCGTTCCACTTTTTGTAGACAGTGGCGTATAAAAAAAATCGAGGGAAAAGGGTTTCTAAGGAAATAATTATTATTTTTTTTATGTAGTGGGGTTTTATATCCACATTTGCGCCTTACTATATATTTATATTACTTTTTATGTTTTGCTTAGTGCATATTATTTTTTTAAGAATACAGGGAAAAATATAAATATTATTTGAAAATTTTTTTGGAATTGCAGGGAAACAGTTTAGATTCTGCGATGGGGTATTTATGATCTATATTTGCTTACCTTATTATATATTTATCTGACTTACGTTTTGCTTTTTACCTTTTTATTCTTTCAATGTTTTTAACTTCAAGTATAGCAAATAAAAAAGTTAAAATATTCTGTTAGTACCTATAGGGTTTTTTTTTTTGAATAATGTAATTTCATATGCAAAATTTTTATTGATATTTTGTTTCCTTTTTAAAAAAATGAAATAAAAACAGCTTTATTGCCATATTTATATTACTTTTTTTTCCCTTGTTCTTTTTATTACATTAAAAAATTTAAATTTTCAGATATGTTGGGGGCCGATGAATAATTTTTTTAACTCTTTATTAATTTACTTCTTAATTAAAAAAAAAACAACTCTGTTTGTGTTTTTTAAATTTTTTTTTTTAAAAAAAACCTTTTTTTTCTTTATTTTTTTTTATTTAACTCATTTATTTTTTATTTTCTTATTTCAACTCAATTCGAAACATGTGTGAAACTCCCATAATGTTTTTATCAAACTCCCGATTTGGTTCTAACCCCAAAAAATCGGTTAACATGTGTTTCACAGTTAACTCATTGAAGTACTATTTCAATGGAACTTTTTTGTCTTCTAGTTAGTCCAAACTGAACTCACTAATAAAGGGAATCCCTCAAAAAAGGGGTTATGGGGCACTTGTCATACTAATCACAACCACCAAGCCCCCATCATATACTCTAATTTATCTCCCTATCTCTCTCATTTCAGATCTATTTAAAAAAGTAATGCATATTTACATATATTACAATTGCTTCAAACCCCAAAGGGTTTTCAATTCAAACAACGGTGTAAAAAACCCCCAAAAAAGGGAAAAAGGGGTTAAATGAAGGGGAAAAAAGCGAAACCTGCCAAAAAAGAATTTGGAAAAAGGCCCTGCTTTTTAAAAAAGAAAAGAAAAAAAAACATGAAAATTTCCCTACGAAAAAATTTGATATTTTAGATCATAAATTTTCCCGTTTTACAAAATATGTACGTAGTAAAGTAATTAAAGCCTTGAATGATAAATTCAGCCAAATTATAGGTTTATTCTTCACATTATATAAAACAAATGACTGTTGGGGAGGGTTTTTTTTTTTGTTGGGATTCCATTTTTCAGGAATTTCGAATGATGTCACACCTGTTGATAGCGCCAAATAATATGCCACCATTAGCATCGTGCGGCTCGGTAGTTCAATAGTTTCGGCAACAGTTCTTTTTCCGGCCCCCCCAAACAAAAAAAAAAAATATATATATATATATATATATATATATAAAAAAAAAAAAAAGAGAGAGATGACATGTTTGAAGTCAGAAACGACAGTTTTTTTAAAAAAATCTTTTTTTTTATGAAAGTTAGACAAATTCCGACCCTAAGGAGAGGAAAAAAAAAACGCCAAACCGGGGAAAATCTTAAGTGGACCCCCCACTTAAAAACGGAAAAATTTATAAGTATCGCGGATTTTTTTTTATTTAACTTAAAATTAATACTTTTACATATGGGGGTATTAAATATAACGATCTGGAATTAGACATGTTTTGGTTTAGGCCAAATGTTCCCGGGAAAAAATAAATGGGGATTAGTTTGTTTCTTGAAGGTGAAATGAAAAAAATGGTTTAAATGCTAGATAGAAATTTAATTTTTTTAAACCATTTAATTATCCTTTATATATATATATGGAATATTAAAGTTCTAAAAGGTAAGCAGCACAAATATAGAGCAAAAGTGTATTATTGTGGAACAGGCCTACTTGGACCCAACAACAACACAGTACATTATCCAACAAACTAGTATATTTTCCTAGCCATCTGTGGGACTTATCATCATACCGTGACGCTTAGCAGTGGCGATGTGATACCCACAAAAGTATTTAATACAACTGCAGTTAACTCCAAAGTATCTATACAGTTGTCCTAAATGATCATGACTCAGTAAAAACAGGCATTTCATAATTTTGAATCAAGATCCCTTCAGTCAACAGCAAATGATCCTTAAATTCATGAATGGAGAGATCACGCTCATTTTTCATTGTAGCAACTCGTGCATCATATTTTTGGTAACATCTGCAAAAAGGGAATTTTAAGCGTATTTTCCCTATTCGATGAGTAAATTCAATAAGGTCTTAGAATTAATTATTTCGCTTGGAACAGTTACAACGATAACTCTTCTAATTTATTTTTTTATTAAATCAATTACTGTATGTTATGTTATCATCTGGTTTTGAATTGTTGTTCTATGTATTGCAAAACATATTGTTCTCAATACAATGTGTGGAAAGAAATATTTTAAGAAACTGTTTGATATTGAACCATTTACACATTAAAATAAGGACATATATTAAAGTCAGAACCAGCCTAAATTCTCAAGAAGGCAGAAACCCTTGCCCTTTATACAATCGCATAGATGGAACGGCAATATCCCTTAAAACAGCAGCATGGTTTAAGGTATCCGACTACGTTCGGAACCGTGATTTTGCAAAAGCGTGTAAATGGGTAATACTTATGATATTTAGTGTCACTTAGATTAGAATACATGTATAAAATTGTTTTAAGACAATATGACAAAATTATTAAATACAATTTTTGAAAAATTAACTTAGATAACCTTTCCAATGTTCTCCTCTTGTAAAAAATGCTCTATTGTATTAATATTTTGCCTGTAATTCAACTCGTAACCTCTGTCCATAGGCTCAAACTAAATTTTGAAATGCATAACTCGGAATCAACCATGTTTTAGAAAATGAAGGGAGAAATTTTAAGAAATACGCGATTATGATTTAAATGGTTGTAACTCTGAAAATAATTTGAATTTTTCAAAACTCTTATTTAAGCCTCTGTGCAGAGGTATGAGCTATATACAGGCAAAATATTAATACAATAGAAGCATTTTTTACAAAAGAACATTTGGAAAAAAGGTTATTCTAAGTTAATTTTTGGCCAAAATATTGTACTTAAATAATTTTTTTTGTCATAATGTTCTTATAAAACAATTTTATACATGCATTCTAATCTAAGTGACACTAAATATCATGAAAATTATACATTTATGCGGTTTTTTAAAATCATGGTTCCGAACGTAGTCGGATACCTTAAGTTACCCATTACACAACTTTAAGACATCAGTGATTCGTTGATGATATCTTGCAACTAGTTGCGTTAATCTTGCATTTGTAAACATATATTGCTTGTGCCACACAGGAGCACTGTAAACATTCGTCAAAGTCAATGTCCTCTCGAGAGGTCGAGGGTGGTTGCGAGTTGCTCGACTTCAACTTTGGGATGTAATGAAGTAGAAACTTACTGTCTCTCGCCAAAATAAATTTGGGGGGCTTGATTTAACATTGTTATGGAATGAGGGGGGTTAGTAACAACAACAAGAAAATATTTTATTATTTCTTCGTATTTTACTCAATTTTTCAACAGTTGTGGAAGTATTTTTTCCCCAATTTTAATTACCTCAGTTTCGTAGAAAAAAGTATGGGGAATTAAAAGTTTTAATATATAACTGGATATTTTTTTGGGGTAAGGTATAAAATCATTCCATATTTTTGGATCCCTCCCGTTCAGATATTATGTCAAAAGAAAACGAATGCCTCATAGGTGAAAAAACTTTACAACTGTGTGTCTCCAACTTTCAGTATTTGTAAGCTAATGTTCAATCATAATTGCCATTGCCCTCCCATACGATAATAATGTGTTCAACACAATAGTAATACTTTTTGAAAGTAAAGTTACAATATGACTTTAATTATAAGTCAACGAGTTATTGATATAAATACCAAAATTTTTTATTGTTATTTTCACAAGTAATATATATTTTAAGTAAGTATTATGCTCATTATATTATGCTGTTTTTGCTTTCATGGAACAAATAGCAAAATAATTTTTAATTAAATTAAAATTTAAAAATTTTTTTTCTCAATCACCATTTTCCAAGTACAAATGATACAAAAAAAGAGTCGACTTTTTTGTTTTTCTGTCATATCCATCACATCTGGTATTCTGGCGGACAACCTATCGGAAGTCTGCGCAAATCGTGTATAAATGCTTTCACCCCTTTTTCCGTAAACTATAGAAAAAAAAATTTAGGGGGTCAGTTACTAACATTAAAACCCCCTGGGTCAGCTGAACTCAAATTTTGATTTTAGAGGTTGTTTTTCCCTACACAAATTCATGTATTTTTTTAATCCACACCTTGTTTTTAATTTTTTCACTCATGGGATCACTCAAATACAATCAAAAAAATATTTTAAGCTCCCGCAAATTTAACTTAATTTACCCATGGAGCAGATTTTTTTAAATTTTTTAAATTTTAAA
>BMAV01023840.1:0-23834 GCA_019973955.1 Trichonephila inaurata madagascariensis
GATTTTAAAAAAATTGGGGAAATTTTTTTTTTTAAAAAATAAAAAAAGAAATCAAAAAATTTACAAGTAAAAAAAAATTATACTTAAAAAATCATACCAAAAAAGGTTTTCACCATAAAAAATTTGGGGCGAACCCCAAAATTTTTAAAATTTTTTAAAAATTAATTATAAAATAAAAATCAGTAAAATATAAACCTAATGTGAAAAAAAAGAATTCCCCAAACTAAAAATAAATAAAAAGCGGAAATTTGTTAAAATTATTAATTTAAATTTTTAAAATTTTTTTTTAAAAAATTTTTTTTAAAATAAAAATATATTTAAAATTTTTATATATAATATAAAATAAATAAAATATAAAATTAATTAAAAAAAAATTAATTAAAAAATAAAAATTAATAAAAAAATTTTTTTTAATAATATATATATTATATTTTTAATTTTTTAAAAATTTTAAAAATTAATAATTTAATTTATTAAAAAATTAATATATTATATATATATATTATATTATATATATTATATATATAAAATTAATTAATATATTATATATATATATTAATATTATATATATTATATATATATATTATATTATATATATTTATATATATATATATTTTAAAATTTTAAAATTTTATAATTATATATATATATAATCCTCGTACTTACCAGTAATTTCTCAGTTATCTATCCAACGGGAATTACAAAAACAGAATACTGAACAAAATAGCGTCCAATATAAAAATGGTTCAATATGTTTAAGATTATCGTATTGCTTAAAAATAATAGGGTCACCGCAATACAAAAAACCGCTATAAGTAAACACTGTAGCAATCATATTACCAAGCGAAAAAAATCAATATAACCATATTGTAATCTTATCCCCCATCTTGGCGAAAATTGGAAACAATTTGGCGAGTAATGACCTAATATGAGATTAAGATCTTACACATATACAATTAAATTGCACTATATTCTTCCAAATTTGTTATAACTCTGTAAAAGATGAATGTGTATATAATGAACTAAAGCATTTTTCTCTAAGTAATACCGAATATTTTAAAAATAATTTTACATATAAAAAAAAAAAAAAATTAGAGAATTTTAAAAATTGTTTCATAATATTTTTTGAAAGAAAATATCCAGTAATTTTCATCAACTACTCGTATGTTTCACTTAACTATATTGTGTGCATCATTTTATATATGTATGCGAGTAAATTATTTTATATAGTTATGTAATATTATTTAAAAAATGATAATAAATGATAATTTGTATTACGATGTGTACTAAAATTTATTATCCATGTACAACTAAAAAGAAAAAGCAAAAACCTTTGAGCTAAAAAAAGTTATTGTTGTAGTTCTGGGCAGTAAATAAAGTATCATTATGTATTAGAGGCATACAAAAAATTTAAGTTCTATTAGGAATATTAAAAATATATATCACACAAACGGATTCTAAATTTTGGAATATTGTTTTTTCGAGTCTGCCCTGGAAACCAAAAAAGCTTGAAGGTTTGAATTGACATGAGATTGTTCGGATTTAAATAATTCGTTTCTATTTAATTAGATAAAGAAAGTTAACAGCATATACATTCTTTAATAGCTCAGCCAATTTTACTTAAAAATATATTGATGAAATCATAAGATATAACCCTACTGCGATACATTAAAAACCGTCTGTTCATTTGAAATTGCTTAGAAATAACTAAAAAAAAAGGGGTTTAAACCACAAAGGAAAGGGCACTACTAAGGAAATTGGGGTCGATACTTGGTGTAATAGTAGTACTTTCTTAGGGTTTTTAACCCTCAATGTCAATAAACCGAATGACCAGTCAATTCGGAGAAAATAGCTTTCGAAATTCATGCTTAGCTTTTATACAATTTTCAATCTCCCCGAACGATTCTGTAGCCTGGTTGGTATATCGTCTGCATACTATGCACGAGGTTAGGGTTCGATTCATCGATCAACATTTCTTTTTCATTTCATTTAATTATTTTTATAATTAAATAAATTTATTTATGAAAGGTTTATTAAATATTAAATGATATTTTATGTATTTATATTTTAAATTTTATAAATTAAGAAAATAATAATAAATTTATTTTTTAAAATTATTCATTATTAAAATTATTTAAAATTATTATTATTTAAAATATTCAACATAGTTATTAATTAAAATTATTTAAAAGAATTAGTAATTAAAAGTTTTCAAAAGAATTAGTAATTAAAATTATTTACAATAATTATTAATTAAAATTATTAACACTTAAATTTATTTAAAATACTATTTACTAAAAAAATTTTATTTTTTATTAATTCAAATAATTAATAATTAAAATTGTAACATACTGTATTTATAACTGTAACGGTTAGGATAACTGTAACCGTCAAGATGACGTTGTAACTAGTTATAATGTTTGTTACGACCTCAGTTGGTTCAGCTAGTGCTGTGAACGTCTTGATGTTCGAGTGCGTGTACATATATGTAATCCTGTGCCTGTTTTGCTGTCGAACCAAAAATTAAGGTTTTGACCGGAGAGGGAGTTGTCCCCATTTGACATTTCCAACAAGCATTTTCACTCCCATACATCAAGGCGTTAGCACAAAATTAATAAATTAATAGTTATTAATAAGAATTATTATTAATAAGATTTATTATTAATAAGAATTACTATACATTAATAAGAATTATTATATTCATTTATTATTAAAATTACTATTAATTTATTAATTAAATTATTATTAATTTATCATTAAAATTATTATTAATTTATTATTAAAATTAAAATTTTTTATTAATTTTATTTAAAAATTATTATTATATTATTATTAATTTTTATACAAAAATTTTTATTAAAATTTTTAATTTTAAATTATTATTAAATATTATTAATTTATTATTAAAATTATTTTTAATTTATTATTAAAATTATTTAAATAAATTTATTAAATTATTTAATTTTATTTAAAAAGGATTTTTTAAATATTTTATAAAATTATAAAATTAATTAATTTAATAATAATAATATACTTTATAAATTATTTTATATTTTATATAATCTTTTATTTATAGTATATTGTATTTCACATTATAAAACCATTTGAAACTAATTTTAATGTGTAAAATCATTTAATATTTATTATATATTTTATTATAAATATTATTTATTAATATAAAAATAAATTTATAAAATTTAATATAAATATTTTAATAATTACAGTTTTTAAATTTAAAAATCCCAAAATAATTACAAAAAATATCGTTTAATATAAAAAAACCCTTTCATAAATAAATTTTTTTAAATTTTTAAAAAATAATTAAATGAAAAAAAATATCAAGGGAATAAAACCCTAACCTGGGGGCATAGTATGCAGACGATATACCAACCAGGCTACAGAATCGTTGGAGGCGATCGAAACTTAATTGTATAAATGCTAAGTATGAATTTCGAAGCCTATTTCTCTGAATTCGGCTTTCCCCTTTTGGGAATTATGTTGGGGGTTTTTGAACATCCCAAATGGGGTACTACTATTTCACCGCCCTTCGCCCCCCAAATGAATTTCCTTGGTCGTGCCCTCCCCTTGTCGGAAAAAATTAAAGGGGTTTTGTTTAGCATTATATCATTTAAGTCTTTCAGGGCAAAAAAGGTAAAAATCTGACATTGCTTTCCCTCCCTTTCACTTTAGTTTTTGCTTTTGGGGGCTCACGTTTTTATTGATCCCCTATACCTTTTCCCTGTCTTTGGTATATTTCCTAGGGGTGCTAACGCATAACCTTACCCTGTCTGAGAAAACCGTCCTTACTTAGGATGCTGACTTATAACTTTACCCTGTCTTAGGAAACCGTCCAGGCTTCAGATGCTGACGCATAGCTTTATCATGTCTTATAAAACCGTCCTAGTTTAGGATGCTGACGCATAGCTTTGCCTTGATTACAGACACCGTCTTTATTTGGGAAGCTGACGTTTTTAGAGCATCGACATCGCTTTACTTTGTCTTTAGATATCGCTTACGAATGAATTACTGAATTATTTTGTGCTGATTTTATTAATAAAATATAGGCTCATATTATATTTTAGAAAATAAAATGCAAGGATTCGCTGTGTAGTAACCACGTTTGATAAAAAAATCCTAATATATTCTAATTTCCAATTTTATTTTTATATATATATATATATATATATATATATAATTCACCTGTTAAGTATTAATTTTCTTATTTATAATAAATATATGTCTCTAAAATATAATCTTAAAGAAATGTCTGGAGTACTATTTTAAAATTGCATTTTTTTCCCTTTTGTTTTAAAAGCTGCTTAAATATTTCCAAAAGTATACATGTTATTAATCCCAGTAAAAACTACTTCATTTTTGACTTTTTGCAAATAATTTGATAGAAAATCTTTATTGTTCAAATTTTGAACTGGTGAACTATAACTTAAAATTTTAATTAAGTACATTTAATATTGTATATTAATGTGCATCGAAGATTATTCATGCTCTGGATCAATAATAGTCATATGGCTGCGTCTAGAAGTGATAGGATACTTCAGATATTCGTAAGAAAAATCCCTGTCACTGAATTTCCAAACTTTTACTCAAAGGGATTCAACATTTTCCCATACAAACCCCGTTTATATTTAAAGAGTATAACCTATTATTTGTTTTAATGTACTTTAAAAATAAAAAAAATATAACAATGGCTCTCACAACTGTCCGTACACTAACAATTTTCTATAATATTTTCGAATAATAAAAATTAATACGCTGAAATTAAGTTTTCGAAATTCAACATTGATAGAAAAATGTTTGGGCTGACAGCAAATTAAATAATTTGATTCAGACATGAGTTTAATTCTTTGGAGAAGAAAAAGAGAGGAAAATTATTATATATATATATATATATATATATATATATATATATATATATATATATATATATATATATATATAAGAATTTAGCTGGAGCAATGCAACATGATGGAGAAGGTGTTCTGGTGGTAGGGGGGAGAGAGATTGTATATATATATCGAATTCAAGATTAGGTATATTGGTATTTATCGTGAGTTTTACTTAAATATTTTAAAGTACAATTGGAAATTATGTTCGCAAACTTTGGGTATTGAAAATGAATTTATTCTTAACTAGTTAATGGCGCCTAACACACTATTCTCTGGTGTCTCTGTATCCGTCCCTAAATTCTGAAAACCCCTCCTCAATCCTCTGATTGAAGCCCAGCAGTAAATATTTGGTGAGAATTTGAAATTAGACTAAAAAGGCATGACATCTACAAACAAAATGTGAACTGAAAACAACAATCATAGAAAAATGGAGGAACATCGATGTAGAAATTACAGAACAAAAAAACGAATGAAATCTATAACAAGACCCTTAAAAGTTGCTGTAGACACTAAAGTATATCCTACTTTTGAAATTTACCAAAAATACAGAAATTAAAAGTATGTTCAGATTTTTTTTAATGTACGAAGAATTTCGTAGCGTAATACTTAAGTAGTGTTTAATTACACTCATGGACAAAACAATTTGCGCATCAAGAAGGTGCCGTCAAAATGAAAGGAAATTTTACATACTTAATGACTACTTTGTTATAAGTAAATGATTAGAAAATCCAAGAAAGAGGATCATTTATTTCAGGGAAAAAGGCAAAACACGGAGGCTTTAATACCCTGTTGAACCCCTTCTAGCGGGAATGCAAGATGCAATACGATCGGGCGTTGAGGAATACAAGTTCTGTATGATGTCTTGAGACATTTCGTTTCATATTTTCTGCAACCTTGCCTCGGTTCGTTCAAACTCGTGGGATAACCAAATTGCCGTCCCAAATGATACTACATATGCTCAATTGGAGACAAATCTGGGGATCGGACAGGCTACGGAAGGGTAATAACAGTGCGGAGACATTCTTGTGACACCCTTGCCGTGTGAGGCCGAACATTGCATTGTCCTGGGAGACGTTGCGTGAGTGGCAGCACATGGGGTTGCAGGAAATAATGGACATTCCGCTGGGTTGTCATGGTACCACGGATCAATGCTAGAGGTGACCGTGTATTGTAGGAAATGGCACCCCATACCATCACACCAACTGTGGGAGTGTTGTGTCGCTATAAAGCAAAGGCAGGATCGAGGCATTCACCACGGGTTTTCACACACGAACACGATTGTCATCACTGCTGAGATTGAATCTGGATTCGTCGTTAAAGACAACCTGGTTCCATTCAGCTCCAGTTCAGTACTCCAACGGGAGCGTCGATGGGTGGGCGTCAAGGGCAGCACACGTGATGGACGCCATGATACGAAACGTCCTTCATCCATGGGCCTTTGTATGTTTAGAGAAAACGCATGGGCCCCTAATGAAGGTGCTACCTGTGCCTGGATTGCGGCCCATGAAACAGTTGGATGTACGCGTGCATTTCTTACGTTGTGGCGGTCTTCTCAATGACAAGTCGGTCGAGGGCGTCCTGAGCCTGGTCTTCGTGTGAATGAAATCTCTCGGATCCACTAGTCCCAGTACCTCCTCACAACACAATCCCAGCGGCCTAATTGATGAGCTACTGGCCTAGCTAACCACCCAGCTTCCATTATGCCTATGATTATCCCCCTCTCAAACTGCAACAGCTGCTGATATTGTCTTCGAAAATGTCGTAATGAATGAATGAACCATGAATGAATAAAAATTTCTTTTGAGTACTATAATATATCAGAAAGCTTTTGCTTCATACAATTATAAACATTTAAATGTTTTATTCCTTTCAAATGCGACTGTGCATTGGCAATTACCCTCACAGATCTAATACATTCCCCGAGAACTGGTTAAAATTTTTAGTGTTGAACTAGATAAGTGGATACCAATTGCCACAATGCCATTTTGACGCCCATTTTTCTCCCCAGAGGAAGGTACATAGCTCTGAAGATTCGAAAATGTACTAGGAATTTAACTTCGATTGGAGCACCAAACCAAACGGGCATATTAATAATATGTAACAAGCCACATAGTTATATTATACAGAAGTTCTCGATTTCTTACATCGTGAAAACTAACCGACTTGGACCAGGGTCGAACCCGCAAACTTGCAGCAGAAGGTGAACGTGCTAGAAACTAACTACGCAGAAACCAGCTACGCCATTTAGTAGGAGCATTTAAATGTCTTTCGAAACAAATACTTACATGAAAAAGCTTTTAACGTATTTGGAAACAAAAACAAAATATTGAACCAAATTAAATGCAGAATATGAAATGTGACTGCAGATAGTTTCAACAGAAATAAAATATGCCATTTCATGCAAAAAAATGCAAACATATATATATATATATTATCTATATATATATACATGAAAATATTTGTCAGAAAATATGCAAGTTGGCACTTGGGGACCGAAATATTATTATTAACATCTAAATTACATAAATGTTAAGCAGAAACTCTTTAGAAAAAAATACTGAAATTTATTTATATATCAAATGCATAAAACATATTGATCTACTTGGAGTATTTTTAAGCTATATTCTGCTAAATGTGCTGTAGGGTTCCCCCAAAACTCTTAATAGGTTTATGGGTACCATGATTTGATAAAGTTTGAGGGCCACTGATTTAGAGTATCAATTATCAACAGAGATGCGCGACGTAAAGTATGTTTGTGTAATAAAAAACTAATAACATTCTACACAGAAATCATTAAAGTTGAATAGATGCAAGTATAATAATACAAAAATTATTTCGAAACATAGTTTTCATAATAATTTTGCACCTAAATTTAATTTAATAAAAGGAAACCTTGAAAAAATTCCTGCAAAAATGGAAATTATTTTTGAAGTTATACTTCTTTTGGGGCGTTAGATTGATTGATTGAATATTAACGTCGCACTGTTCAGCTACACGAGGGCTTTTTGGGGACGGACCACGTAATTTTGAACCATGGTCAAGTGACGTGGACGACACCTGAGCTTGCACCCCCTCTCCTAACTACCACACCACACCAACGGGAGGACGTTTCAGCTCTCGACAGATTTAACGTGCATCGCTGCCCTACACGGCTTTTGGGGCGCTAGAGAAATATAATGAGGAAAAATTTTTACGATGCGTGCGCCCACCGTCACGGATGCGAAAACGCTTTGTCTAGAAATGTATAGAACGGGACAGATCATTCCGGCCTTCGAAATCTCAGAAAAATATTTCTCTTCACTTCCCTGAAAAAGTGGACACCCGGGTTTGAACCGGATACCTCACGTTCTGCAGTCGAATGTCTTACAACTGAGCTATACCCCCGCATCAGCAAACCAATGCTTTGCGTTCCGTAGGAACGAATACGAAAATGCTTTGTCTAGAAATATACAGAACGGGACAGATCATTCCCACCTTCCGCGGTCTGTCGAATCCCCCCCATGTTAGTAGTCCTATTGTCTCTGTGCGGGGGTGTTTAAAATTATTTAAATCGTGACTATCTCGGTTTTGGCTGTTCCGATTGACTGAAGGTTAGTATAGTTCAACTCTGCTCGTGACCGCCTTTCGTCCTTGGCCCAGCTTGCCCTGCTTAAGATTTTTAGAAATATTTTAATCTAGTTACGCCAAAGAAGTATAACTTCTTACGTGCGTGCATAAGTACACACACACTTTTTTTAAAAAATCAATCACGGCATAGGGCTATTGACTTTGGTAGCTAGTTTCTTAATTAAATAGAAATATGTTAATTTTTTTCTCCAAAATCGAGAGAAAAAAAAAAGGTTGTCCACAAAAGAAAATATGTGATCAAAAGGTAAGAAAAATACAATATCTTTTCTCTGTAATCTTAAATAAGTTTAAATTATTTTAATGTCCCATAATATAGGTAAGAAAAAGCCGAATAACATAGCCTGTCTTCATTCTAAAATAGCAAGTACTCATAGGGCACTGTAGTTTTTTCCAGATGTGAGCATTTTAAAATTCGCTCCTACCAATTCTAAAACCTTGTGAGTGTAAAATACTTTGGAAGCCCAACTCACAACAATACAATTTCTATTGCAAATTATTTAAGTTTATTTAAAATACATTTTTGAGAAGTGTATTTTTTTTTTTTTTGTCTAAAATAGCCTAATTTTAATAAAATTGTAACAAAAAATTATTCAATTCTACTATTAGCTCACACTCTCTATGTATTTATTTATTTATTTTTATCTTGGTGGAATTTTCAATCGTTAATAAAATACATTTTAAAGATTTCAATTGAGCTGATTTTTTTTAGTCAGAGTCGTGGATAGAACCTGTTACAAAGTAAGTAAAGTAAACAACTAGCAGGCGAATAAACTAACTATTAAAGATTGCTTTAGAATTAGGCTATCGAGTTAAGCTGATTACATTAAAACAATTTTTTTCCCTTAGATTTAAATAATTTTTGAAATCTTTAGTAATTTATCGCTACATGTCTCAAAAAAATTGGAGAAAAACTTTACAAGAAAATACGAAACATGAAAAAAAATTATCAATTAGAAATTGAAATTCAAATATAACTTTAATTACTTAATTTAATTTCCGTATAATGTATTTCTAAAAAAAAATCTGTTTTTATATTTCTACTTGACCGAACCTTAAGTTTTCTTTGATCGGAAGAAGAAGGTTCATTCACTTGCAAGTAAAAAAAATGAAGGGAAGTAAAATGAACAAATACTGAATGAAAATAGAAAGAAATGGAACGGAGCTGAAGACTCAAGCGGAATGTTAGATTAGAAACAGAGAAATAGAAGGTCGTGAGACCACGAGGCGATTGCCCGTAAAGACATTCGATCTGCGGTAACATTCCGCAGCATTTAGCGATCCACTTCATTTCTTCTGAAGCCCCAGGTAATTCCACTAGCGATCAAAACTTCTTTTCCTTTTAGAGACCATTTTCCGCTCACGGATCCTGCAATGAATTACGTTTTTCTGGATGAAAAAGTAAAAAGAAAAATGGAAATAAATTTGCATGATGCTTTAATGGTTGAATCATTAGTTAGAGGTGTGCTGGATATGTATAATCTATTCTGTATGTATCGATAATGTAACTCTATTCTGTAAAAGCTGTGTGTTGATAATAATGTTATTGTTTTAACCCTTTATCTACCGCATTATGATTTACTGCAGCTCTTTTCGTGCAATTTTTTTTTAATCACTACATGGAAAGTTTAGGGTATACATAAACAAAATACTAAACTTTGGGAAATTTAATTAATTAGAGCTAATTAATGTATTAAAGATTTTCGAATGAAAAATTAATTATACACAGTGTTCACTTAAATTAAATAGCCATGTCGTTTTATAAGGTCTTCATTACTTACAAAAAAATGACACTTACCTTTCGACATTTTTTTATCGGAATAAAAATGACATTCTTCGCAATGCGATTAATATATCAGCTAAAAACGCAATTTCTGCTGTAAAACTATTCGCTTTCCCTCCTAACATACTCATCATAGAACCTGTGCTGAATATCTTGGATGAGTGGATTTAAAAGAACATTCCTACAAAGAGTATTTGTAAAAATGGTTATTCTATGTAATTTTAAAGTGATTGGTGTACTTATAAGTACCGTCTGGTAGACAAAGTGTTAAAAGATGGGATACAGCAAAGAATTGTGAACAGTATTTTCATTTTTTTTTTACACATAAAGCTGATGTTAGTTTTTGAATAATTATTTCAAATGAAGAAAAATTTTATTTCTTTCGTATGATTCTTGTTTGTATTTGTTCTGTATATGTTGTTCATTTTCTTTATGCTGGGAATTCAGAGGGTTATTTTATTTAATCGTGTAATGACACATCGAATTGTATACAGAAGTTTCATTACCCAATTTCATAAATAATTTCAAAAGAAGTTTTTGAATTGCGAAATAAAATATTTTTGTAAACCAACTGTTAGTAAAATCAAAAGCTATTTTTATTTTAGTGCATCAATTATCAACCAATGCATCACCAATAAAATGTTTGCGTATTAAGAACACTATTAAAAAAAATTCCATAAGCAAACCATTTTAGAAAATTAAAACGATATTAGTGGAACATATAATTATGCAAACATTTTAATGATTCAAAATTATTTTTAGAACTATTTGTATTTAAATTTAATGAAATACAAGCGGATAATATTAAAAATTTTATAGCCTTCAGGACATTATACAAACAAATATAAATATCATATTCAAGAACAGTAAATAAATTTAAAACATTAAATGATGAAGAACGGTAATGGACCACACACAATTTATGTGACTTCATAGTTACTTAAGAAAGATAATATACGTGTTTCTAGCCAATCTCTCATTTCATGTGACTTCACAGTCAAACAAAAAATGCAATCTTTTTCCTAGCTAATCCAGCGTTTCTAAAACTGTGGGGCGCGCCCACCAAGAGGTACGGGATATCCCTAAGAGGGGGTCGTGAGCATATCAAAAAGTCGTAAATAAAATATTTAAAATAATTATCAATTTGCTTAAAGGAAGCCAATTACAAAATATATTCTGGTATAATAAAAATAAAATGGACATTCTCTCTCACACTGATATAATATGCTTATAAATATATCAATACTACACAAAGTATTTGTTAAATAATTTTTTAATACTTAATTTAAAAACAAGTTAATTCTAGTGAATCCTATGCGCTTGTCATATGCAAAATTTAATATTTATCTTTATAACTTGTACGGTTTATAATTAAAAGTCGCGTATTTCAGCTTTAGCTTTACATTGTTATTATTGCATCCAATGCATTATTTTTGGAAGGGGGGAGGATGTGATGAAAATTATGACTGAAAATTGGGACGCTAATATTGAAAGTTGGAAACGCACTGAGCTATAATCAGTTCATGCTCTTCATTATTGGCAAATTTTTCTCTTTTTTCAAAAACTTTCTCTTAAAAAATACCTATTTGTAAACAATAATAACGTACAAAAGCATACAAAATGCATTTTATATAAAAACACATGCATAAACCATATTTATTTTTAAATTTTAAAACTTTTTCGATTAAATATTTTTTAATGATGCTTTAACTTCTTACCCAATCAGAAAGATGAAATTTTATCTAAATATTGAAACGGAAACACATAAGTACGAGTTCGTTTAATGTCAGTTTTTAATTCAGTGGAGAACACGTGTTTGTCTTCATCATGTGGTTATCAGGAATTGAGACCATTGAAACAACCCATAAGGGATATAATTTAAAATGGATTATGTCTTAATAAAGAATGATCAAATATTTCCAAGAAAGTTAATTTCTACTGCCATATTTTTCTTCTAATACAATATTTTTTGAATTTAGTTTTCTTAATTTTATTTAGTGGGCTCTTTGAAGCAGCCCTTCGGCGGCAGTCCTCTTTATTTTGACTCTCGTTCAAGTGACGAGGGTGAAACCATAGTCGCGATCCTCTCTCCAAACTTCAACATGTACATTGTTCCCCTTTTTAAATGACGAGTTATTCAAATGGAAAAAAAAAAAAAATAGTTAAATATAAATTGATTAAAAATAACGCTTGATTAATTCACTTATATCATTTCATATTTTTCTCTAAGATAAATATGTTATTATCAATTCAGTCATTCAAAAACATAATGACATAATACTCTCTTTTTCACGAATTTAAAAAAAAATTCGTAACTTTATACATAAAATACTTTGTAAAAATTACACTTTTGTAAAAGCATTGTACCGTATGCGTCTTTGAGTTAACATTTTCTTCTATGAAAACCATTAATTTTTAACGAAAATAATGAGAAAAAAAAATATTATATCATTTTAATATAACATCTTCACCAGATGGAGCCACGAATAAAAAATCTAAAAACATTTTAGTTTCTCTTTGAAGATATTTATTACATACAATGAGTAAAAAATAGGAATAAAAGTACTTAATTAGTAATAATTTTAATTAGTAGTGGTAATAATTTTTTTATATTATTTTTGCTAATATATTTTTACGTATATTACATAAAATATTCAATTTTTTATGCTTTTTTCTTAATGGGCTGCATATTAGCAACTAGGTTTTTGCAAACGAGGCAAGTCCCCGAATATGAGACCAATTTAGTGGTGGCTTTGCACAAATTTGACGCTTGAACTGATTTTAAACCGTTTTTTTGGTTCAAATATTTCTGATTTAATTTTACCAAGATTACCAGATCAAAATCGATACTCAAGGGATTCTTTATATGCCACATAATCATCATATCTATCGATTCCAGCCGGGGCCGAACCCGCTAACTCTAAGCCACCGGAACTGGCCAATTTTCTATGTTTAAAAAAACAACACAGTGCGTAGCGTGGGCTTTCGCCTGGGGCCGATAGGAAATTTGTCGCCTCTCTATTTTAATTATTAGTCAGAAAAATTTAAAAAAAAACCCCTTAATTTTTTTTTTGATTAAAAATGCACTTTTTGTGTTTTTTTCATAACAAAATTTTTTATACAACTGTCAATATCGATAAGTATGCCATGTTTAATTGCCAAAATAGCTAAATTTGTTAGCCTTCACGGGGACATAGTCGATCTGAGATAATTTTTGATTAATTTTAACTTAGAGAAGCTTCTCTCTCAAATGGCATTACTGATTGCGATGATTATCAACATTAAAACAATTTTTTTGTAAGCCACATTCAAGTTTGGACTCAATAATATATTTTAATAAACCCGGAGAACTGGACCTAATGAGTTCTTTTATACAGCCTAGGTCTGTTGCAGCTACGAAAGCTTGTAAATGTACCCGCTCTCAAGTTGGAATTCTTTATTAATTATCTTAAGGAGGTTGATGCAAGTTAAGTTCGTCCATTCTCATTATCACTTCAGGCCTTAAAAAAGAGTTTGCGCTAGATTCTGCAACTGTTGCAATAGTTCTCCAATTTCAGCAGTTACTCTGTCTATTGAAGAAAACATTGTTCGCCTCAAGTCATCTCCATATGATAACTGAACACATTTACTTCCGTCGCCAAATATATGCTTCTTCCGTATTCGTCTTGGAGGTTCAAAAGAAATTCCAAGCTCTTCACATAAACTTTTAGCACATATTGAATCGACATCGACGAATTCCTCTCTTTTTGCTTCTAATACATTTAAAGACGTATTTTTTTAAATTGGGGGATCTGTTGAAAAAATTTTGAGTAAAGGCTTAAATAGCTGGTTAGAAGCCAAATCACAAAAACGAATGTGATTCATAGCGATAAAAACTTCCTGCATCTGTGTGTAAAAGTTTTTTACTCTTTCCCCCGCCGGTTTCGTCGCGGAGGTGTTCGAAATATTTTTGAATTTAAATAAGGGTGCCCCTTTTTCGTATGCCAACCCCTACTTCTTCTATTTTACTTTTCTTTTTTAACCCCTTGGCACCATGAAAACCCATTAGTGGATGCATGGTATAGGGAAAAACCCTGTAATTTGAATGGACAAGGTTTTTAGGTCCCCCCGCGGAAACATTAAATGTAGATTTATTTTTACTTTTATAAAATTCGTTGAGTTCAAAAGTCTGGTTTCAAAAATTTATAAATAGAAAAATTAGAATCAAAACCAAATTTTTGGTGAAATTGTGAAATGTTCTTTGAATAAAAGTTGCCCAAATACGTAAAATAAATGTTTTTTGTCATTTTTTTCCTTTTTTATCCTTTCACCAAATAAATAAATTCATATTAAGTCCCCATCATACCCCGGTAAAACGTTTAGTGTCATTTTTGTTGAAATCCAACAATGTTACCATATTTGCAAAAAAAAGTAAGAACAAACAACGAAAATAGTTATACAAAAATAGAAAACGAACGAACGTGAGTCAGCTTAAAAAGCAAAAGAAGGGGCGCGTCGCCCCGATCCCCAAAATGGATTTGCGCGTGCTGTACGCCAGTCTAATAAGGGGATAAATGTCATAATGAACAGTCAATCTGATTGACCAGGAATAAAATTGTATCTTATTCACGTTTATCCATCGTAGAACGTTTTACATTTTTTAAGGAAATATAAGTCAATGCATTTGATAAACATAATTGATACTCTTTTAGCGTTTGATTCCTCGTACCACTAAAAATTCTTCATATAGAAGGGCTGATGAACATTTGGTTTATTGAAGGCTAAATTCCTTGTATTGACGTAGTGTAGAAGTTTGACTCTATACTCATGCTGGTCACTTGACATTGGCTTAAAATTACGAGATACTTTGCAAATGACTCTTGTGTTACATCAAAGTAGGTCGCTAATAAACAATAAATAAATATACAGTAAATTAATATACACTTATAAGCACTAGAACGTCCGTCGGTGTCGATTGGACATCGGAACGTGTTTAGTTTGTTCTTCTTTCCCCATTTTTGCAGGGAACTTGAAAGTTGCACGTGACTTTTAATCATTTTCCATAGTAATTATACAGAAAACGTCTTGTGGTTCTAGTTAATTTGAAGAGATTTTACAACTAAATATACCTAGCACGTCCGATAGTGTCGTTTCGACACCAAGGCAATGAATCATTATAAATAATTGTCGCTGAGCAAAATATTGTTCACTAAGTAGATACCGTTAGTAAAACAAACTTACGGAAGTAATATCAAACATTTATTTGACCTTGAATGCAGTGTTATTGAGTTCACAGCGGAAATGAGTCGGCTATGCTAAAATCACTGTTTCCAAGTGTTTCGTTACATGGTACTTACTTATATGCTCACAAAAAAATTTCATTGGATTTTCGGAACTATTGCAGAGCAGACACCCTAAAAGATGATTCGTAGAAAAGGTCGAAGCACTGATGAAATTGCTAATATGCTGCGACAGCTTTCTCAGAATGAATCGGATGGTGGTGATCTTGTTATAATTTAAAAATTCCGATGAAAAGACATAAGATTCAGTAAATGTGACAGCGAAGAATCTTATAAAAGTGCAGACAAAATTGATAATATTAGGTTGGGGAAAAAGAAATCCATTATTTTTCGGTAGATGGCTGTAGTGTCGATAACTCGTGAAGTGTCAATCAAACAATTTCAAATTTATGCTCGTTGTCAAGGTGACATTTCACACTAAAAAAATTTTTTTTTATTTTTTTTTTTTTTTTTGATCCATTCAGTTGTGAGTTACAGGGTGTTCAAAATGGAAGTCAACCAAGAGAAAATTCGGTACATTTTACAGTTTTTCTTTGATAAAGACGAAAATGCAAGCCAGATGGCTAAAATTGTGAATGGTGTTTATGGTGCCGATACTGCAACAGCTAATTACGTGCAACTTTGGTTTCTTCAATTTCATTCAGGAATTCTTTATGTTAAAGATGCACCTCGCACAGGCAGGCCCATCGTCGAAAATGTCGATAAAATCACAGAAAGTTGACCAGCATGTTAGTAGTCGTAGCATCGTCCAGGAGCTAAAGATCGACCATAAAACAGTTTTAAACCATTTGCGCAAAGTTGAATTCAAAAAAATGCCTGATGTTTGGGTGCCCCAAAAATTAACACCAAAAAACATGATGGATCGAATTTCCATCTGCGAAGCCTTGGCCAAATAGAATGAAATCGACCCATTTCTTAAACAGATGGTGACTGGGGATGAGAAAAGGGTCGCATACGACAATATTGTGTGAAAACGATCGTAGTCAAAGCGCGGTGAAGAAGCTTAAGCAGTGGTCAAACCAGAACTAACGGTCAGGAAGGTTCTACTGTGTATTTGAGTGGCTTCCGTATGGCCAAACACTAAATTCAGATCTCTGCTGTCAACAACTGGCCCGTTTGAAGCTAGTGATTGATCAGAAACGGCCAAAATTGGCATATAGAAGAGGTATGGTGTTCCGTCAGGACACCGCCAGATCACACACGTCTGTAGTGACTCGCGCGATTCTCTGTGAGCTAGGTTAGGAAGTTTTAATGCATCCACCATATAGTCCGGACCTGGCACCAAGCGATTACCACCTTTTTCTTGCATTACAAAACTTCCTGAGTGATAAGAAATTGGGATTAAGAGAAGATTGTGAAAATCGATTTCTAGAGTTTTTCGCCAATAGGGACCAAGACTTTCATGAGAGAGGCATCATGAAGCTACCTTTAAAATGGCAACAAATTATACAACGAAATGGTGCATATTAGACCCAAATCAGACAATCCGAAACAAATTAAGTCTTGAATTTGACGCAAAAACAATGGATCTCTTTTTCTCCAACCGAATACTAAGCAAATCATTATATATAAGTCGTCAGGGAGGGCACATAATGAATATCTGTGGGTTGCAATTGATAATTTTATCACATATATAAATTAATTATCATTGTCTGCATCATTCATGAAACGAAAGTAGCTACGTATAAAATTATGACCGCTATAACCTAAAGCAGTGATTCTCAACTTTTTTTTTTTTTTTTTTTTTGATACGGTACACTTTTATCAATTTCAAAAAATGGCGGCAGACTAACAAGAAAAACACTTTATATGTAATACATTATATGAAGTAGTTTATAAGATAAAATATAATTTTAAATAACAAATAAAATAATACATACGGCAAGGACAACAATATGTTTATTGAGTAATTAATTACAAATTAATTTAAGAGAATATATAAATTTAATGCAAAATTTGAGCTTGATGATTTATGATAATTTGGTTCATATTGGGTCGTAAAAAGCTAAGGTCACTGTCATTTCGTCATTTACATTTAAGTCCCAAACTTTTTATCATCTTTATATTCTTAATGCTGAAAATTCGAATTCATGTAAATACGATGCAGAAAATTGTTACATTATTTTTAAAACTTTTTTATCTACTATGAGATAATCACCTCTAATTTTAATTCAAAATGAATTAACTAACTATTCCGAATGTTTTGAAATTAAATCTCGATTATTATAGAACGAAATCTATTTCTCCTCTTCATTCAAATTTAATTCATAAACAAATGTATCTGTACACAAATGGATTAAAAACCCATTTTTTTAAATATCCATAAATAATAAATACGCGTTAAATATATCACGAATATTCATAGTTTATTTCTATAAAACAGCCAAATGATTCGGTTCCGGATTTTATTTTTCCCCTCAGAATATACTAAATAATTGAAAGAAAAAAAAAAATAACTTGGTGACACGCAAAAGTCCCGCGGCAAAAGGGTTGCGAATCCCTGACCTAGATGTTGTTCAAGGTCTTGAACGCGTGGCCGGAGTATCGTGAGTTTGAATCCTGGTGCCACAGAAGACCTGTCGTGTAGAGGGGGCTGATGCGTCTTAATTATTTTGAGGCTCATTGCCTTCATGTTGGTGTAGTAGTTAGGAAGGCGTACCAGTTGGGTTTTGAACTTCACCGAGGTTCACAATTGCAAAATCCATCGCCAAAAATAGTCATTGTACTTATTACACTACTAACTACAATTAACTCTACCACTCTCTAATAACAACTTTATTTACAACTTCTAACTACTCACATCTTATACACTACTAAACTTTTTCAACTCATTGCACCTCAGAAATACTTACTCAAACTCTCTCTCTCTCTCTAATACTCCTCTCTCTCTGTCTCACGTCTTACACACAACTCCCCGCATTCCCAGAGATACACTTACATAACGCCGCTGTTGAAACAGCGCCATCTATAATCTTAACACTCGTGTAGATTTAAAGTACGACTTAAATATAACTCTTACATATAAAATTATATTCGTCACCATGTCCAATATTTTAAACTAGTGTAAAATAATTTGGGTTGCATCAAGAATAAACGTAGCTTAAAAATTGTTTTAGTACTGCAGGAATATCAAAACAAAAGACTTCGTAAGTACAGTTCTTATGATAATTTCCATTAACAACACCGTTAGAGGAGTAAACATAAATGTGATAATCTGCAATTGGTTGCTAGTGATTTGAATTAAGCTCCTATTATGGAAATTTTTACCCTGTGATCTATTTCGTAATGCAAAAAGAAAGAGGTTGCTGAAAGTAAATGACAAAACAAAAAATAAAAAAAGGAAAAGAAAAGGAAAGTTGCGCCACAAACTTTTGATCTAAGAATGGATTAAAAGATTTTGCGAAACTCCAAACCGATCCTTTTTAGATGCAGAACTGCATGCTTAAATAAACGCGGGAAGCTCAATTTTATCGATTTCTAAAGGCATGAGAGATATTCCTTAAGCATTACCCTCACTGGCCATAAATATGTAGAGCGTTTACTTTCTGTCGGAATAACATCAAAGACTTTTTTTTTTGTTTCGATTATTGCGTCCTTTTGAAACACCCTCAAGATGGTTTATGCTACTGGAAAATTTATTCCACCGAGTAATGAAAAATTTTTTATGCGGAATTTCCTATCAGTAGGCGAATAAACGAGGAAAGGGATGAAAAGATGCGCTGATCTTGAATTGTGAGGCGAAAAAATTCATGATTAAATGAAAATGCTGGTGAAGCTTGCTATTGATTATTTAATAAACGCATTTTCTCTTTATTTTTCCTAAGTGCATATTTCGGAAGATTGATAATTTAATAAATTACAAGGCATGAAAGCACTAAATTAAAATATCGGAATGAATGGAATGAATTTTAGAGTATTAAAAGAATTTATATGCATATAATATCGAGCTAAATAGGCTTCGGTCCATTATGCTTTAGTCAGATTAAAAATTAAAACAATTGTGGCATGTGTAATAAATACAGCAGAAGAAAAATCAAGAGCTAGAATGTAACATTTTTAAAACTTTCAAAAGCTAATTTTTAAATGATTAGTTACTGTGTAAATATGAATTTTTAATTTTATTTTGTGAATAAAATTATAGATTGCAGGCACGCTATCTTAGGGTTGTTGTTTTTTTTTAATTATATTCAAGTACTTGGGCGAATTTAATATTTAATCCAATCAAATGTTTTCCTTGCTTTTGAATAGATGTTCATTCAGTCTCTATTAATAGATGTTACCAAAGGGACTAATTTAAAATGTTCACTAGGTACACGATTATTCGTATTTTTATTTTTTGAGAGAGTTTTAGCTGTAAGCATATTGAATATATATATATATATTTGATTGTGTGTGTATGTGAAATATATTTACCCACGAGAAATTTTCATTTTTATTAGAGGTGATCAAGTGGTCGTGGCCGAAAAATTAAAGAAGCTTTTTCGTGATCACATAATTTATTTGAGAGCGCTCCATGTACAGTGCCAAAACACAAAAGAGGAAACTATTTAAATTTTAAGTTTTTATATACAGGGAAGAACAGTGAAAACGTATTCTAAAAAATACAGTCACGTGTTTAGGCAAAGGGAATAAAAAGTTATTTATAAAAATGACATCATTGTTTAGGCAATTGTAATCCCGATTAGAATGGTCATGAAAACAATTAATGATCCTATACTTTCTTGGAATCGCCAATACATCTATCAAAAATTCAGTAGTGTATTTATCAGTAATAAATATATTATCTTAATGTTTTTTTTTTCTTTTATTCTTTAGAAAAAGATAAGTTGAGACGCGTTTCGAAGTAAGAGTTATTAGGATTTACGAATGTTATAAATAAAGGATATTCGATTTATTAGTATACATTACATGTATATGAAATAATTTAGCTTGATTTAAGACATTCTTATCTTGTAATATGACATCTTCGGGATGTAACCATTTTATTGCAGTAGAAATAAATAGACTTGGAGCATTAAAATCCACATTTATTACGTTACGTAAAAAAAAAAAAAAAACACTATGAAACAAACTAGTAGCAACATACAAAACAAGACGTTAACACGTGAAGTTTACATGTCGCTCCCAAAAACTACCTTGATTCTCTACGGATATTTCATTTATTTGTAGTCTCAGTCATTCGGAAGCTATTAAAGTCATATGACACCCAAAAAAGGCTTTCTTGATTGGTGCACATATGCGGGGGACGCAGGATTCCCTCATTCTTTTGTAAAAACGTCAAAGTTTTAATTTTTAGGTATGAGGTTATAGCTATTTTCCTTTACGCGGGTACACAAAAAATTAATTATCACGCGAAATCTTGGAGGGTCCACAACCAATATGAATGAAAAACCCGTGCCAGTAAATATAATTGAACTATTATGTATATGTAAAGGAGTGACTTAAGACTGATGATACCTAGTTGTAAAGCAAACACATTAAAAAGCAAATCCTAGAATACATTGTTGATTTTTATGAGTTTTATTAAGGTGCGAGCATCTTAAATTACATTCAATATTACAGGTTTTAATTCCACGTTAACTGGAACAAAAGTTAAATTTATTATATTATCATTAGACTTACATAAAAAAGTACCTAATTGATTTTATAAAAAATACTTTAACTATACATTTTTAATTTGCGATGTCCTAATAAGAAAAATGCTAATAATTCAAAAAAGCAATCCTTTTTTTTTTCGTGCAATCTAAACATTTCTATAGAGATGTATGTAGAAGAAGTACATTAAAGATGAGCTTGCAAGTTGAAAGTATGGCAGAGGATGACAAAAATCTACATCGGCACGAGATGAGATATTGAGAACATCGCCAGATGACACTGTAATAAACCTATCATAGTCCTATACATTTCTTCGGCGTATGTAGCATCAAGGTATTTGTGCCTGTGCCTCTTGTATACAATTAATCTGACATAAAATCATCGGCACCTGAGGCTGCAAATGGCTCATTATCGCAAAGTCTGATGTGCTAATTTGCTACAATTTTGCTATTTCGGATGAATAACACTGCATTTTAGGTTACAATGATAGTTACAATAAAATTAGATGTTGTACAGGGGTATGTCACATACACTGAAGTGCCACTAAATTAGGGATAGCAAGGGCAATGAAAATTGTACATTGCTGCACATCATTTATGTGCAAGTGAGGGTGCTGTGGTAACTGCTTTCCCAATCGCTATTGTCACTTGAAGGTACAATTTCAATTGATTTAATTTTTGGCAACATAATGTTAGAGATAAGTTTTTGTGACGAAGGTTGGGTGGTCACACACACACACACAGTTGCTTGTAAATGTCACGATAACCAGATATACATGATTGAAGCCCCTTTTGGAATTTTATACTCCTTTTATAATTGGTATCTATTTTAAGAAAATGCTTTTCCAATTCGTTGGAAAGCTGGATCCCTGCATATTTTTATCCGCTCTTAAAGAATCCGATTCTTTTTGTCGGTCTTCATAATCTATCAAATTATTGATAATGTCACTATCATTGAAAGTTTTGTTTTCAGTTAAGCATGGGCTGCTAGATCGTTGAGAGAAAGCAACTGAACACGCATTGCCTGGAGGCTGCTTATAACAAATGGACAAAGCGTCTTGAAGTTTTTGTATTTCAGTAGCGTAACATACATCCTAGCATCACGGTGGGGTGGGGGCAGGATTCTAGGGTTCAAGACTTGACTAACGCTAAATACGTATTTACCGAATTAATAAAATATTAAAGGCAAAACCTAACTTTCAGGGGGAGGATCCTAACATTCTCCGTTACGCCACTGGTAAATAGATACAAAACACTACACTGGCGCCAAAGCCAGTGCCAACTTTTTTATACACAACAGAATTAAAAAGATCTCCCATAAAAAAAACCCGCACAAAAACAGTTTCTACTGTACTTTAAGGATTGCTTTTTAAACGATAAATTATCATCGCTGTTAAAGAGTTGTCTTATTCTTTGCGACTTATTTGCATAAAATCCTCGAACCCCTATCAACGTAACAATACGAATTATCTTAGGGTTTGGATTGAAGCAATATAAACTGCTCCTTCTCTGACACAGATTCAAAATCTTTTTGATTCCATTCCACACTATGCAGAAGCACTTATTACAGCGCANNGATTGCTAATTTTTACCATGCATAATTTTTAATTTGCTTTGTTCTTTCAAATGTTAGTTTGTATATATGTAGGTCACTTGTGGAATAAGTTTCAATAAATTTTGAGTGTTCATTAACACGAGTTTAAATATATAAGTAATACAAGTATTTCACACAAATAAATTAAATGGAAGTAACAACTTAAAATAAAAAATATATATATTTTTATTTCGTTTCATAAAAGTACTTAAAAATCCGAACAATGTACAATTAACTTTTCAACAAATTTATTTAATTAATTAATGCAGTTAATTAGCAAAAATGACTCTTTTGAAATAAATTATCATGTCAATATTAAATACAGAAAGTATTCTAACTTGTTCTTATTCATGGAGTCTTAAATTAGTTTGGGGCTTTGAATTCATTAACGAGTTAAAACTCCATTTTATTTTATATTATAACCAATTCAAAATGTCAACAATTCCTTGTCTCAAAATTTCATTTCCTACTGCTCTTCCGAAAATATTTTTCGAAGGGAAAGAAACCACACAAAATAACTATTTTAAAAATTTTTAAATAAAATATTTAAAATAAAAAATATTCTCTTAAAGTTATAAAAGTATAAGAGAACCTAATTTTTACTTTATCAAAAGATTTTTAGAAATCGTTTTAAAGATTTGTTATACATTAAGTCATATACTTCTTTTTTCAAATTCCTCTAACATATTTTACACGACATTTCCATCACAATAGTTTTCCCTTTAATCTTATCATTGGGAAAAAATATAATTCGATTATCTCTGATGAAGAATAAATAATTTAATTTTAATATTTTTTTATTATTATTATTATTTTTTTACTTATATCTTACGAAAATTTACTTTCGAATTTTTGCAAATTCTTTATAATGTAATTCATTCAAAACATTTTTCTAAGCATATTGCCATAAAAAAATTATGAATAACTTTTTAGAAGAAAACACTATGCAATGTAATTTTCTTAAATTGTATTCAGTAAATGCATATAAATAAAAATACATAGCAACAAGAAATACTATTACAATAATTGATTGACCATCTTAGAAACTTATTTTAA
>BMAV01023840.1:48431-62332 GCA_019973955.1 Trichonephila inaurata madagascariensis
TATCTATTATGATTTCTAAAGCTGTCGCTGAATTTGAATAAGACCAGTGAAATAGGATTAGCAATGATATATATATATATATATATAAATTTCCCCACAAATAAATTTCAAAATGAAAAAAATTTAAAAATCTGATATTTAAAAATTTTTTAAAATGAGTTTTCGGGCCGCAACCTACGTACTAGTGGGCCAGATGCGACCCCCGGGCCACGTGATAGACACCCCTGACTTACACAATGGTATAAATAATGTCTCAGGAGTAGATATTGGGACAGTTCCTTCTACAATTAAATGCCGTAAATTAGTAGTGGACCTGCTTGAAACACTTGACGCTTCAAATCTCAATGAACCGATCCCAAGGTCCCGGGATTTGAATAATTTAATCTTGAAATATTAGTATTGAAAATATAATTTGGGATTGCAAACCGTACAATATCTCTTTCTATAGCTGCAGTCTAATGTTTTGTTTATGAAAACTACATAAGCTTTATTATTTTCTGTATTGTTAAAGTAAAAAAAAAAAAAATATATTTATATTACTTATTTTTTTTATTAAATTTTCATTCATGCATTATAACAAATTTGTTGTCAACTACCAAGAGAAAACTGTGTATGACTTAATTTAACTCATAAAGATATTTCTTTTCTTTCGGATAATCTTATAATTTTTTGAAATAAGATGTTTGTTTTTTAATGGAAACATTTATATTAGAGTTTCTTATTTCCCGGCTTATCTCATGCCCGATAATTTCCTGGAATGCATCAAAACAAGTTATTTTTAAATAATATCAATAATAATTAAATAAAATAAATATGGATATAAATCCAAAAATTAATACTCATTCATATATTGAGCTTATGATACAAAGTGAAACGAAACGAAATTTGAAGAAAGAAATCATTACCAATTTGAATGAAGAATTTACTCAGTTTTATAATAAACAATTTTGTTACACTATCTTTATTTTGCATATGCTGTTACAGCCTCAGTTTCTTTTATTTTCAATTTTATATTCACACTAGAAAAATCTTTCACCAAATAAAAAGTTGTAATGTTTTTTTTTTTTTTAATGAAATTTATTACTTTTAGCACTAAACGAAAAAATTGTTAACGAATTGGAATTAAAAATCTCGAAAAAAGATTCACATTTAAAAATAATTACTTAAATTAATGTTACTTTACTAACTTACGTGCGTTTGAAAATTAATCAGTCGAAGTTGAATCAATTTTATTTCTCAAATGTTACTACTGAGAGATAAATATTAAACTATAAATACTTGAAAATTTATTTACTACTGAAGTATTTATCAATTACGCACGTTAAAAATATCGATTTTGTTTGTATAATGTATTTCTTGCTTATGGAATCGCTACATTATTATTGCATAAATATAAATAAATAAATATGAAAATAATAAATGAATAAGAAAAATAATAAATAAGAAAAGTTGCGTGATTGCTTAATAGTATACTCCCTCAAACTGTTTGAGGGTTTTCATTCCTTTTTTTAAATTGCAGATTCCCTTAAACAGCACATAATATTGACAAATATATATATTCAAATTTAAAAAAAAAAAAAAAAAAAAAAAAAACGAAAGAAAATAATAGTGTATTATGTATTAGTACATACATTATCCATATAAACCAAGATCTCTAAACTTTGATCAGATTGGTCGTGCTGGTAGTCTACGAGAAAAGTGTTTCCTTTAGAAACTAAATACTTTTAGTCAAAGAAACTCGATAGACAAACAGAACAAATAGTTTCCCACGGCTGTTTGGAAACTCTCACCAACACTGCTGGGAGGGTACTTATTCTCTTATTATACTCTTACACCACTGTTGGGGTAAAGGATATTCCTCCGTCCAGGAAGTTCGGATTGAAGGATCACTAATCACCACAGTAAGTTCAGTTAAAATTTATACCCGAGGTTCTCAAATTCACAGTCAAGTCAAAAATAGCTACCACATACGGTAGAACATCGTTTATCCCAATCAATTGGAACCGGACACCGTTTGAATACGTGATTGTTCGGATAACCGAAAACCATATGCGTTCCATGCAGTATATGAAACCGGACACTATACGAATATTGAAAATGATCCCATGCGGGAAACGTGCTTGAAGAAAAAGCAAAATAGGTGCCAAATATCACAATTTTACCTTTATTGTAAAAAATAACTTATTTATCACGCTGTACTAATGTACACCTTAGTTTTTTTCGCCGCAAGGTCTCTGATTCTCTTAAGCAGCAGTAGGTTCGGATATTTGACGCTCCGGATAATTAACGTTCGGATGAACGACATTCTACTGTAGATTATTTAAGCCTCGTGCCATTTCCGGGAATACCCGGGAACGAAGTATAATTTCTGAAAATACAAAAAGAAAGGAAATCTTGTCCGGGTTCCCGGAAAAGAAGCCCTCATTTAAATGAGTTAATTTTAAAGAAAAAATTATGTCACTATGCTATGAACTTTAAATGGGCAATATAGAGTTTGTAATATACATGTGAAACAAATATGAAGCAACAAATAGATATGCTTGATATTTTGTACGGGTTTTTGACTTAACATCTCTTTCATAATTTTTGCAGCTCATGCATTCTGTATTCCTCGTAATTTCTGAAGCTGGATCTATAACTCTGAGCTATGGTCAAGGGACAAGGATTATGCCATAGCTGATACCTACTCTCCAAACTTCCAAATCAATGTGAGGATTTTGACATTCAATAGATTTAGCGTGTATCAGCTCCTCCACAAGATGTGTCTTCAGTGGCGAGAGGACTCGAACAAACAAATCGAAAATGCCGCCACAGCCACCCCGGCGTTGTTGGAGCTGAATCTCTAAAATCACGTTAAGATATTTTGTTATAAGGAAACAATCAATCGCGCTCGCGTGGTGTTGTTCTTTATCTTTAAAAAAAACAGAATACTCAAATTATTTTGAATCATTAAATTATGCAAAAAATAACAAGTGTTGAAAAAAAATCTCATTTCAAATCATTAATAAAAATTATTATAAATAATGAAGCCCAGTGGCTGAGTGGTTAGTGCATCATGCTTCCACTCCACAGTTCCGAGATTCAAACCCCTGTCTGCGAAAGGTTAACTAGCCTTTCATCCTTTCAGTGGGTCTATAAATGAGTACCAAGCATGCTTGAAACTTAAAACTGGGGGTTTCGCGTCAAACTAACCACCTGACTGGAAACTCTGCTCATGAACCTCAGAGCCCAAGGCCACGTATACTGAGTTAGACACAGTAAACCTAGGCCCTCAAGGGCTGTCGCGCTGCTGAGTTAAGTTATAATTAATAATAACATAATTATTATTTCTATAAATTATAAAAAGTATATATTTTTAATGTTTCAGATAAATTTTCATTTGCACGTTTTACATATTATTAAATAACTGTAGATTAAAATTACTTTATATCACATGTTTAGGAATAATTTTTAGAGATTATCGGAACTTATTTGATTTTAAGAAAAATTTATTTATCAAAAGAATTATAATCTACTTAAACTAATACTAATAAGTTTATTCTTATGAAATTGATTGAAACTGAATTTATAAAGGAAATCTACATTCCTGAAAACTGAATTTGGTTAATACCGTAATCATTTATTATTTAAAATTTTAAACTTATTTATTATGCATTCAAATGCTGTCATACAATCATAAATATTTATTACCACTATTTAAAAACACTGAAGTGCCTTATTTTGAATTTAAAAAAGTGAAACACATTTTTCATTTATAATAAAGTATTAAAGAGCTTGGAATGCGTTATCTTTTTCTCAGTACTTAAAAGAATTTGAGCATTCATGAAGAATTCTGAAAACACAAGAAGAAATTTCTGAAAATATTAAATTATTCATCATTACATGATACTTGAAAGCGATAAATATTTTTGCATTTATAACCTAATATAAGAGTGTATTTCTTAGAATGTGTGCAATTTTCTTAGGGCTATATATTTCTTTATTATTTAAATAGCATTTCAAATGAAAGCGCATAAATCAAATATTCTGTATGTTCAGATGTTTTGTCATTTAACATTTCAAGATGATTTTCACAACTTTTGAAAACATGTTTTGTAATAGAAAAACTCTACTATAATTTAAAAAATAACTGAGAATTGTGTGTAAAAAATTGTATGTAAATATTTTGGCATACATTTTTTTTAAACGAAAATAGCAGTTTTTGTATATGTTTCCTAAATAAAAAAAAAACTGTTCTTTTATCCATTGATAGAATTATTAGAATATGTAAGCTAACAATAAAAAAATTAAGAATGGAATATGTAAAATCCTTATATGTTGATTTTAATCAAAATTAACATTCCTGTTAACACATTTGGCAAAAATAAATTTTGTTTATTTTAAAGAGTTCTAAATTTTCTACAGTATAAGATTTACAGAATATTAAATTATCGTAGAAAATATTTTATGCTGTTGAGATTTTTTGAGGTTTGTTTTTTTTATATTTGAGTTGCTTTATTCTTTATTTACCGTAAAATCCGACGTACACCACGCACTTTTAACATAAAAAATAAGATCGAAATCTACAGGTTCCCGTTATAAGCTGGGTAACTGAGAGTTTTAAAAATTAAAAAAAAAAGTGCAGAGAAAAAAAATATAGACTTCTACATGTATCGAAAATTTCTTTTGAAGTGAAATGACATTCATCATAAACTTAAAGAGGTTCGTTGTTCTAGAAATATACTATTTCTTTCTAAAGCTTGGAATAAAATCTCGAATAAATGACTTCAAACATAAGAGCATTGTTTACGTACATATCAGGTTACTTCGTAAAAAAAAACGGGTGCGCGTTATGCAGCGAATATACCTAAAAACTAAAAATTGCAGCTTGAAATTATAAGTACCAGTTAGACGCTGGTTTTTACGATAATTTGATTTTTACCTTTATTGAATCTAAGTCTAGCACAAGTTTAACCATTTATCTACCAACGGTACTTATAAGTACTACTCGCTTTAAAATTACATAAAATAACCATTTTTACTGATTTTCTGACCATATTTAGCAGAAATATTTTTTGAAATCCACTCTTTCAAGATATATCGAAACGCGAGTTCTATGGTGATTATTTTAGTGGATAAGAGGCGAATAGTCTTATAGCAGATATTGCGTTTTCAGCTGACGGTGTTTTCAGCGAATTGCGAAGATTATCATTTTTGTCCAGAAAAAATAGTTATTGTCAAAATTTAAGTGTGTTTTCGTATGCATATTAAATACGATCTTAGAAAATGATTTGACTATTTATTTTAATTGAACAGTGTATATAATTAATTTTACAGTTGAATATATTTAATTAATTAATTAGCTCTAACGGATTAAATTTTCCAAAGTTGAGTATTTTGTTTATGTATATCCCTTAATTTTAAATGTAGTAATTCAAAAAGAAATATTGCATGAAAAAAACTGCAGTAAATCATAATACAGTAGATAAAGGGTTAACTGATTTTATTTATACAAATAAGGAAAAAAATGGATAAAGAGAACTTGAATCTTAAGCTTAATTTACTGTTTATACCTTACATTTAAAAGAAAAGTCTAATTTTATGAATTGTTCTGCTTTCAAAACATCATATTCTTTTATGTAGAGTTTAAAATAGAGCATAACCCCATAAAATTAAGTGACAATTTAAGCAGAGAATTTATTTGAAATTAATTTACCTCTTTTTCTTTTTAAATGTATTACTTTTCCATTTATTTTTCTTTGATCTGAGGAGTAACAAATGCTATAATGCTAAGAATTTATTATGAGATCATACATTTAAAAAAAAAAGAAATTGTTGTAGATGTTGTGTTGTGTTTTTTTTTATTTTTTATTTTTTAGATTCATATACATTTCAAAAAACTCCGTACTCACAATCGTGTTGTATATAATTTAGGCCCTTGTAATTTTTTAAAATAATTAAGTTTTTCCTTTCTAAATGTCGGTATCCTATTTTTCCTCATAGACACTTAAGAATATACGCACTATTCTCTTCTTAATATCTTCCTTTACTTTAATTATAATTATATTTATTACAATTGCTTATATTTCCTTTCTGTTTTGACCATAACTCAAAACAAGTAATATAAAAAAAAATTAATTCTCAATTCCTACTTAGGTTAACAAAGAACAATTTTATTTTAGTCACTTTTTATTAAATAATTACAATTAATATAAATATGCATACACATTTAATTATTCCGATAAAATAGTATAGTGAAAAAGAAATCATATTCTCAGAAATTAAGCCATCCCAGGCGGGATTCAAACCCGCGACCTTTCGGTTAGTTATCTAACGCGCTATTCATTGCGCTATAGGGACACAACGAACAATTTTCCTTTGTACATGGACTATTATTTTTGTTACTATTTATTCAATTATTAAATAGAATTAAAGAATTAATATTTGAAAATAATCTGTACTAACATCAATTGCCAACCACTACAAGTTTAAAAAAAATGTATTGCAACTTGAATGGATGAATAAAATATATTTTATTGACGACTGAAAATTTGAACTATATATATATATATATATATATATATATATATATATAATTTAATCACAAGTTAATAATCAATTAAAAAATTGAAATTATATAAATCATATAATATTAAGTCCCATTTCAAAATATCAATGGCGAATATAGAAGATAAAATTCCAACCTTTTCAAACAAAATTAAAAAATTATAATATAAAAATTTATAAAATATCCAAATGCAACCTCGGACTTAGGACCGATAAGTAGGGTTAAACTTGTTTAAAGGCGCCAACCTTCCCCTTATTGCAACTTGGTGAGTTAATCGAAAAATGTCAAATTCTCAAAAATTTAAAAATTAGAAAGTTAAAATTGAACTATTCGCCATCGCATTCTGGAAGATATTATAACATTAAAACATTAAAATTCAAAAACAATTAAGTGCATAATATAAGTGAACCATCGAACACCAAAGATGATGCACCCATCTTTAAAATAGTTGTATAGGTAGAAAAAATGTCTAAAATCCGAAAGTTCAAATTAAAAACCCAATATGTTCACAAATGAATAGCGTAAATCATTAAAAACTCACCAAAGAGCATCCTATCAATAATTCAATTCACAATTTTTAACGATTTTTCTCTCATATTTAATACAACAATTACCACTCCTATATTTTACTTATAACTCCTGCTAATGCCTTGCCAATCAAAATGATTCATAATCTCACACTATAGTTTAACTATTTGGTATTAGATGCAAAACAGAATGCATGCAAAAATGTTTCTTGATTGGTCATAAATAATTTTAAAGTGTAGTCGTGTAAATATTGGTCTATGTGTGTATTAAAATGTATCCTGTGTGTGGAATGCACATATTCTTCACAGCTGGACCACTAACAAGCTCACTTTGTGGACCTAATGTTGTGGGGTGGATTTGTGCATTTATGAGTTTAAAAATATTTTTAAGAAATATTTTTGATCTATGTATTTTCTCAAGAAGTTGATGGGATAATCATTCTATATGCAACAAAATATAAATTTCTGGATGTTCTTGAATTTATCAATATTGTGTGTAGTTAAATTATTATTTCTCATCAAAAAATTTTAAATTATTTTTCTAAATATTGATATATGTAAACAGCTACTGAAGTTCGGTATCTTTATGACATTGAAGTTAAATGCTTCCCTTTTATCATAGATATTGCTGTATAATTTGTTGTCAATAATATTTAAATCTAAATCTAAAAATTCAACTTTGCTCGAGTTAAAATTTGTCTGTATTAATTTTAGGTATTCCGGATAAAAAATAATGCTAGATTTAAATTCCCTGTCGTGACCTATAACAATTAAATAATCTATGTATCTTAATAAGAGGCAAGATGTTTCATTTCTTCGATTTGATTTATAGTGGTGTAAATACAGGTTAGCGAGACTATTACTGGCTGGGCCACCCTGAGGCAATCCTTTGATTTGTTTGCAGAGTTTGTTATCAAAAATAATAAATTTCTCCTGTATTACAGAACGAATTAGTGTGTTGAACTTTTCAAAACTAATGTAATCATTCAAACCATATTTCTCATATGCATCTGAAAGTACCTGAACTATATCTTCTATTTTGATGGAGTTAAATAAATCTTCGAAATAAAATCCATGCACAGAAAATACCTCTAATTACTCAACCCTCTTTATTACATCATGGCTGTTTTTTTATAATAGAAGTATCTTTAAATTTGTCTGTTGTATCTTGTAATATGGTCTTTAAAATTCTTCGCGATTTGGATATGTAAGTATTGAACCCATTTGTTACACTGCGGAATTTGACTGGATTTTTATGAAATTTAGGAGTCAAAAATATATGGGGATATTTAATTTTATTGCTAGAAATATTTAATTGTTTACAAAATGTCAAAAATCTGTTGTTGATTTCTTTCATACTAAATTTACTTACTTCATATGCATTATTATTTTTATATGATCATTTATTAATTTACTATAGTAATATTTGCACATTATTGCATAATTTTCTGGGACTTTATCAACATAGACTATCACAAAGTGTTTTTGTAAGTTTTCTTTTGGTCTTTTAATTTCTCTATAAGAAACATCATTTTTTGTTCTAAAATTAAAATTCATTAAGTTCCTGAGGACATGAAAACCATATTCCTTAAAGGCCTGAGTAGGTAAATTATATTTTTATAACTGCAACATTTAGAATAAATTTATTAATATATTCTGATAGCTGTTTTCTCACATTTAAATTGCTATTTGAAATAGTTAATCGATAACCAGTGACTTTGCACATAATTTCTCTTAATTTCTGATCTTGAACTATTTCTATGTTGCTTGTACTACGTGCCCATGATATTCGTCCACGTATTTCCTGTAATCATTACATCTACATTCTTTTTGATCTACCAATTTCTTAATACTGTTATAGTTAAAAACTGATCTACGAATTTTTTTATTATACCTGAACGCTCGCTTTATTAACACATTTCTCACTTGGGATAATATATATATATATATATATATATATATAGGTGGAGTGTGCAATAATAGTAGGAATTGAATAATGAGGTCTATCGCATTAACAATCCCCGTTTTGTTTCGAATTATAACATCATTAAGCAATCAAATATAATATTAAAATATTATATAATAGTATAATGTTAGAGTCAAATAAAATAGTAAAGTGAAAAATAAAGTATTTCTACTAAAATATTTTAATATATTTTAAAATAGGTTTGTATTGAGCTTCTTAAGATATTCCACAATATTTCTAGTGCAATTAAAATTGTTTTATAAAATTATGATAATTCTATAGTAAAAAAAAAATACTCGTAATATTTTTTCCAATATTTTTCCTTTTTTGAGCATCATGTAAATCTATAGGTAGTACTTATACATTAGTATATCAACCCTCAAAACGGCCAAATGCTATATTTGTCTTCTTTTTTAAAAAATATTTCCAGCAAGAAAAAATATTTAATAAAATTTTATACTTGAAAGAATTTCAAGACGCCTAGATTCCAAAATATTTGACAATGATCTTTTTTTTTAAATAATACTAATTTTTAAAAAAAAATTGTTTTGTGCTTTTGAAATTTAAAAATATTTCATTATTGTCTGATATAAACATGATTATAATATGTTGAACATAACTATTTTGAATATTGAGTAAAATGTTTTTAACTCATTATATCACTATAATATCAATTTTTAAAAAGTCACTACTGAGCAACATTTGTGCCGAAATTTGGAATTAAACCAAATTTTATAATGCTAAACTACATTCTCTAAATAAGTGACACCAGTAACGAAAAAAATAAGCAGATTTTTTAAGAAAATTATGTTATTAATCTTAATATTTTACAATGTTTTATTTATATTCAAAAAACCATGTTTAACTCAGTTAGGTACCATAAAAGGGTCATCAGATTAATTCAATTGTAATAAAAAGTTGTAAAATACATCATTAATATCCTTCTGGAATATACTATATCAGAAATTAGAGCCACAATGTATTATATTTGAATAATAAATAATTAAAAAATAAATAATTTCATGATAAATAATTTAATTTTTTAATATGAATAGAAAAAAAATTTGGTAACAAATTTGATTATTATGAAACATTGAGATAAAATTTCTAAAATTTGTCATGTTTTTGAACTTTAAAGCCTTCTTTCCTGTGAAAAATATTTACTAATTTATGTTACGTTTAAAAAAAGAGAATAAATAATGAAAGTATTACATTTTTAAAAAAATTACTTACTTTCTAATTTTCACTTTTCATTTTCGAAAATGGGAAATTGTTCTCCGCTTACAATTTATCTCTCTCTATTGCATAATTATTTAATAAAATAGTATAGTGTGATAAGCGTTTCTGCAGTAATTACACTATTTTATATAGTATTTTCAAAAACAATTATGTAAAACTTAAAACTGCATTACTTCTCTGGCTTTTAGAATATCTTTCTTTTTTTTACTAAAATAAACATGAGTATGAAAACAAATTTGTTTGAGATAAAAACCTCATGAAATAGTCCTTTTAATCAGCATACTTAATTGTACTTTTGTAAATTCACATTTAATTTCCTTATTTAACAATTTTCATATTCACTGAAATATTTAGCATTAAATTTCATTCGAAAAGAATGAATATTTTCCGAAATTTATTTATCAGGATAAAAAAAAATGGCATATGCGTGCAAGAGACACACAACTTGAACCGAATCATGATAAAGAATTTATTTGAGGATTCTGTACATAAAAGAAATATGTATGGGATTTTATGCACATTAATTTAAACTAGCCTTTTTCGTTCCCTCCTAATTTGAGTCAGGTGGCTCAGATTTTTAAAAATTTCGTTTCTTGTTTATTTTTTTTTTTTTTCAAATATAGCATCTTTCAAAATGTGTAATTATTTGTATATAGCGCAAATTTCGCCATGTCTGTCAAAAATAATACACATGTTTTTATTTCCTTACTCCATCCTTCCTTACCGTTTGTAAATGTGAAGAAATATAAATTTTGTTTCGAAAAAATGTTTAAAATTCTAACAGAAGTAGTATTAAAGATTAAAAGAGGAAAACACACACTTATATTTTCACTGTATGATGCAAGATTTGAATAATAGTAGGAAAATACCTCCGCATTTCGTCTGGAGCTCACTAGATGGCGATGGTATCCACTGAGCTGAGAAAAATAAGTTAAGTGAGTCGATGAGCGATGAAGCCGAATTTTATTCCGTATTATTGTAAGATTTTTTGAATTGCGGATTATATAAAAGAAAAAGCTCCTTAAGAGGATACGTTTTCTAAGTCGGAATGGACACGGTTTCCTAGTGGTCATGGCCATGCACTCGTGGTCAGTGTGTCACGAATTCGAGCCTAATGCTGTCTGAAGTAGCTGATGAACGTTAAATCTGTCAAGGCTTAAATTCCTCCGTTGTGTCGTGGTGTATGATTCTGTAAGGGGAATGTCATCTTAGGTGTCGTTCTCATCACGTGATTATGGCTCAGAATTAAAATGTCCGTTGCCAATAACCTTAGCTTTACTTTATAGAGTGACGTTAATAAATACTTTCTTATCTGGAGCCCGAATAACACTGTCCTATAACAAGTAATACAAAATAATATAAATGAAGTTAATTTTTACTTAGAAATAAAGAGAAATTTTTTATTTTTGTTAGTTTTTATTAAATAGTTACGATTAATATAATTGTACGTATATACTTTTGACAGAATCACAATATTAAGTGGCAAAATAGAAAGCGATTTTCCTTGAAATTTTCCATTTTCCTTTCTGTATAGGGTATTGTATTATTTTTTTTTTGTTTGTGTGTGTGTGTCTCATTGTTTATATTCATTTATTAAATTTCATTATTCTAATGAAATAATATTGTAAAAAAAAATCACTTTCTCAGGCATTAAGCTATTGCAGGTGGGATTCGAACCCACGATCTTTGGATTAGAAATCCAACGTGCCATCCACTGCGCTACAGGAACACAACGATCGCTTCTCCTTTCTATACACTTGCCTCCGAAAGTCTGCGTACAGGCAATAATCTTACGTGTTTATGCTATAATTACTATTAAAATCTTGCTTTAGAAAATCAAAATACTTGTCAGCAGTTCTTCAAAATTTCCTTATTCATACAACAGCAACAAAATTAACCTTAAGTGGAAATAACAAGAATGACCACTAAATAATCACCAATCATCGGTGCCAAAATGCGTACACTTACAAAATAGAGCATTTAAAAACTTTTTATTGTAAAACAATTGCAGTAACTCGTGTTTTGAAGTAGTTATAAGTTTCTTTTACGATTTATTTAGGATTTGAGATTTGAAAGCTTTTGTGTTTCTATAGCAGGCAACAGAATAGGTATCCATATATTATTGAAAGGAAAATCATCATAGATCTTTAGAAAAGAAGATAAGTTTTAAAGCAATCGTTGAAACTGTTAATAGGAGACATTCATTGATTCAAAAAGTGATCATAAACTACAAATCAGCTAAAATTTTAACGTCCAAGCCAAGATCCAGCCGCCCGTCTGCAGTGTCACTTCGAGAATCTTGCTTTGTGTAATACGGTCTATATATATATCAAAAACTCCAAGACTAAAGCTGTACAAATAGCTAAAAGTGTTTCTGAGATATTGCTAAAAAGCGTGATTTTCTCCACAATCCGAAGAAACCTGAAAAAGAATGATTATCCTCTCCGAGTGACACTCAAGAAATCATTCATCTCTCGAGTGAACAGAGCTAAGAGAATGGCTTTTGCCAAAAATCATCTAAATAGGACACGTAATTATTGGAAAAGTGTACTATATTCAATTGAAAGTAATTTTCGTAACATGGCATCAAAAAGAACAAAAATATGCCTGTAAAAATTCCTAGACGGATAATAAGAAAGAGAATCCTTTTTCGACTATCAAACATAGAGGAAGAGGCATAATGTTTGGGGGTGCATTGGAAGCCCTTCGGCTAGTAATCTGAAATTTATTGAATCCACAATGCACAAAATTGATCACTTGAACTTATTAAAATAAAATATATGGGCATATGCCGAGAAATTTGCGGTGAGTGATGATTTTTACTTTCAGTGGCACAAAGGTACCAAGCAAATGACTCACATTGTGAAGCCATGGCTGTTCTGACATGTCCCAAACCAATTCCTTAAGCCATACCATTCTCCACAGACCTAAGAATAATACAGTATTTGTGTGGGATTTACTCGAGTGAATAATCAGGGAGAGCGTAACAACATTCAAGAGGATCTGCCATTGTAGAAGAATGGAACAAAATATCCACAGATGAAACAACTAAGCTAGTTAAATATCTGTCAAATATATTGAGAGAGTTTTAGAAAGAACGGAATAGCTTAAAAAGAATTAATTTTTAGTTACAACCCATTATTGTAAAGGGTTTTCCAGTGTACGCAGACTTTTGACGCACATGATTTGTGTCGTTCTCAAGTTATAAATATTCAGGTGATTGTTGCTTATACTATTAGAATTTACGACGTTAGAGGATTTAATAAAAAAATAGTATTGATTCAGAAAGACTTCATTTAATTAGCGATCTTTGCTTGGATATAAAAGATGATCGTCTGCACGCAGACTTTGGAAGGCAAGTGTATATGCTGGTGGACAATTATTTTTATTAGTTACTATTTATTCGTTTTTTTTAAAATTTTAATAACTAATTAATGCTTGAAAGAACTGTGTGCTAGCATCAAGTGTCATCCATTACAAGTTATAAAAAATGTATTTAAACTTTAAAGGATGAATAGAAAGTATTTTATTAACGATTGAAAATTTGAAGAACAAGATACATACATATATATATATATATATATATATATATATATATATATATATATATATGTGTGTGTGT
>BMAV01023842.1:0-15579 GCA_019973955.1 Trichonephila inaurata madagascariensis
AATTTTAGAAAAGGAATTTTGCGGGAAAAAATCTTGGAATGGCGAACTACTTTGCTGGATTTAATGAAATCTTCTCCATCAAAATAACTTCAGATTGAAATTTTGTGCGTGTATTTGTGTTACCTAAGATTTTATTCAACATTTTTTTTCCTCTAAATTATTATTTTCTTTCATTTCCGTCCCCAAATAAAAATAATTATATGTATTATTTATAAGTGCAATATAATACCCCGAATTATGCGAATTCGACTTACGCGGTTATGACTCCGTTCCACATATCGTGAAAGTTCGGGATATTATTGTAATACTCAATTATTTATTAATGTTTGTTTAAGGTATCCGACTATACGTTCGGAACCGAGATTCAAAGAAAGAGCATAAATGGATAATTTTCATGATATTTAGTGTCACTTAGATTAGAGTACATATATAAAATTGTTTTAAGGACATTTTGACAAAAAATATTATTTAAATACAATATTTCGGCAAAAGAATTAACTTAGAGTAAACTTTTTTTCAAAATGTTCTCCGTTTGTGAAAAATGCTTCGATTATAATAATATTTTGCCTGTATATATCTCAGACCTCTGTACAGAGGCTCAACTATGATTTTGGAAAAATTCGCATTATTTTCAGAGTTACAACACATTAAAATAATTATCGACGTTTTTTTTCTTAAAATTTCTCCCCCTCTGTTGTCGTAAAACATGGATAAACCCACTTCTTAGTTATATTTTTCAAAAATTCTAGTTGAGCCTCTGTACAGAGTTCTGAGCTATATACACTATATACAGGCAAAATATTTTTATAATAGAAGCATTTTTCACAAAAGGAGAATATTTTGAAAATGGGCCATTCTATGTTCATTTTTTGTCAAAATATTGTACTTAAATAATTTTTTATTGTAATACTATTCTTAAAACAATTTTATGTACATTTTATAATCTAAGTGACACTAAATATCATAAATATTATCCATTTATACACTTTTGCAAAATCATGGTTCCGAACGTAGTCGGATACGTTAAAATGAAGTCACAAAAAGAATTATTAGACAAAAAGATCTGAAATTTCATTAAAAACTGCATAACATTTAAGAGAAAAGGAATTATTATTCCAACTCAACTCAATTCACGAAAAACACATCATCGAAACATTATATTGTAAAAGCAAAAATCTTAATTAGACATTAATTTTTAAATAAAAATTAAGATTAAAAATCTTGTACTAAATTTTAGTAATATTTTTTTAAAAGCAACAATATTTAAAAAACATGTGTCAAAATTCTCCTAATCCTTATCACCCTTTCATCTCTACATAAAACGAATAAAATGAAGAATATTTCTATTTTTTATGCCTAAAAAAACGTCAATTGTACTCTACTCAAAGTACTTTTTTGAATAATACTAGAGACACTTTCCTTTAGCATGACACTTAGAAACTAATTTACAGATATTGCTCCGAAAATAAATTAAGACTTATGAATTCAACGTTAAAACTTTTCTCTCTCTATAAAATAAAAGCTAAAAAAAAATAATAATGCAAACTGTAGCCCTCTCCGTTAATTTCAAGAGTGTTGCCACTTGTCTCGAGTAATAATGATATATCGTTCTAACTTTTCTTTAAAAGCAAAATAATCGGTCAAATGAAGAAAAATACATTTACAAGAATATATTTTAATCTTTATCGTTATTTTATTATCATCATCGTCTTTCGATGATACCAGTTCTGTTCTAAAGAAACGAAAGTGTTAAGCGAAGTAATTATTTTTCATTAAGTCAGTTGAAAGTTTTGCCAGGGAGAAAGGGGGAGAAAGGGTGCACGAAAATCGTCCGTAACTCAATCAGGTGGCAACGGAAGAGAGGGGGAGGGAAATGCGATGAAAGTTTTAAAGGAGTCTAGTTCTTAAACAGCCAAGAGGTGTCTTTAGGTATTTTGTTCGCACTTAGAGTTGAGAAGATGTTAAGTAGTTGAGAGAGTACTCTATTTTTCATTTTTTGTTTTTCCTCTACTTTTTTTTCTTTTATCCTGTCGATGTTGCTTTTAAAAGTAATATATTTTTTCCTGTTTAACAGAATGAGAGCTTTGCATTTTTTTTCTTATTGTTTAAGTCGTGTAGAAAATAGCGCTAGTGGTGACTTCCTTTTGATATCTTAAAGACAAATGTAAAGTGACAGGAATAAGGGCTTTGATTTTTTTCAAACAATTTTTTTTGAGACATCACGGATAATTGAATAATTTTAAGTGTTTGGGGAGTGATTAAAGCATTTTAGGCTTACACACTTTTTTTTTATCAGCATCTCCTTTTTTAAATATTCAGTAGTTTTAAGCGTGAAAAATGAAAAAGAAAAAAAATTATAGATCAATATTTTTTTATGAAAAATAAGAGAAAAAAAAGAAAAACAAAAGTTTGGAACATTTTTAAAAAAATTTTTTCTTTATTTAAAGATAAATATGCTTCCTGAAGAAAAAAAACATTAATGAAAATTTATTAAAAATTCTGCTTGCAAGTAAATCTCTTCTGTAAAAAGAATGAAAAAGATAACTAAAAATTTAAATAATCCGTGGGCACTTTATCTAAGAAAAATATTTTAATTATTTATTAGATGTTTCATTTTCATTTAAATACAAGGCTCTTATCTTAATTTTTAAGCGATTAATAAAATGTAAGGAATAAAAACCTTTTTTTTTTTGACATTAGCAATAATTTATAAATTGTGCTTTTGAAAACAATTTTTCTTAAAACATAAAAGAAAAAAAAATATTTTTAAAGTCTAAAAAAACTACCAAATGAAAAAAAAACTTAAAAAAAAAAATGCTGCTTGAGTTTCTGTATTATGTGAAACTATTTTATCCGAACAATTCTTTTTTTGAAAAAAAATTCTTAGGAATCAATATAAAATAAATAGTAGTTTTCAACTTACAATGTTTTAAATATGATCTAAATTTCCCAAAAAATCACAATTAAAAGGAAATGTTACAATTTTTTTAAGAACTTCGAACAATTAGACAAAAAGTAATATTCTTATATCAGTAAAAGTATTACTAAAAAAATTTTAAATAAATTTACCCAGAAAATGTACTAAAATTTTAATGGTTTTTTAAAAATTTTTAAAATTTTAAAACTGAGGGAGTAAATATTAAAAAAATATGACATTTTTTATGAGACCATTTTTTTTAAAATAGCGGCCATAACTCAAAAATATTCATAAAATAAAAATACTTTAGTAATTTCTGAAAAAAAATTTAAAATATCAATTCAAAGTTTAAAAAAATACATTTATAATATTTTAAATTTTAGACTCTCAGATGATTTCGCATTTTAAATGTTTTTTAGATTAAAAAATTTAGTTTTTTTTAATTTTATAAAATGAATCATAACAGTAACGAAGAAACTAAACAAAGGCTGTTTTGTAAACCAAAAGATAGCTCTATCAATAAAATAGAAAATGAAAAATATGTGTTTTGACGAAATTTGGTCATTTCAACGTGTTCGGATACCTTAACTAAAAAGGGGAATCTTTACTATTTTGCTTTGCATCGAGCATCTAAGAAAAGTGATACTATTTCTGCCATAGATGTTTCAATGAACCAAAAATAACCAGTGGCGCACACAAGGGAGGGGTCCTGGGGGTCCGAACCCCCACAAAGCCCTTGATTTTTTCCCCGATTGATTATAATTTTAAGTATATAGTACGTAAAATTTAACTAAGTATTTGTTATTAATGATTAATTTTATTAATTAATGCTAATTATTTATTCAATAATTAGTTTTTTACTGTGTTTTGTTCCCGAAAATCGACAAAATCAAAAGGAGCATGATACAAGTTTGGTGAACTTTCGACACCGCCCCCTTGAAAAATTCCTGTGTGCGCAACTGAAAATAACAGATATAAATTTTTAAGAATATTAACTCATCTCTTATTATTGTTGTTAGTGTAAGAAGACACTAACCAGTGCATTTTCTATCAAGATTTTCAACTTCTTAAATGAGGAAAAATTAACAACAAAAGTAACAGTATGCTAAGTACAAAAGTATCATTTTACTGATCACTAAGCCATCGTAAAGAACGCTATAATCAACTTAAAACGCAAGTTTTACAATTGCATTATGAAGTTTAGAAAACTGTGTCTTGTAATGTGCTAGCACTATGTACAGGTGTAGAAATGGATAGAGTACGTATATATGGTCTTGAAAATGGTGATGCGTTTTTGAAAATGCTGGAGTGGGAATATCCTTAAGATAATCTTACCCCATTCTTGTGAATGCTTTTTTATGTTAATGTTTGCTATATCTACTGATCAGCACACCATATTACTCCATGGTCATGCAGATGTTAATCATTTACTAAATAATTTTGAACTCATGGAATGTCCAATTTGCATGCCACTTGAATCCTGTATTTTATCATTATATTTGTCTTTTCCTTATCGTGTATTCGAAATTTCCTGGTACTTTTTCTATTTTGCATATATATCTTTTGAAACATAAACACTAATAATTTGGTACTTATGAACCATACCGTCAACAATTTTGCCCAATCAAAAGACATCGACAATTTAGAAATTGTCGTCATATGTTACCATTGTTATTATTATATCACTGCATTTGTCGGCTTTCGATTCGACGAAATCTTTCGACAGTTTAACAGTAAGTACTATATTTTTTGTTATTCTGTATTTAATACTTATTTTATAATTTCACACAATTAGTAATCATTACCATGGGGATGCATTTATGTTTATCAATTTTTTTTTTTTATTTGAAAACTTTGTGGCATTGGGAAAAATATTGTATTGTATTTCAGCATTATCGTCTCCAATACTTTCAACGTAATCTTTAACCAAAATCTTTGATCATTTTGCCCTTATTCAAGGAAAAAAAATTAATGTTTAGATATGATTTTTAATATATAAATGTGTATGTGAACTACTACAATTTTTCTATCACCGAAAAGCACGCACCTTTTCAAAAAAAACTTAGCGGTTTTTCTTTATATAATGTGTAATAAAAATAACATAAAATTTAAATTCACTTAAATAACATATCAGACTTATATAAATGTCTAAATTTAAAAATAAACACTCTCCATAAGTAAAAAATTATAAATTAAATATTCAATAAAAATTCCATCGCATTATAGAAAGTTAACTGATTGGATTGCTTAAGAACTACCTTAATGATTTTTTCTCTGTATATTTCTTATAAATCCAGATACCAAAAATCCTTACGTATATAATCAAAAATTTTGAAAAACTAAATTTTTCTCGTAATACAAAAAAGCCCCTTAAAGAACAATTTCATTTCCTTCACCTTTCAATGTAAAAACGGCATCTGAACTATGCAGAATCTCTTTCCATTACAACCCAAGACATTAATCTCTACCAACGGGGAAAAACTCGCATCACAAGTTTCTGAAACAAGTATCTGATCCATCTCACGATGTCCACTTCATAACTCCGATTCCATTAGTTGATTCACTTCTTCCACGAAAAGAAAGTGGGCAACCGGGCAGAAAGCATCTTCCTAATAAAAACATGATGGATGGACCTCGCCTCCGGATGTTCATAAGGAGACAATGATCTATCGACGAGTCAGGCCGAAGGGGTCAGAGGTTTGGTGAACCTCTGAAGCGTTCGTATTAAATTTGTTGTTGCTGGACTGGACAGTATGTTCCCCATGGGAATTGTCTGACTAGAAGACACTAGTCATGGGATATGTGATTTGTCTTGAAGCAGATGGTGGATATTAACTTGTATATATGCGAATATTGTGAAAGAATAAGGGATATACGAATCTTTCTATTGGTATACAAGTTGAGAAATACCTTTATATCTTGTATATTCATTTGATCCGTGATGCGACGGAAAACTATCAATCAAAGAGAATATATGTAAAAACAAAACAATGAATTAGTTACTGATAATGTATTAAAACAATGCAATTATAAGAAAAAAAATTCTACAATAATTGCTCGGATTACGACTATCCAAGTAAATTTATTTTTAAATATAATGCTGTTATTTTATTTTCTAATTTAGTTTATTAATCTCATTAAGATATCGTATACTTAGTTTAATTAAAAAAAACTATTCAGGTGACTTCACTAATTTTTGCTACTATGAGTTAACACTTCAATTTTAACACGTCAGTTAGAGCGCGTTTTCTGACAAAGATGCTTGGTGTTTCTACATCCTTATGGTTTTAATTCTTTCTATATAAATTTTTTCTTCATATTCATTTCTATGTGATAAACCTTACTATTCTCTATTCATCCCTTCGTTTTATTTCACTTCCTTGTGCTTCATCCACGTGTGATAGATATAGGCCTAATTTTTCAACATTGCTCTGCTTTTTCTATTATGTTGAAAATTTTTACTGTAAGGTGAAAGGGGTACTATAAAATATTGCTTAATCCCAATTTCGCTGGACTAATTCAGCGACATCTTTATAAATCATAATATGTATCCATTTTAGTCCAAAGACCTTTTTGGTATCTTTAATTGTTATGATTCTTGGAATCCAATTTCTTCCTTTTTGTTCTTGTAGGTAGTACAACTTTCTTACTTATTATTTTATTTTATTATACTATATATATGTGTGTGTGTATGTGTGTTTGTATATAAATATATTGAACTTATAATTGCCTTGTTCTAAACCACACACACACACACATTGCTTACATCCTTCCAGAATTTTCCTATAATTTTTTTTTTCTTTTCAAGTATACAAAGCTGTAATTTTTTTTTTTTTTTTGATTTTATCAATTTACAAATTGTTGCTTAAATGCAGTGCTAAGATGGTTCTGTGTTGTTGGGAAGTTAACCCTTTATCTACTGACAGTACATTTAAATATCACATACACACATCAACTTTAAAATTACATAGAGTAACAACTTTTACCAATATTCTGATGGTACATGACAAGAACCCTCTTTTAATATTCCTGTCTTCCAGGATAGATTCCAGCACGGGTTCTATGATGAGTATTTTAGCGGGGAAGGTGAATAGTTTTAAAGCTGAAGTTAAGTTTTCAGCTGCCATTTTTGATCGGATTGCCTAGACTGCCATTTTCGTTCCGCAAAGGTAGTTCAAAGGTCAAAAGATAAGTGTCTTATTTTTGTACATGTAAGTTAATACCTCAGAAAACGATTTGACTATTTATTTTTAAGTAAACAGTGTATATAATTAATTTTATAATTGAATAAATTTATGGTACTTATATGTACAGAAAAAAACACTGGATGTTCGAGAAAGCACTTTGTGTTTACTTCTCGTCCATGTATTTTTTCATTTTTTTCGTTGTGTTATAGCGTCATTATTAAAGTGCTATAGAGTGATGTTTTTTAACATTTTTTTTTTTTTAGCTTAACTTGTTTATGTTTTTTTTTTTCATTGTTATTTTTTAACATTTTCAAAAAATTTTGAAATTTGTATCTGAGTTTGCTTTTTGCAACACCAATACGTGAAATATTTATTATTTATTCAAAAAATGACATTTTAATTTATCTCTATGTGCGTAACTGAGATTTAACAATAATTTAAAGTTTAAGTTTATAAGGTTTTATAACTTTTTTCCTTTTCTTAGAGTGTCTTGAAAAAGAAGCTTAGTCTTCAAGAGACTTGGGAATTATTACAAATCCTACCAACTGAAAGCAATGATGATTCTTCAAATGATGAATGCCCAGCATATAATCATTAGAAATTTTCTTCTGAATTCTAGAAAACGACGACCAGAGACCCAGAAAATGCCAGCGTGCATAGCAGCTCGTATTAAAAAAATTCAGTGTTTCCTAATCCAAGATGCTTTGCTTTAAAAAAAAAACATTCAACTGAAATCTCACACAAAATGCATGGCGGGTAATTCGTTTTTGTGCATTAATGAAAAGAAAAACTGTCTTTTTAAATACCATCAAATTAAGTTTATGTGTAAAACTTGTTCTTATGTGTAAAACAATTACTAAATTTTAAAAATTTAATAATTTTCAACAAAAAAAATAGTGCTGTAAAATATTAGTGTTCTCTTGTCATTTAGCATTTTTAAGACTTAAAACTGTGTTAAAAATGTCATATGGCCTTTATGTATTATGAGAATATAATGGCCCTTCGTGTACGGATGGTATACTTTAAAATACCAATACAATAAATTAGTTTTAACAGATTAAATCACCCAAATTTGAGTATTTCATTTAGTATGTATATCCCATAATTTTCAAAGTAGTGATTTAAAAAAAATTATTTCTCGAAAAAAATTGCAGTAACTTATAATGAAGTAGATAAAGGGCTAAAATGACAATGTGTTGTGGTTATAACAAATATTTAAATAACACTTTATGCAAATTTATTTATTTTTTTGCATTAATTAGGTTTATTTGTATTTTTCCTTGTTAATTTTACTTAATACTAGCCTTTGTATCTTTAATTCTAATTTTATGATCATAATGACTTATTCATACTTATATCTCATTTTGCTAGGAATTTAGTGGACAAATTACAGGTAGGGTTTGGGTGTCCCGTAAACAAATTTTTAAAATGCAATCTCCGTTCCCAAAAATAAAAAAATTTGCCATTGTGTTCTATGGTAACAAACCCGATCTTAACTTAGTACTTCTGTTTTTTTTCCAAAATGAATAATAGCTATTTATGAGTAATTTTTCTGTTCTTATTTATTTTGTGACTCTTCGGTCGAAGGTGAAGTTTTGGGGCCCAAAAAACATACATTTTATAAAATAACCAATTTTTTTTGGTTCAATCAATTTACTATCAATCAAGATTATAAACTGGGATCAAATAAATTTTCCTACAAAATATGTAAGACAATAATTAAAAATTTCTTGAGTGTGATCTGGGGGGAGCATTCGTAATTTTCCTGGGGCAACTGTATTCCATTTTAAATCTTCTTCTCCCCTTTTAAAAGGGTTAGAAAATCCCCTTGTTACTTTCACTTTTTTTAACATCCTGACTAACTCTAAACTCCTTTTATTGGGAAAATAGTACTCAAATTAGTATAAAATCAAGTTCTTTCTACGAAAAAGGTGGTTTTAAACTCAAACAACTGTTAAAGAAGTACTACCCCATTAGGATTAGTGAAATGATGCGAATAAGGCACGTCAAATTATATAGCTCCTATTCTGCGGGTTAAATCATTTTCAAAACCATAATAATACTTATTTTTATGCATGTAGAAATGAAAAATAAATGAAATAAATGCATTTCTAATTAAATTTTGAAAATGCCACAATTTTGAAAAAATGCCAAATAAGAGTTGCCAAATTAGCTTCATTTCGTTTACAAAAACATGATTGTTAAATTTTGAACGCATTTAACAAAACTAATAACTGCGTAACTGTATTAATTTACAAAGTTCTGTACATTTTTAGTTAAAGTAATGAGGCAATTTATGAGTTTCATATGCACATAATAGACTTACATATTTTCAGAATAGTTAAGCAGTTTGTACTGGTTGTTAAACGATCTAAATAGTTTTAATAAGAGCAGTATATTCTTGAAAAGAAATGGGAAAATAACCTCGTATAGTTAAACTGTATAGTTAATCTTAGATGAGAAACCAGTATTTCATATAATATGTAAAATGAAAGCTTCATAACATGTGTGAAAAATATCTTTGACTAATAATAGTCTATCGACAATAAATAATAATAACTGGGAGTAACACTAAATTTTCTCAAAAATATTTGTTTATTAATTCAGAAAATAATAATAATCAAATTTTTTAAAGCATTGTGCGTTATATTTTTTCTTTAAAAATTAGCACAAGTTAAAATTGGATAGCCAGAATATGCTTAAAATTTTCTCTGGATATAGATAGGTTATAGTGAGAAAAAATAGACCATGGAATATGTTAATCAAATTGAGAAAGATGATAACCAAAACATGGTTGTTTGGGACTAATAACCTATTAACTGGTTTCTCGTATACCGTACGAGCTACCGAAAGCTGACCACGACCACTTAGCCCGTACAGAGTGCGGGAACTAATATTTTCTTCTTTCTATCTTTGATTCGCACTTATTTTTAATTCTTATACTGAGATTATAAGTGCTAATGTTTTTAAGAGATGCAGTTTGTCCATGTTACAGCAATATTTCTCATACGGGAATTTCTTTGCGGTGAAGGCGGGAATTTTTCATTGAAGGCAGAAATTTAGTCTTGAAAATATAAGACAATGTGCACTTTGTTGTTTGAGAAGAAATGAAAATGGAAAGATAATTAAAAAAAAGGCGATACTATTTTTGTGTCCCCATTGAAATGTAAAACATAATATAACAAACAATGCTACCAATTGTGTGTGCATATATATATGCATACAAACTTTTCAAAATCCTCCACCTTTTGAAAAAGAGGTACGAGCATGAATTTTTTTATAAGAATGAGAGAAACTCTTTTAAGCGTATGAAACATTCTTCAAAGCATACAGAGTTTCCTTATAAAAAGCAATCTTTTAAGAGGGGTTATGTTCCATAAATATAAAATAAAAAGTGGTGTAAAAACTTTAAAATTGGAAAATAAAATAATTTTTTTCCGTTTTCATATTCTGTTAAATATTGAATTTTAGCCATATGCAATAAAAAATGTACCTTTTTTGGAACAATCTTTTTGAGCAAAACAATTGATCGCTTAAGGGGCTAATTTAAATCACAAGGGAAAGTAAAGTATAAAAAATTCTTCATAGCAAACTTGCAAATTTATCTCATTCGGGTTTATTACATTAGGCATACTGAAGTCATTATGAATGTTATGATCCAAATCATAATTCTTTGCACTTAGAAAAATTATGAAGAACTCATTTTTTTATTCCGTAAAACAAATGAAATATCTTTTTGAAACTGTTTATAGTCTTAATTTATAAAACGTGTTTATTCTTAAGGTATCCGACTAAGTTCGGAAAGACAATTTTAAAAAAGAGCATAAATGGAAAATTTCCATGATATTTAGTGTCACTTAGATTAGAATACATGTATAAAATTGTTTTAAGGACATTTTGACAAAAACAAATACTTAAATACAATATTTTGCCTAAAAATTAACATAGCATAAGCTGTTTTCAAAGTCTTCTCCTTTTATACAAAATTCCTTTAAAATAATATTTCGCGCGCGCGTTGATACAAAGTAAAGGCTTCTCCAGAGAGTCTGAACTAGAATTTTTGAAAAATTCACATTATTTTCAGAGTTACCACCAATTGAAATAATTATCGGCGTTTATTTCATAAAATTGCTTCCCTCCGTTGTAAAATATGGGTAAACCCACTTCTAAGTTATATATTTCAAACATTCTAGTTGTGCCTTTATAGAGAGATCTGAGCTATATACAGGCAAAATATTATTATAATAGAAGCATTTTTCACAAAAGGAGAATATTTTGACAATTGGTCAGCCTATGTTCATTTTTTGTCAAACTACTGTAAAATAATTTTTAATAATAATATTCTCTTAAAACAATTTTATATATATTTTCTAATCTATGTGACACTTAATATCATAAATATTATCCATTTATAAGCTTTTGCAAAATCACAGTTCCGAACGTAGTCAGATAAGTATTTAATTATTTTTGAACATTATCTAATTATTATTTAAATAGTGAGAAAATTTCTGAACTTATAAAAGCACGCTAATGAATATGAGTAAATATTTAAATTAACTAAAACGGTAAACACAATTTACTGATTTCTGGAATTCCTCTTTCAGTTTCGTCTTTGAACTTTTATTTATAGTAGATCGTTTTGTGGAAAACGGGAATCGGGGCACATATTAAACCCTCATTAAAAGTCCCCAGAAGCATCTTAACTGGTGCGCTTGAATTGAGCCTCAAATTCTTACTAAATATGGAGGGAAAATTAACAGAATAAGGGGCATTACGAGTTCCTCCACTGAGAGCTTTCATGTTTTATGAATGCACATTTTGAAAAATCTGAAAGAATACTGAAATAAAATAATATGTTTAATCAAGATATCAGTTTTAATTAGGGATGGCGATCTGAGATCAATTAATCAAAAATTCGATATCTCGGGCCAAAAAAATCTATTTTTTAAATCAATATGTAGCACTGAATCGATTGAGTGAATTGATATTTCATCCTAGAAAATCGACATCCAATTTTTTCTGATTTGGTAAAAACTATAAAATTACTCTAACTCTACATGTAATGAATGCACTTGCACTGGAAAGTCAGGGCTTAAACGAAGAATTTAAACACTATTTATGGCAGGCAGTTGTGCACCTGAAGTATGATCCTATATTTTACTAGCAAAAAAAAAAAAAAAAAAAAAAAAACTCTATTTATCATCACGTTCACTCAATAGCTGTGATGTTTTTAAATATTGTGGGATCATATGTTCCTTGTGAGCACCTTTTTTCAATTGCCGGCAACATCGCAAGTGAAGAGCGGAACCGCTTGGATCCCTGTAGACATGACAAACTGTTGTTTTTAAAAAGCTTAGGTATTAAGCATTGGGAAATATAAGAGTTATATTATTTATTTTCTTAATTTTTTTTGTAACAAATACATTTAGAAAATAAATATCTTCGTTTATACCTGATGCTTTGATATGGTAATAAAAATAATTGTAATTGTCGAATTCCCTGAACTAAAATATTCCCTGAATTTACTGAGGAGATCGTTTATTATGGAAACTTTCTTGTTTTTCATAAAATTGAATTATATTTACATTGTAAATGCAGACTTGCAAAAAAAAAATCGATTTTTTTAGATCTCGTTTTATTTGTGAATCGATTCATCAGGTTACGATTCGAATCGATTTTACAATCGACCTTTTTCGGAAAGAATCGCCATCCCTAGTTTTAATAGCAATAAGTGGTTCGCTATAACCTAGTGGCCCAAGTAAAGGACTCACGGCTGGGTGTGCCATGAGTACGAGCCTAGTACCGCTGAAGATACTACATGCAGAGGGGGGCGATGCTCTTTAAATATGTCGATGCTCAAACGTCCTCTCCTTAGTGCGGTGTGGAAGTTTGGAGAGGGGGCAACTCTGGTATCGTCGTCTCTTGACCATGGTTCAAAATTACGATGTCCGTCCTTGTATAGCTGAATAATGTGATGTTAAAATTCACTCACTCACTTAACAGTAATAATTGTAATTACATATATTAAATATTGTTTTCAAACAATGTTTTCTTTCCTATAAAAATAGCCGCAGTAGCTAAGTGATAATGATCACAATCTCTTGACTGGCGTGTCACAGGTTCGAGCACTTGGTGCCACTGAAGTCTATCCGTGAGACATCTGTGAAGATGCCTGTTAAGAATGTAAAGCTCGAAGTTCCGTTGGCGTGGTGGAGTAATTTAGAGAGAGCGTATCACAGTTCAGGTGTCGTCCTTTTCACTTGAACAAAGTTCAAAATGGCGAGAATCGTTGCCATTTGCCCTTTTGTTGTTTCATAGCTCTATTTTAATATAACTCTTATTGAAGTATTCTATGAATCTTCAATGAGAGTTATTATTATTCTGATTAATATTGAAATGAAATATAACTATTATTCTATTCTTTAACTCTGCTCTTATCTACCAGATGATTCAAAAGACCGTTAACATTTGAAGATTCCATAATTCATGGAATAACGTAAGTAGAGAGATAAAAAATTGATACACACATGCTTGAAATAACATGGGGTTTCGTTAAAAGCAAAAAGTGCAAAAAATGACCAACAGATGGCGCTGAACAGCAAAATGTCAGGGAAGCCGCATGAAAATCGAACTGTAGTCAGAGAGGATATAGATGCCCTTTACAGAAACCGCATTGCTAGTAAAGCTGTATTATCAGGAAGGAGATCTTTTACGTTCATATTGCAAGAAGTGTGTGAGAGATCTCTTGCGCACATTGTTTAGTGAGGATCGCTTCCGTCATGATTGGCCTCCCAAGTTCCAAGATCTTAATTCATGTGATTATTGCTTGTGGGTTCACCTAAAGTCGCTCTTCTACAATGATCATTTTACCTCATTAGGGATGCTAAAAGAGAACATTTAACGGATATTCTTCACTACCTACAGATATGTTCTTAAGTGCTGTTCTCAACACAGTCTCTCGACTACAGGTATTGTTAATGAATGATGGTCGACACATTTGATTTAAAGGACATCATTTATTGTTAAAAATCAATTGTTATGCTAATTGTTGCTTTTGTTATATAAAACGCCATCTTTAGGCCATTTTTTTTTATATAATAAAATATCATGTCATTGCAAGCATATGTGGCAGTTTTAACCTCGATCTTTGTATCATTTCATGAATTATTGAATTTTCAAGTGTTAGCCGATTTTTGGGTCACCAGGTATGTTTTTTTTATTGTCCTACGTTTTGGGGTCTTATCCGTAATGGTTATGGAATCTTAAAACGCGATTTGAAAATAAATTATTTATTTTTATTTTTTTTTTTAAATCGCACGCGTAAGACTTACACAAATAATTTTCTTTCTTCTTTTTCCGTGTCTTCCGATATATATCTGCTGGAAAGAAATCCTTAACGGACAGAAAAACATTCAGTTTGCCTTACATAAAAGGAAGAGAAATAGAAACGACACTTACATCAAACATCCCACTTTTTGTCCCTCTTTCCCAAACAATCCCATCTAACGAGTTCACTGATCCCCCTTTCTTCTACCTACACCCGAAAGAAACTCACTTAGCATGTTTGCCAACATCTTCATCAAGAAGACCACGTGGGTGGCAAAATCTCCTCCTCCTCTTGTTGAAATCAAAGGGGGGATGCTGCAGACGATATCTCATCACCCCCCCTTCAAACAGCGGGTCCTACTCCGTCATTGTCATCCATTGGATGCCATCCGCTGATGTTGGATCAAATCTGGCAACGCAATTAACCCCTCTGAAAGATCAGTCCTGATGACGCGTCGCATCTGCGAACGGAATCTTTTGCCGCCATTCCCACTTGAAAGCACTTTAGCACTTTGTGTCTCGCCTTCTTTTGGTGTGGGGGTGTTTCTGCGGAGATGAACGTGATTTGTCACGCGATGATGGAATTGTTTAACTTTTATGTGAGATTCGTGTCATTTAGAGGTGTGCGGTGAGATATCGGGGTTTGTCCTTCCTCGAGGTAATTCTTTATCTTTTGTTGTCGTATTGGCAGCACTGAACAAAGTTAATCAAAAAATAGCCTAAAGTTCTTTTCAATTCCTGCTATTAATTCACACTCTCCCTATATATATTTATTAATATGTATATATCTTGTTCAAATTTTCACACAATCATTAATAAACTATTTTATTTTCATCCACTCAAGTTCAAATACATTTTTTTAAACTACTAGTGGATAACGCTTGATATTAATGCAGTTGTTTTCAAATATTATTTCATTTAATAAATTTAATTAATGAATGAAAATAAACAAACAAAAATAATAGTCCAAGACCATATATAAAAAGGAAAATCGTTTGTAGTGTCCCTGTAACGCAATGAATTACGCGTTGGACTTCTAATCCAAATGTCATGGTTTCAAATCCCAACTGGGATGGTCTAATTTCTGAAAAGGTGATTTCTTTCTACTATACTAACTGGAAAATTAAATTTACTTAAGAAAAAATAGTA
>BMAV01023843.1:0-27252 GCA_019973955.1 Trichonephila inaurata madagascariensis
TCCCCCCCAAGTCTTATTTTCAAAATGAATATCTTTAAAAAAACTCGCTTAGAACTGTTTGACAGATGATTCAATTCAGCATGCATTTTGCTAAAAGTAACATCTTACAGTCCTAATATAAGTTATTTTTCATCTAATCAGCAGCAACAGAAATTACGCTAATGTTACTTTAATTTGAATACACGATATAACTAAAATATTTACGACCATAAGGTGCAAAATGTATTTTTTGGAAATAGAGTTTTGGGTTAGTAGTACTTAGATTTATTATTTTCCCAATAATAACAAGTCAAAATTATTTGACGGCACGTCTATACCTCATTAAACATTTCTTTAGAAAAAATGGCACGTTGATCCATAAAGATTCGCCATCCCTGCTCTAGGCGTAAAACTATTCATTTAACTGTAATCTGCTTAAATCTGTGAAGAAGACGGGATTTAGGTAAATGAGTACTTCTATTTAAACGTTGGCATTAGAGTACACGATGATGGTCGATGGTTGATAGTTGGCGATTAAAAGTTGATTAAATTGTGTACAAGCAAGCAAGATATTTAAAGAGAATCCAAGCGTAGGAGTCAAGAGAGCTCCAGGAGTCAGTTAAGTAAATATAATTATATGTTAGTTGCATTAAGCCTATGCGATTGCTATTCGGGTTTATTTTTGAGTGCATTTCCTACCTTTAATTGTGCTGGTTGCTTAAGTGAAGATAGTAATAAAATTGTGTTTAAAAGTTGTTATGGCTTATCTTTGCTCGAACATCACAAACCAAGGGTTGTTACACTATCAATGTTATTGACAGAACGTGTCATTCTTTCCATGTTATACAAAAAACTGGGTCTTTTACATAAGACAAAATTTTCGCACCCCCTTTGCCGCGTGATGGAGCAGAACTGCATGCAAAGATAACACATGCTCTCAATAACGTTGTTGGTGCATGTTGAGTAGAGTATGGCAGGAACTGGACTATCCCATTGATGCATACCGTGTGACCAAGGTTTCCTTCATAGGACATAATAAGTAAGGCAGGTAAATAAAAACTGAATCTTTTCTGCATGCTTTCAAATGCTCTTTTTTGCTGTATTCGTCTTAGTTTTTTTTTCCTATAGCGCTTCGAAACCTGGAAGGGAATGATGAATAACCTTGTATAAGCCGCCAATGTCATTTGAAATTATATGATCTCTTCAACGATGAGAATATTGTCCACTGCTGGTTTTACGAGGAGCGTTCCGAAATTAACCCTCTGACCGAAACATCCGTCTCTCAGATGGGGAAGATTTGCTTTGATGCCTGTAGATAACGCTGTGGTGTGATTTTTAGGGTGGGCTGCCTTGGCATCTTCAGTTGGACTCTACCCAGTGAGAGGATCACGTGGTGGTACACGGCGATGTTTTTCAACTCACGATAGGTGCGATTTTTCTTATCTATCGCCGTCTATCAGACGAATATTCCTCTTGTTTTTTCGTGTTTGGTATTATTATTTTTAATTACTTTTACATGAATATAAATAATTTTTAATCAGTTTTTATAAAAATACTAGTCACAATTCTAGTGATAAAAATATATTGTTGCGCTTGATTTAACCCCACATCTTATTTGAGCCATACTCAATTTCATTTGAGCTATAAGGACACTTAAAACAGTCCTTAAGGTAATAAAATTTTTAAGAAAAGTTTTACGTCCCCGTCTGTCGACGGATGTTCCTATGGGGAAAAAATTGATTTTCCCGGCCAGACGTTAATTTTTGCCATTTTTTCACGAAAAATTTATTGCCAAAAAAATTCATCATGACATTATGAACTTCAATCTTACACTACTATTCACATAGTCGCCACTGCTTAGCTGTTCTCCAGAGTCAAGTGTTGAGATGAACATTTCAGCGACTCTTCAATGTGTGTTTGTACCCCAAGTCAAAATGTTAATTTTAAGTCAAGCACAGTACATATTCTGCATTGTTAGCTTTTTTGTATTATTATTTATTTGGAATGATTAGCAAGATTTTTAAAATTTAAAGAGGGTTCATCATTGAGGAGTTAAAAAATCATTTTTTTTCTTTCATAAATTGCTTCCTTGATGTGTATAGAATACGGTTGGTAAAGTGTTTTTTTAATTCAAGTCATTTTAAAAGCAGGTTTTAGAAACAACTGTTCGGTGCGCTAAGTTAAGATTTTCAATTGTTTTAATCGGACTTGAAACTTTAACGTGTTTTCTCAAACTGTGTTTTCAAACTTTCCTCCATCCCATCTAAAGAACAGTTTGACCGAATAAATTCAAATTTAAAAGGGTAGACCAGCCCTATATGCACAGCGGACTATGATCTTTCCCAAAAATTTAAAAATTTCAATTTTATTACGAAACATAACCCCCCCCCCATGAAATTCGAAACTTTTTCTTTAGGGTCTACCAAAACTCAGTTTGATTTCATATATAGTTCATTCAGGTGCATTTAAGTTTATAGATTAAAATGACTTTTTTTTAAATTTCAGATAAGCCATCGGAATCGTGAAGGAAGTGAGCGTCCATTTTTCAAGCAGGTGTGTTCAAAAACCCTTTATAATTCACTTTCTATTGGTTTTTTGGCTAAAATTTATACATAATTTTAAAGGTATCCACTGCCCTCGGAAACCCAGGTTTTAAAACACATAAATGAATAACTTTCATGATATTTAGGTACTTAGATTAGAATACATGTATAAAATTCTTTTTATAATTTGACAAAAAAATTATTTAAATACAATATTTTGGCAAAAAAATTAATCTTTTATCAAAATGCTCTCCCTTTTATAAAAAATGCTTCATTTTATTAATATTTTGCCTGTATATAAGCTCAAGACCTATTTTACGAGGCTCAACTATGATTTGAAAAATTCACATTTTTTTTCAGGTTACAACCTTTTTGAAATAATTAACGGCGTATTTTCTTAAAATTTCTCCCTTCTGTTTTAGTAAAACATGGATAACCGACTTCAAGTTAGGCATTTAAAAATTCTAGTTTGAGCCTCTATCAGGGTCTAAAAGCTATAGCGGCAAAATATTAATACAATAGAAGCATTTTTAAAAGAAATTTAAAAGTTATTCAAGTTATTTTTGCCAAAAATGTATTTAAATAATTTTTTTGTCATAATGTCCAAAAGGTTTATGTATGTATTCTAATCTAAGTGACACTAAATATCAAAATATACCCATTTACACGCTTTTTCCAAAATCACAGTTCCGAACGTAGTCGATACCTTAAAAATATAAATAAATGATAAAGAAACTTAAAAGTTCTATCTTTTTTACTGGTCGTCAAAAATTTCTAAAAAGAATGTTTAAAAAACGGCCGTAAATCGGTGAACCCCTTAAGGAGGGGTGGTTTTTGTTTTGGATCGACGGGGCTACTTTAAAAAAAGCGAAGGATCCGGAAAACCCGCCTTTTTTTAAAGTCATTAAATTCATAAGTTAACTTTACATCTCGAAAATGAAACCTATCACTAAAAAAATCAATCAATGTATGTTAAATACAAGTAATAAAAAAAATTTTTTAAGTCAATTCCACTTAGATCAAAAAAAAATTTTTTTTGTATTTTTTATTAATAGCAATTAATTAAATATGATAGTATCAAGAATCACAACATGAGTCGTAATTAATTTTTAGTCATTATCATTAAAGTAACGTATTGTCACATCCAAACCAATCGTGTATATAAAATTTCTGTTCTACTGTGCCTTAAACGTGAAAAAAAATTTTAAGTTTTTGACACAAATCGCCAAAAGTGTCGCTAAGTCGAAAAATGATCCAACAGTGGCTGTATTTGTAATTCTTTAAAAAATTTGGTTTTAAATCAATTAATTTTATTAATATAAAAAAAATTTAAATTGTATGTTAAAATAATCATATATAAAAAAATTTCAGCTCAATGGGCTCTTTAAAATGTATTTTATTAAGATTGAAAATTCCACCAAAGATAAATAAAATAAATATATAGAGGCGTGAGCTAATAGTAGGAATTAGTTTATCAGTTTATTATATTTATTATATGAATTTCAACCATCTTTAAGTGTATGCCATTTAATTTTAGAATCTATTTAATGAGACAAAGGTATCCCATCACATTTTCTATAATTTTTTTTTTAAAACAGGAGCAAGATTGCTGGTTTTAAATTCTCGTCTCAACCTATAAATCATTTCAAACAAATTGTTCATCTACATGCAAGTAAAACTTTGCTCACAAATATGTGTCGAACTAAATATCTTGAACATTTTCTGTCTATTTTGGTTTTCTGACTGTCTTGACGGGCCGCAAAAACTCTTTATGATCCCCTCGTGACCCGCGGACCGCTGTTTTCCCACCCCTAATTAAGGTATCTGATTCACCAAAAGAGCACCGCTACTTTTAAAATATTAAAAAAATCTTGGTACGCACTGAATTGGCAACCATGAGCTTCGTTTCATATAATGTCCCAATACGTTTGCGATAGTACATTTTGCAAGCTTTCGCGAAAAATTTCAACTATTGCCCGGACTGGAATCGTTGCTTGAGAAGAAAGGCGTTGTCTCATACGAAGATTCATCAACTTAACGGCAAAGTCAACTTTTCAGGAAACCGGTTTGTCAAAATCTGAGGACTTTATCAGTGAAGTGTTGGACGATGCAGTTTCAGTGATAAATTTAACTGTAGGGCGCCAAGAGATTTTTGAGAAAAAAGAACAAATAAATAAATTACATAACACATATAATTATAGTTTTACAATTTGCGTAATGACTGTAAACAGTTCTATAATTTTGGGAAATGAGGGTTGGCCCACCTTAAGCGAACAAGGGTCTCCCCATGTATTTAGTAAATAATATTTTAAAATATTATATTTCATAACATATTAATCGACTGAAAAAGATAACAACGCCATTTCTCTGGGCACTTCGGAGTTTTTCTTTATCCCCCTTTAACTGCCAAAAAAAATTATGCAATTTCCCTTAGTGCCACCTTTTTTCCAAAAAGGGCATAGGTTTTTTGGGAGGTTGGGGAAAAAAAAGGTTCAAATATAAACAAATGTTTCACTAAAAAAAATAAATCTTTTTGCAAGCACTGTCAAGGTCATTTTATTACATTACAAAACCTTCGGAATGTTTACTGATAGCCGAGCGAAGAAAAAAAATGTATTTCGGAAGAACGGATATATACGTCCGGGGGCATAACGCACCGGTTGAGCAGAAAGATATATACACCGGCTGCAATTAAGAGATTAAAAAATTTGTTTTTAAATTCCTGAATAAAATAAATATTTCAAATAAAAAAATTTCAACCTTAAGTCAATATTCATTATAATTATTAAATTAATACCCGGAAAAAAAATTATTAAAACTATACATTTTTCATTTTTTACCTGCATTTGCTTCTTTGAAAGATGTTGTTCCTTTGATTGGTGTAGTTACTCAATATACATCCCACCCTCAAATTCTTCGTCGATGGGTTTTTTAGCTGGGAAAACTGTGCGTATAACCCATTTTGAAACAGAATGTCTGTAAAGAATCAATATAAAACCAGCTCCATTTGTGCTACGGGAAAAAAATTCCAATGTCCCCCTTCGACTTTAAAAATTATTTCTAAATTTTTTTTCGGAATGGAGAAATCATTATCAAAATTTTCTATCAATCCTTTCCTTATCAAAAATATTGCTTTTATCTTTTGCTTTTTTCCAGCTGTTTTTCCTCAGTGGAAATATTTTTTTCCCCTTCATATTTTTGCTTTTAAAGATGGAAAATATGATGGACAAAACGGTAATAACTTTTTATCATTTAATTTTCTCAAATGAAAAAAAAAAAAGAAAATTTTTTTTCCCTCTAATTTTTTTTTCTAAATATAGTGTAACCCGAAAGTATGGCGCTGATTATGAAAATTCATAACAAAATAACCCTTTACATTTTTTTTAAACTTTCTTTTTTCGCGATCAATATTTAATCAAAATTTTTTCATCGCCCGCCCCCCTCCCATACAATAACAACGTATTGAATTCAGTAATACATCGACGCTAAAGCTAAAACTCGATTTTGACCTCTTTTGCCACTGGCGTATATAAACGTCTCGCTCAAAAGCGTTGATTAACTCGGACTATATATACGTCTTTTTTTAAAATACAAGCTTTTTGTGTATTGCTATCCAAAAAATTTTTTCGAAAGTTTTAGATTGAAATAAAAAAACCTAAACAGCATTTGCGAAGGTTTGCTTATTTTTTTCCTTTTCTCCCCTCCCCAATACATCTATCGTGCCCACATGGCCTTTTAATTTAAAAATACCTGTGCGTACTGATACATTTATAAATTATTATGCCGGTCAAATGTGTTTTTTATTTTTTTGTTCAGAATGTATTTTGTTTGTTTATTTCCCCTAAATTAATAATTTTCTTAAATAATTTTTTGTTTCCGATTTTTTAATAGCTCCCCCCCCTCGTGAGTTCGCCCCACGTTGAAACCTGCTTTTGTAATAATGCAATTTTTGTATCATTGGATAAGCCATTTTTGGCACGAATTCTCCTTCAAGAGTGACTCAGGGAACATTAGTAAGAAAGCTATTTGTTGCCGACGGTCTGGGTTAAGAAAAAGGCCCCCAGTTTTTGTGGTTTCACGAAACGAAATCGTTTATTAATGTTGCGTAAATTTCCACGTTGTGGAAGCAAACCCCCCGGAAAAAAAATCAAAAAAGGATGACGTGGAATCTTTCAGAAATGGCACGTTGAGAATTTTCCCTAAAAATGGCGGCCTAGTGTGGTGAAAACTGTTGCCCGTTCGACATCGTTTCCCAACAGGGGCCCTACAAATCAACTTGTGAGATTTTTCCAAACTTCAAATATAGTAAAAATTTTGGGTGAAACAAAATTAGATATCGCGGGCGCCTATTCCCAGATGGATGGGGGGTTTGAAAGGATGTAATCAAATCAAAAAAACCCCCCGAAAATGGAGGGATGACGCCCCCCAAGTACAAGCGTTCTAATGAAGCAGAACGCCGGCGGGGCGAAGGGGAGGAAACCAGGAAGGAAAACAGGACGGCCCAAGGCAATAAATCGTTTGGTGACGTTCATCTCCGGGAAACCCCAAAAAGGAAAGATGCTGTGCAATGAAGCTGCTTATGTTGCTAAAGTGTGAAAAAGGGATATGTTGCTTTAGGGGGGGGGCGGGTTTTTTCCCCTTTTTAAAGGGATGCATATTTAATTTTTTGGATGAGGGTCTAAACAATGTTTGTGCTTTTATAATTGGATTGTCGTGAGATTCAATAGAAAGTTTTAGTGATGTACACTGCTGGGCCCCCGTAAATGCAACACCAAAAAAGACAAAAAATGCACAACAAAAATTTTTTTTGTAGATAAAAATTTTACCAAGTATCAAATGATTAATTTAAGACTTCTGGAAGGGGGGTTCCTGAGAATCAGTAGCCAGAGTAGCCCCGATTTTGGAGATCACCGCTGCCACACCGGCATTGATTCAAAAAACCTTGGATTTTTCTTGGGGTACAGCGACCAAGCAGCTTCCATAAATTTTCAAAATTGATCTGGTGTGGCAGCTGGGGGGGGTAATCTGGGTAATCGTTGGAAAAGGACCACATGTTTTTTCGGCGAAAAATCCGGAGAGCGAGCCGGCCAGGGGAACAATTTAATCTGGTGTTTGACGAAAAAAATTTGGACAATGCGTGCCCCCTGTAGTCCCCTTTTCCTGTTGAAATATGGCTGTGGCCAAGCCTGAAGGTAAGGGGAAAGGGCAACTGGCCCCAAAACCTCGGAGATTTGGCGGCTAAAAAGATGGCAATGCGTACTGGGGGGTGCGAAAGTGATATCAAAACCCCCCCATACCCTAAACCCGGTGAAAAAACCCGGGGGCGGTGCATAAAGCAGCTGTTAGTATCCTCTCTCCCCGGTGTCTCCCGACTCAATCCCACCATCGTGGTGTTGGCGGCTGACTCGTCAGTAAAAACAACTTCATTCCATTCTTCCCCCCACATTCTTCTTTCATCGCACCATTAGCGGCGAGACGTAAGTGGTTTGCTTCAAGGGTAGACCAAGCAATGGACGTATTGTGGACGACCACTTCTGTAAACGGCGTTGAATGGTACGCGCAGACCTGAATGATACGTTACAGACTCAATGTGCTGTGCTATGGTTCGTGATGTGACTGAGCGATCCGTCACTACCATGCGCACAATTTGCCTGTCCTCACGTGAAGGGGTGCACTGAGGTGGATCGATCGACCCACGTCGGTCTGTCGTACCCTCCTGCATCCCAAAGGTCACATATCCGCATTACAGTTGTTTGGTTTCATCTAACACGACTACCGATTTCCCTGAAAGATAATCACAATTTCGGTAGGCCACTATCCTCCCTGTCGAACTCGGATACTTGATCAAAAGCTGATCACTGTCTTTTTTTGAGACGTAACTGATCGTTTTGAAAAAAAACCCCAAGAAAACAGAATTCCGAGCTTGAAATCGTCGAAATCTCCAAGCCTTAATAACGCTTTGATGTGGCGCCACAGGCGTGCGTGATGTCTGTCTGCCCTGAAATTCTAATCATGTGCATTTCTCACCTCCGCTAATACATATTGTAAATTTCATGTTATTTGCATGCTTCCTTCAGTTTGTTGCATTTAGGTAGCCAGCAATGTAGTTAGAATTGGCCCATATGTAGGTCGTTGTGAATCACGTCATATCGAACGTACGAAGGTACGTTTTGTTTTGAATTACTTGAATTTTTTTCATGTGGGTGGCAGCTGCTGCTCCCCAAACTGGAGAAGCGTACGTGATAACTGGGTGCAAAATCTGCTTGCATAGAATTACTTTATTTTCTAGGGGTAGAGGAGACCTTCTCCCCAAACAAGGAAGATAGCTAAATGAATTCTACCCCAGAATTTTTAAACAAGATAGTCGATGTGTTTTTAAAAGGGTTAGACGGCTATTCAATGTGGGGCCCCAGATATTTCACTACGAAACCCACTGGATGTTGTGATCAAAAAGTGGAGATGATGGAAGGCGGGTCAATGACCCCATTTCCTGAATATTATTGCTTGAGATTTGTCAACATTAATCGCAATTCTCCAATGCGTAAGCCAAATTTCTAGTTTGTCGAGGAAATTTTGTATAGCTTTAATAGTGTATTTAAGCTGGACTCCTTGCATAGCACGGGAATCATCCGCAAACAGGAAGTACTGACGGTGGAGTATTGTGGGAAGTCGTGAGTGTAGATGTTGTACAAGTAAGGTGAAAGAACAGAACCCTGAGGAACGCCAGAAAGGAAAGTTCCGGAGTTAGAGTACGTATTGTTTACACGAACTCTAGAAGTTCTATTGTGTAAAAAATTATGTATGATTTTAACTAAGTAGTCAGGGAAATGTAGTTTAATTAACTTGTACGTGGGGCCATCGTACCACATTTTATCGAATGCCCTTTTAACATCTGAAAAGACATCGACAGTGTAAAAATTGTAGTTTGGTAAGAATTCTTCATAAAAAGCTTATAAACTGCGGAACATTTGGTGACTGAATGGGAACACTTGGAGGGAACTAAAACACCTCTTACGGCATTCTCTGAGCTACCAAGGGGACACACGTTGCAATTCACTGAAGTAAATGGTTTTATCAAAAAAAATTCACAATAATTCTTTCAATATATGGAAAAAGCATGTGTCTATAATAGTTTCATGACAATAAATATTTAAAATCAGGGCAAGACGTTTGGTTCACCCTATATAAAAGGTATGACACACACACACACAAAATAAAAGAAACGAGACTTGGTTTGGAAATTTTGGTCGAGTTCAGGCTACTATGTATGGAACTTAATGATACTCATCGCATTTTTAGTCAGCTATTTTTTCTTTTTGTTTCTTTTGAATCGAAATTTCGTTAATGTAAATTATTTAATTAATGTATTACACAAACGAACTTATATAACTGTCTCATGCAGAGTAATTAAAATTAAAAAAATTTTCATGAAAGAATATGTAAGAACTGGATGAGTCGTTACGTATTGTTTTTATTTTATACATAATTGAGATTACTTTTTCCATCGTTTAACTATTATTTGAAGAAATATCTGTAAAAAGTACCGAAAGATATTTGTAATGGCTTAAGATGTTTTTTAATTCCTATTATTAGTTCATTTTCTCCTTTTTATATATATATATATATATATATATATATATATATATATATATATATATATATATATATATATATATATATATATCTTGTTCAAATTTTCAATCGTTAATAAAATACTTTCTCTTTCATCCATTCAAGTTCAAAACATTTTTTCAACTTGTAATGAATGGCACTTGATGTTTATACAATTTTTCAAATGTTAAATTTATTAATAAAATTAAAAAATGATTAAATAGAAACAAACAAAAATAATAGTCCAACAGCATATATAGAAAGGAAAATCGCTCGTTGTGTACCTGTAGCGCTATGGATAGCGCGTTGGACTTCTAATCCAAAAAGGTCGTGGGTTCGAATCCCACCTGAGATGGGCCCAATTTCTGAGAATGCGATTCATTTTTTTCTATACTATTTTATTAGAATAATTAAATTTAATGAATGAATAAATAGTAACACGAACAAACGAAAAAATTGTCCAACACCCTATATAGGAAGGAAAATGGAAAATTGCAAGAAAAAAACGCTTTCTCTATTTTGTCACTTACTATTGTGATTCTGTCCTATGTATATACATATTTATATTAATTGTAACTATTTAATAACATGTAATTAAAATAAAATTTGTCTTGTTGACCTAAGTAGAATTGACATAATTTTTTATATTACCTATTATTTTTATATATGTATATATATATATATATATACATAGATGATTTAATTGTTATAGATCCCACGGAAATTTAAAACCTAGCATTAATTTTATCCGGAATACCTAAAATTAATACAGACAAATTTTAACTCGAGCAAAGTTGAATTTTTAGATTTAAATTTAAATATTATTGACAAAAAATTATACAGCAATATCTATGATAAAAAGGAAGCATTTAACTTCAATGTCATAAAAATACCGAACTTCAGTAGCTGTTTACATATATCAATATTTAGAAATATAATTTTAAATTTTTTGATGAGAAATAATAATTTAACTTCACACAATATATTGATAAATTCAGAACATCAGAAATTTATGTTTTGTTGCATACTGAATGATTATCCATCAACTTCTTGAAAAAATACATAGATCAAAAATATTTCTTAAAATATTTTAAACTCATAAATGCACAAATCCATCACACAACATTAGGTCCACAAAGTCAGCTTGTTAGTGGCCCAGCTGTAAAAGAATATGTGCATTCCACACCAGGATACATTTTAATACACACATAGACCAATATTTACACGACTACCCCTTTAAAATTTTTTGAACAATCAAGCAATTTTTTGCATGCAATCTGATCTGCATCTAATACCAAATAGTTAAACTCTAGTGTGAGAATATGAATCATTTGAATTGACATGGCATTAGTGGGAGTTATGAAGCAAAATATGGGTGGTAATTGTTGTATTAAATATGAGAGAAAAAATCGTTAAAAAAAATTGTGAATTGAATTATTGATGGATGACTCTTTGGTGAGTTTTTAATGATTTAGGCTATTCATTTGTGAACATACTGGGTTTTTAATTTGAACTTTCAGTTTTAGACTTTTTTTCTTCCTATACAACTATTTTAAAGATGGGTGCGTCATTTTTTGGTGTTCGATGGTTCACTTATATTATGCACTTAATTGATTTAAATTTTAATATTTTAATGTTATAATATATTTCAGAATGCGATGGCGAATAGTTTAATTTTTCAAGTTTAAGGGTTTTTAATTTTAATTTTTTAAATTTTTTAAATTTTGAGATTGGATATTTTCCGATTAACTTACCAAGCTGCAATAGGGGAAGGTTGGCGCCATCAAACTAGTTTAACTTACCCTTATCGGTCCTAAGTCCGAGGTTGCACTTGGATATTTTATATAAAAAAAATTTTTTATAATTTTTTTATTTTTGTTTGAAAACGTTGGAATTTTATCTTCTATATTCGCCATTGATATTTTGAAATGGATTTAATGTTATAAGATTCATATAATTTCAATTTTTTAATTGATTATTAAGTTGTGATTGAATTATATATATTTAAATATATATGTATATGTATGTATGTATGTATGTATGTATATACAGTCGGACCTCTATTTAACGAAGTCTCTAAATCCCGGAAAAAAGTACGTTATATGGAAAATTTGTTATATAAGGGTTCATCTGTTCATCGAAAATTCAATGGAGAGCAAGAGGACTGTAACGTTGATTTTAATGTTCTATCTGATAAATGAAGAGCCCTTGGTATACGAATAAGTTTATTGATGACTAAACATAACTTATCAGCACTATACTCCCATACACAAACATTTAAAGACTATTTACAGGGTTTAAGAAGAAATATCGCTTTAAGCGCTCTGCCCAAAAACATCATGCCTTTTCATGTTAATTCAATCAGTTGCATCAGCGTTCTCTCCAAATAATAAAATGGCGCGTTACATATGTTTATTCTGGCAACCCTGAAGTCGCCAATTACGTTCGAAGGCGACAACACTTCCTAAACCAAATAAAACAGACTTTACATTGATAGAATTATATATTGAAAGACATTATATATCACATCTTTTTGTAAATGAATATATATATTTTTAAAATATCTAACGTATTAAAAAAAAACTGAAAGGAGAACAAGAAAAAAAATAATGTCGAGAAACACACTGTATTTTCAACATTAAGAAAATTTTTGTATTAAAATTAATGAATTTTAAGGACTTTTTCCTATTTAAAGCAAGCAATAATTTTAAGCACACATTATTTTAGAACAAAAACATTTATCAAAGATGTTTCTAGTGAACTGGACAAGGGGGTTGAAGGTTGCCTTTCTTTGAGAATACGCCCAGAGTTCTGTTGCTCTCGACGAGATTGGCACCTGATAAAACCAGTTCAAGATTTATGACCCCATAAAATGCGTTAAAAAAGTATTACTTGAAATGTCTAGAAATATTTTTAAAATAAAGAGAGAAATTGAATCACACAAGAAAAAAAGTTCGTTATATAGAAAATATACTTCGCTATTGGGAGGTTTTTTTTACGAAGAAAATCCTGAAATATTCTTGTTTCCAAGAAAAAGTTCGCTATATAGAAAAATTCGCAATATAGAGGTTCGTAATGTGGAGGTTCGACTGTATATATATCTACAACGCCCCCGTAACCTTTTACTGAGGAGTTGATTACCGCAAAACATGTTCTTGGCGTATTTCTACCCAAAAAAGAAAATGCCAACTGTGCCAAAATGTGTGCCAATTTCAATTTTGTTGGCTTACTGGTTTCGGAGATCTCGTGATGAGTGAGTGTGTGTGTCGCTTTTCTCTTATACGTGTATATATATATACAGTCGGACCTCTATTTAACGAAGTCGCTAAATCCTGAAAAACTATTCGTTATATGGAAAATTTGTTATATAGAGGTTCGATTGTATATATATGTATATCTCTTTGCCCCGTTTATTCTAACCCGAATTTTGTTCCCAACTGCTGTGTTTCAAAAAGGTTACTGAGAAAGATGTCCACAGTTAGAAGAGTTTCCTTTTGAATTAATTACGAAATCTTCATTGATGCAAACAAAAGGTTTTTATGATCACCTGAATTCCATCAGATAATGAGAAATTTTTTGGTCGATTTCGAATATTATGAAAGTACTTATTTACTATTGCATTTTATAAGAGATAGATAGATAGACGTATGTTAAATTTAATATATTCACAAACGAACTTTATAAATAATTGCAAGAAATTTAAAAAATTAATTTTTTTCATGGGGGAACATGTAACCCTGCATGAGACGTTAGATTTGTTGGGGTTTTTTAATTTTATACAAAATTTAAAAAATTTTTTTTTCATCCTTAATTTTTTTATTTGATGAAATTTTTTAAAAAAGTACCAAAAGATATTTTTTAATGCAAGGATCCGACTACGTTCGGAACCGTGATTTTAAAATAGCGCAAAAGGAAAATTTTTTCGTGATATTTAGTGTCACTTAGATTGAATACATGTATATAATTATTTTAAAGGGTTTTTTTTGACGAAAAAAATATTTAAATACAATATATCGGCAAAAAAAGAAATGAGAATAAACCCTTTTTTAAAATGTTCTCCTTTTGTGAAAAATGCTTCTAAAAATAATATTTTGCCTGTATATAGTGATACCTCTGTACGAGGTTTTAACAGATTTTTGAAAATTAAAATTTTTCAGTTTTTAAACCCATTGAATTATCGGCTTTTTTTTTTAAAAATTTCCCCCCTTGTTGTGAAAAAACATGGAAAAACCCCATTTTAAGTTATATATTTCAAAATTCTCTAGACCCCTCTGTACAGAGGTCGGGGAGCTATATACAGGAAAAATATTATTCTAATAGAAGCTTTTTTCAGAAAATATTTTTAAAAGGGATTCTATGTTCTTTTTTTGTAAAAAAATGTTTTTTTTTATAGTAATACTATTCTTAAAAAAATTTTTATAAATTTTTCTAATCTAGGTGACATAAATATCATAAAATATTATCCATTTTAGGCTTCAGGGTTCCATGTAGTGGATCCCTTTAAGGTTTTTTATGTTTATCCCCAAACTTTATAGCCTGTAGTCTCTAAAAATAGGCTTAAAAAAGTTATCGGTAATCCTTTGGGGGTTTTTTCATGTATTGAACCATTCAGCTAAAATTGGCTTTTCTCCTCCTAATTACGGGGGGTGGGGAAACGAGTAGGTTTCAGCTCAGATGTCTCTCTTCCTCGCCCACTTGGCTGTGATTAAAAAATTACGGGGTAACGTCTTTTTTTTCCCTTTTACAAAATAAATTGAATGTTTAGTTTAAGAAAAAACTATTGAAAAAAATGCTTTTTAAAACGTATGTAGGGGTAAAGTAAAAGTTTTTATACAAATTAAATTTTTTGGAAAAATTTTAATTAGAAGGAAAAATTTTTTTTTCCTATTGTTTTAAAAAAAGCAAAAAAACATTTATTTTTCATTCCATGTCGCATGCATAGATTTATATGAACGTATTTCAGCTTTTTTCATTCAACTGTGAGGGAAAAAAAAATTTGCTCTTAAATTTTCTGCATAATTTCCGGACACGCTATGATCACCTATATAAGTTTTAAGGATATTCAAACATCAAAATCGCAATTATAGTTTTTTTTTTTGTTGCGATTTGGAAAACGGTTTCTTTTCAAATTTACTTGATTCCAAAAAGTTCCCTCCCCCTCATTTTATACTTTTCCATTTTATTTTTTAAAAAAAAAAGTCACGATATTGCCTTAGAAAAAATTGGGGAACTCTAATTTAATTTGATATTTTAGTTAAATTATTGTTCTATTTTTTTTAAAATTTTTATACCTTTTTTCAGTAACATAAATCTTTTTCTCTCTATAATTTTATAAATCTTATTTTTCATTTTTGAATAATAATACAAATCAATGAATAAAAGGGCACCTTTAAACTTCCAGTAAAAAAAGATTTTTTTTAATCTTTTAATAAACCTTATCTCTTTTTCCCCTTGGGAATAATAAAACAAATCATTAAATTAAAAATTTTTAAAAATATTCTAATGAGACTAGAAGAAAGCCAAAAGGTTTTAAAAATTTTAATTTTTATGGTAAAATTTTCTCGAGCAAAACCATCCCCCCTCAAAACGTTTTGGTAAAGCCCTTTCCCCCTCAGTTTTCCCGGGAAGAGAAAAGCATCTTGGGATTAGCATGCTGGGACGCGACGACTGGACGAATCTTTTCCCGAATTGCGGGGTATGGGTGTGGGGGGGGGCGGGAGGAAGAAATTTTTGGAGGGAAAAAATTTTTTGTTGTTTATTTGAAAGCATTTGATGCTTTTAATTCAGGTTTAAATTTTCCCCGGAAAATTAGTATTTGGATGAATATCTTTTGAAGTTGGTAGTTTTGAAAGATAAAATGTATGATGATAATTCAGAAAAATCCGTGTGAGTTAAAACTGAAACCCCAAAATCCAAAGCTAACCCCAAACTGTTGCCCGCGCTGCACCATAATTTTTAGCATTTATTGGGAAGTTTAGGGGGGTTATGGGATTTTCAAATCTTTAACACAAAATTTTTTTTCGAAGAATTCGACCAAAGCAATTCGTAAACATTTCTTTTAATTTAAAATTTCTGTTGCGAAAATTTAGAATGAAGAACTAAAATTATTCTAAAAAAAAAATTTTTCTCAAAAAAAAAATTCCAAAATTTATTTTTTTCCCTTTTATATCTGCCCTTTTAGACTCTGTTTGAGCCCTTTTTTTTAAAACAATACCTTGTTTTGTGAATATATAAGTGTATTACATTATAATAAGTATAAGTAGAGTCATGTAGTTTTATTTTAAAGCTATAAAATCGATAAAAATCTGACATGTTTTTCTGCGATATCGTGTTTGTTTGCCCAGAACTATTTAATCAAAACTAAATGGATTTATTTATTTTAATATATAGTACTTATTTAATGTTTAAAATTACATTCATAGATTTAAAAATAAGATAAATTACTTAGAAATTTTCTGTTTTAAATTAAATGCAAATACGTTATCTGAAATATTTATTCCTGTTCTAAAATAAAAATTAGTTAATTCCTTTTTCTTATATCATTTTCTCGAAGTACGTTACCGTTGCAAAAAATAAGTAAATAAATATTTTTAAATATGATTTATTATCTTAATTTTATCGTACTCGATTATAAATGCAAATTGATAAAAATTCGCTGGATAAACAGAAACTAAAACGTAACTTTTTTTTTACTGAAACAGAAAATTTAAGTCTTGAACGGCTAATCTTTTCGCGTAATAATGTATATGATAATTAGAAATAAAGCCCGAGGCATTTTGAAATCGCAATTTTTTACTATAGTGCAACAAAAATTATGATAAACTCCGCTTGATAGATGCATAATAAATTAACAAATTTAAAGAATTTAAATCAAAAAGCCAATAAAAAAAATTAAAAATGTCTAAAAACACAACATTTATAAATGTATTAAAAAAGGAGCAAATAATTTCTCTCTCTCTCACACACACACTCAACAAATATATATAGCAAAAAAGCTGCTAACTCACTCATTACGATATCGCTGGAACTTTTAGACCCACCGATTTGAAATTTGGCAGGCATGTTTCTTTAGTTCATAAAGATTCGCTGAGAATGGGTTTTACAGATTCAACTCCCAGAAGCAGAAGGGGCGTTTTGGTGGCATTATAAATAAAATATTCCCTTTTTTTAACTGTTATACCTGCAGACTCAAAAATTTAGCAGGAATATTCCTTTCATGAAGCTGAGTGGTAGTGCATCGTGCTTCCCCACCACAGGTTCGAGGTTCAAACCCCGGACTGGGCAAGGTCGATTCAGCCTTTCATCTCTTCTGTGGGTCCATAAATGAGCACTAAGCTTGTTTCGGAACTTAACACTGGGAGTTTCGCTTCAGACTGACTTCAGACTGTGCACATTCATGGCAGAGTAGCTATTCCAAAACCATTAGTTTCGGCACGGAATGCTATGAAGAGACTAGAATGATGCCGAGACCACCTAAACTGAACACAATTGCAATGGGAACAAGTTAACTGGTCTGATGAATCCTTATTTACATTATTCCAGACCACCGGAAGTGTGTTCGTCTGGAAAACACCGGCAGAAGCTTTTCATATTGACTACATGTGAAACATGTGACGGGCTCACGCGTCCTTTCATTAACATGTCCTTTGGGGTTCTTTTGGGGCCAAGATTAATGGCAACTCTTTTTCCAATTAAAACCCAAGAAGTGAAACGTGAAGATAAAATGCAAATTAGATAGCTTTTAAATATCAGAAGTAAGCAGTGTGGCAATTTGGGGAATGTTTGGTTAGAGATTGATACACAATCGTGAAGTGACAGCCAACAGAGGTTATCTCGAAGATAGAACCACACATTAGGTCAAGGTGCATACCATTGCACTCGAGTAAAGACGCAACTTCCTTAGTATCGGATCAACGATTAAATTAAGGTAGGATTGACTATTTAATATTAGAACTTGCGTTATTATTGGAATTGAGATTAGGCGGGTTAGATAATGATAGTGGTCCGAGTTACTTCTTTCGGTATTACTTGTATTGTGTGTTTGTTCATCGTAGATTTACACATATATAATTATTATCTAATCTGTTAGAAGTTCAAGTTTAAAGTCTTAATAAAGTCATATTAAGATCATGGAAACTTCTCATTCTTTAGTTGACCCTACACCTCTAGCTCATGCAGATAATCTAAGAGAAGGGCACCCTAGGGGGGCACTTTCACAAACATTGAGAAATTTCTGTGATGGTATGGTGCCCAATTTCTCCCTGTGGATTATGGCCACTCGCTGTTTTTGAGGGAGATGATCGCAAGTGACCATTATCGGAGCATTTCACAGGTCATCTTCACCCCATGCTTCAAACTCATTTCAGGAGGACGTCCGTGTTCCAAGATAATTATGCCCCTGTTCACACGTTTCTCTGAGTTCAAACATGATTACATGAGCATGATGATGAAGTGGAACATCTAAAGTAGTGACCCTAGTCACCTGATTTGAACATCATTGAATGTTTATGGGATTATTTAAATAACAAAGTCCGCGCGCGTGCTCGGTTTCCTCCTCCACGCACACTCTACGCATTCTAGACATGAGACTGCCCTGCACGAGAAATAAGTGTAAATTTCGATTAACTTTGTTCTAGACCTTTATTTGTCAATCCCACGTCAGACCAAAAGTGGCCCAATTCCTTACTAGAAAAGAATATTCATTTTTCACACAGGTGTTTCTATTATTTTGGCCTATACCTGTATGTATGAAATAAATCTGTGAGATGGTAACATTGTTAAATATAATGATGTAATAGTGACAATTCAAAAGTTTTTGGTGTTTTAATCCAATCATCGTTTATTTAATTTTATACCTCAATAAGGTGACCAATCACCCTTCTTTAGGGAGAACAGTCCTTCTTTTATAGGTTCTTTGCTTCCTCGGTAAATGTCTCTCTACTTGTCCTTCTTTTCAATATTTTAAAACTAATCTGTTAATCTCTGTATTCAGAGATGCCAGACCAAACTATTACGCGGCATGTGTCGGTACAGTCAACACGCCCTAGAAAACTGTGTTGAATATTTATAGAAAGAAATGTCTGATATTAAAATCGATGGCAGTTGTCTGTTTGAAGAAATTAGAAGACTGAATGTATTTTTAAACTCTGATAAATTAGAACAACGGGAAAGTCAACATGTAAAAGATGGGTGGAATATTCAAGCATTTCATTATACACTGCTTGACAATTGCTAAGGAACAAGTGATTTATGCAAAATTGCGATTCAGACAGCTGATTAATAAAAGTAAACTCAAGTTCAGAGGGCCTAGTACACCACGGCTCATTATCTATATAAAAAACAGTATATACAAGCTCATGATTCATACAAAATTCCATGCTGTTTGTAAAAAGTGCAACACCATGAAGGAATCATCAGAATTAAATGAACTTCGCAGCAAATATCAATTATAGGATGTTACGTAGAATATTAAAGTTTCAGAGCCATCGCACATGCATGGCGTGCGCAGCGCCCTCTGAACTGATGCTGAAAGCGTATAAATAAAGGGCTGTAGCTGGACGTTGAAAATAGTTAATGATTATTTGTTAGTGGCGAACGTTTAGTGAGACCTAAGTATGCCTCCACGACGAAATAAGGAGAAATTTCAACAACTTACGGATCTTGAACGGGGGATCATTATCGGCTTTCGAGAAGGAGGATTTTCCTATCGCGCAATAGGAGCTCGTGTGCAGCAGAAACAGTTCCACAGTGATGCGAGTTTGGAAGCAGTGGACCGACGAGCATCGAACAACTCGAAAAACTGTCAGTGAACGACGAAAGGTGACGTCAGCGCGCGACGATCGACACCTGCTCCGCATGGCGGTGAAAGACCGTACAGCTTCCTCCAGTCAATTGGCAACACGTTGGTCTACTGCTACAGGTGTACTAATTTCGGCTTCGTCAATTCGTCGACGTCTGCTGCACCGTGGATGGCGTTCAAGGGTGCCTTTATACAGGATCCCCCTCATGGAAAACCATCGACGGCTGCGTCTGCAATGGGCTCATGTGCACAGAGCCTGGCAAGCTGATTGTCACCAAGTTGTCGTTTCAGATGAATCACGCTTCAATTTGTGGGACCATGATGGCCGCATTCATGTTAGACCTTATGCTGGTGAACGCTGCCTTCCAGAGTGCGTTATTGAACGACATAGTGGCCTAAGTCCCGGAATTATGGTTTGGGATGCGACTTCATATTATGGACGATCCAATTTACTGCGAATTGAGGGTAATCTCAATAGCAACAGGTACGTCCAGGAAATACTACAGCCCGAAGTCGTTCCCTTCCTTCAAGGCATTCCTGGAGCTATCTTTCAGCAGGATAATGCACGCCCACGTGTTGCAAAAACTGTTCGAGACTTCTGTTCAGCCCAACACATGCAACTTCTTAATTGGCCTGCTTATTCGATCGGATATGTCGCCAATTGAGCACGTGTGGGATTTGGTTGGTTGGCGTCTCGCTCGTGATCCACGTCCTGCAGCTTCAAAAGACAAATTTTTGCTCCGCATACAAGCAATATGGAGTTCTCTTCCACAAGCAGACATTCAAAATCTGTTTGACTCCATGCCACGTCGTATAACAGCACTTATTGCAGCGCGTGGCGGCTACACCAAATATTGATTTCGGACACTTAATATTGGTTTTTTGCTTTGAAAATTTCGTCATTTATTTGTACTAATACAAGTCGTTTGTGCATTAAATTTCATTTGATTCTAATGATTCCTTTATATGGTGTTGCATTTTTTTTTGAAACAGCAGTTTATTTGACGGAAATAGTGCTTTATGTTATAAAAGTTTCTTCTCTGAAATTCTGTTTGGTTCTTGCAATAATTAAGAACAAAATAATATCAGCAAGACATCATTTGAGTGACTACGATCGTGGACAAAAATTTGAACGACTGAAAAAAGATCAAAGCGCCGCCACTGTAGCTGCTTCAATGGGTGTATTAAAGAGTGTCATCTCGCGATTAATAAAAGGTCGTTGAAAGGGGAAATGCTTTGAGAAATCATGCCAAGGCTCAAAATAGGAACACCACACCTTTAGAGGATCGTTATGTAGCCCTCGTAGCAAAAGGGAACAGAAATTTCATTCCTGGCCGGATAGCTGCAAACCTTGCAATTGCTACTGGTACACATGTTTCAGCATGAAACCTCTCACGGCGATTAAATCAAGTTGGTTTGTATGCACGGATTAGGTTTGTTGCATTCCACTTCAACCACGCCATCGTCGAGAGAGATTACGCTGGTGTAAGGAACACGTTGATTGGGATCACCAAATTGGTCTAGAGTGATGTTCTCCGATGAATATCGTTTCAGTGTGACAAGTGACACTGACCATCAGTTACTGTAGAGAAAGCGTGATACACGTTATGCACAAAAGTTTGTTTGTGAACGTGATTGGTACGACCCAGGCGTGATGGTGCGGGCAGGCATCATACACAATAGCAGAACACCCCTTTGCATCTTTAAGCGAAGGAGCGTTACATCGCAATGGTATTGCAGAGAGATTATTCTGGATCATGTTCGTATTCTTAGGGGTGCTGTAGGTTCAAATTTTCTGCTTATGGATGATAATGCATGACCACACAGAAACGTTGAGGTATCGGACACACTGCAGAGTGAAAATATTCTCCTACGCATTGGTCTGCTTTCTCTCCAAGCCTAAATTCTATTGAACATGCCTAGGATGCTCTTGGTAGCCGTGTTGCACAAAGAACCATCCTTCCCTGTACAGCACAAGATCTCAAAACCGCCTTGAGACAGAAGTGGGACATTATCCCCAAGGACTCCTTGATAGTTTAGTGAAGAGCATGGAGAACACAAATGCAAAATGGGCAATAGTGTCCATGGTCAACGGTCAACGTACATCTTTCTAAGGTAATCATTCTAACCAGAAGATCACATTTTTTGTGGCTGTTTCGGAAATCATCCAAAGAACATCTTTTTTTTTATTTTTAATTCTTCGATGTGGTGATATCTGTACCATTTTGCACTATAACAAATGCACACCGTCCTTACTAAATATGTTCCTAGTTTCATTTCTTCAATTATTGTGTATTCTTAATTATTCCGAAAAACATAACTGATCCTTAGCAATTGTCAAGCAGTGTATATGAAAGTTATTCTTGTTGAATTAACTTTGCTTCCCTTGGAACTAATGCAGCAGTTCAAAAAGTTTTTTCAAATGGTAATGATTTTTGGACAAGGGAGAAATCAAGATTGAATGTTGATACTTTAGCTGCAGCATTTTCCGTAAATCTCAATACAGAGGATATTTCTTGCTTTGAAATTTCCGGTATATTACCAAAATGACATATTGATAAAAAAAATTCGTTCAATGGAAAAATATTTAAGTAAATAATTAAAAGGTATTAATTAAATTAATAAAATGTTTCCCACATTTTTCTGAAAATTTTTCGACCTCCTTTTCATTGTAAAAAAATTGGTAATATTAACATCAAGAGAGTTATTTTGCGAATGGGTTTCTCTCAAGAGGAAAAACGCGAGAGGGAACTATTCAAATTCCACATTTAAGTATGTAAGAAAAGTAGGGATAAACGTAATAACAAAATATAATCACGTATTCAAGTGAAGGGAGATATAAGATATTTTCAGAATTTACATCAGTGTTAGATATTTACGTTCAAACCCGTGATTTAAAAGCGTATAAATGGATATTTTATGATATTTAGTGTCACTTAAATTAAAAAATGTATATAAAATTTTTAAGAATACTATTAGAATAAAATTTTTTAAAGAATATTATTTGACAAAAATGAACATAGAATAACCCATTTTCAAAATATTTCTCTTTTGTAAAAAATGCTTCTATTCTAAAAATTTTGCCTGATAAAACCCGACTCTCTACAGAGGCTCAACTAGAATTTTTGAAATATATAACTTAGAAGTGGGTTTATCTATGTTTTACGACAACAGAGGGGAGAAATTTTAAGAAAAAAAAAACCGCTGATAATTATTTCAATGGGTGGTAACTGAAAATAATGTAAGTTTTTCAATAATCCTAGTTCAGACTCTCTAGAGAAGTCTACTTTATATAAGAGCACACACACAAAATATTTTTATATTAGAAGCATTTTTTATAAAAGGAGAACATTTTGAAAAAAGATCATTCTAAGTTAATTTTTTGTCAAAACATTGTATTTAAATTATTTTTTTGTCAAAATATCCTTAAAACTATTCTATACATGTCTATTCTATACATACATCTAAGTGACAATAAATATGATGAAAATTATCCATTTATGCGCTTTTTTAAAATCAAGGTTCCGAACGTAGTCGGATACCGTAAAAAAAATTTAAACTGCTTTGTTGGGCACGAGTAAGTTGTTATGATATTCTATTACTTGGAATCGCCAATAAATCTATCAAAAATTCAAGGTCTTTTAGAAAGCAATTTATTAGCGACGACTTATGAGCGATTCCTTTTAAAAGGAATCGCTAATAAATCTTTCAAATTTATGTTTTGATTCTTTAGTGACAGATGAAATAAAACGCGCTTTGAACTTTGGTATTTGGATTATTTGAATCAGATATTATAAATAAATAAGGCTTTAATTCTGAGAAAATATTAATTTAAAATATTACGCATATGTATAGAAGCAAAGGTTCCAAATAATTATGGATTCAACTGATCTAAATACAAAAGCTGGTACAAAAATTATGAAAGCCTAGGAAAATGGAACCCTGTACCCACACAATCAGAGACGATAATTGAAAACAGATGTGTAAGTGAAGTAACGATTTGTTAATTTTTAAATCCGTGTAGACATGCAATGACCGATAATGATTAGTTAAAAACTGAGCTATAAAATGGGAACATGTTGATTAATTTCGAGTGTTCTTTGACCCATAAGCCGGAATTAGTATCTTTTACAGGTACAATCTTTATTGAATTTTAGGAGAAGAATTTTTAAGGTTGAAATAGGGATGGCGCGCGCGCGGATTCTTTCCGAAAATAATCGATTTTTAAATCGATTCGAATCGTAACCTGATAAATCGATTCACAACAAAATCGAGGTCTAAAAGATCCATTTCTAAAAAATCGATTTTTTTTTTCAAGTCCGCATTTACAATATAAATAAAATCCATTTTATCAAAATCAAGAAAAAAAATACCATAATAAACAATCTCTTATCAGTAGATTTTTTTAGTTCAGGGAATTCGACAACATTTAAAATTATTTTTATTACCATATCAAAGTACCAGGTATAACAGAAGACATTTATTTTCTAAATGTATTTGTTACATTAAAAAGTTTAGAAAATAGATAATATAGCTTATAGTTCCCAATGCTTAATATCTAAGCTTTTTAAAAACAACAGTCTGTCAAGTCTACTGGGATCCAAGCGGTTCCCCTCATCACTTGCGATGTTGCCGGCAATCGAAAAAAAGCACTCCCTAGGAACAGATGATCCCAAGATACTCACATGTACATCATGGCTATTGAGTGAAGGGGATGATAAATAGAGTTTTTTGTTCTTGCCAGTAAAGTAAAGGATCATATTTCAGGTGCACAACTGCCTGTGATAAATATCGTTTAAATTCTAATAATAGTGTTTAAATTCGATAGATAGCACATTCAACTAACTGATTTTTTTATGGTTTTTACCAAAACAAAAAAAAATCAAATGTCGATTTTCTAGGATGAAATATCGATTTAAAAAAATTAATTTTTTGGCCCGAGAAATCGATTCTTCAATTAATCGATCTCAGATCACCATCCCTAGGTTGAAAAGTGGAGGACGGGTAGGATCCTTAACTTCTGCATAAGATGTGAGAGACCATCTATATAAGTGTAAATTCTCCTATTGTTGTTTATTACTTTTCAAACACACAGCTATTAATATCTATATAAATAAAAATTAATGTTTGTCTGTGTATGTCTGTATGTCTCTTATGCCTTCCAAAACCATTCATAACCGGATTGCGTTGAAACTTCGGAAAATGGTTGAACGCATGCCTCGAAGATTTCTGAGTAAATAAAATTGACCCTTAAGTGGGCAGTTTCCACGATCTAGCACTCGGAAATTATTTTATGGCTTATAAGGCTTCTCTTAACCCGCGATCACTCGCGCGGGGTGTTCTGTACACCCCAGCAAAAAGAAATTCCTCCCAGGATTCTAAAAAGAATGCGCATAACCAGAATTTTTTCTGTAGCTGCACATTTTAGGTCATTGAACCTTCAGGCTTGATGCAATCCCTCTTTCTCGAATGATTGGAATGTTATGACCTTCAAAAGTTTATCTGGGGGGCTGAGAACTCCCGCGAGAAGTTGAGCATTTGTATACAGTCTGCTCTGAATGCTTGGAAAATGATTAAAGTATTATTTTTCTATACTTTCTACTATCATTATCTCATTAATTATAAAGTATATTTATTACTGGTATATACGTTTTATATACTGGTTTATGAAAAAATATAAAATTATGTGTTTTAAAATGAAAATTTTGTAGGTTTAGTTTAAATTAATGTTAGTCTCACTTGTATGCAATAAATTTAATAATTTTATTTGTATAATACAAAACACATCTTGTACTTTATAAATATGTATCATAATGACTTAATTTTATTTTCATAATTAAATACGCGTGTTAAAAGTTTGGGGTGTTCTCTACACCCCGTGAGTAACTACGGTAGCAAAAACAGGCGCGAGTGACCGCGGGTTAATTATATCCAATCATCAAAAATTATTGTCATTAATGTAAATTGGGTACACTTTTCTGTTTTCTACCAAGAAATAAGGATAGTAGGGTCTTAACAAATTTATGTCAAGTTTGAATTCGATCAAGAATAAGTGACTCCTAAGTGGAATTAGTTTTTGAACAAAGATCTAAGGCAGCGTTTTTCTCAAGTGATAACCTTACAAGGGGGGCGCGAGCATATCAAAAAGTCCAAAATAAAAGATTTGAAAAATTGCAAATTTACTGAAAGGAAACAAAACGAAAACATTCTAACATAATAAAAAAGTAAAATACACATTTACATTGAAATAATATACTTATAAATGCATCTGCACAGCATAATGTATTTGATAATTAATTTATCAATACTAATTTAAGATCAAGAGTAATAATTAATAGTGACCTTCATGAGCTTGTTCTATACAAAATTATACATAAAATTTAATACTTCTCTTGATAATTCGTTCGGTTTATAATTAAAGTCATATTGTAGCTTTTGCATGTAGCTTTTAGTACATTATTTTTAAAATCTATACATTGTTATTGTATGAAGAGGGCGCGATGAAAATTATGATTGAAAATTGGGTCGCAAGTACTGAAAGTTTGAGAATCACTGATCTAAGGACATAAACAGATGTGGTAATTTGACAGATGGGAGGATATATACAAGAAATAGGGGGCAATGCAAAAATTAAATGTTAACACATTAAGCAAATACAATCAAATATTACGCATTTCAAGCATTGTAAATGTGTAATGTTTGTTGTATGTACAATGTTGTGTGTTTACATTGTATATATGCAATAAAGGATAATATGTATGATGAGGATGCATAGGAGAGAAGCGAAGGGGCAACACAGAGTGTGCCAGATTGTATGGAGAGGGATTAGGTAGTATTTGAGCAGTATAACTAGTTATTACATCATTCTGAGTCACTAGCCTTATATTCGCTGGACTCGTGTTAGCTTTTAGCATCAGAATAACTTCTTTTGACAAAAAATCTTCCTTCTTTATTTTAATTTTCCTTAAGGTATCCGACTACGTTCGGAACCGTGATTTTAAAAATGCGCATAAATGGATTATTTTCATGATATTTAGTGTCATTTAGATTAGAATACATGTATAAAATTGTTTTAAGGACATTTTGACAAAAAAAGTTATTTAAATACAATACTTCGGCAAAAAATTAATTTTGAATAACCTTTTTTCAAAATGTTCTCCTTTTGTGAAACATTATTCTATTATAATAATATTTTGCCTGTATATAGCTAAGACCTCTGTACAGAGGCTCAACTATGATTTTTGAAACATTCACATTATTTTCAGAGTTACAACCAATTTAAATAATTATTGGCTTTTTTTTTTTTAAAAATTTTTTTTC
>BMAV01023844.1:0-11712 GCA_019973955.1 Trichonephila inaurata madagascariensis
TTTGATTTTTTTTTATAAATTCTTTGGTTTTTTAATTTAAATTTGAAATGCTAGATTTTTTTTAATATATAAATCGTTTGGTAGTTATAGTTGTTTAATTACAATGCTAAATATATATTTTTTTAATATATAAATCATTTGTTATAATGTTTCACTGATGACCATTTCTGTAATTTATTTAAATTGAAATTTGTGTAAAAGAATAATTATATAGCACAAATTTTATACTTGGAGTTTGTACTGATCTAATTTTAATGCAGCAATGCTTAGAGAACAAAATATTTGTTGGATGACGTTGAGATGTTTTGACTTTATTCAATTTCTACTATTAGCTTACACTCTCTCTATATTTATATATACCTTTATCTTGTTCAAGTTTTCAATCGTTCATAAAATATTTTCTATTTATCCAATCAAGTTCAAATAATTTTTTTTAAAATTGGTACTGGATGACGCTTGATGTTAATACAGTTTTTTTCAAATACTAATTCATTAATTAAATTAAATTTAATTATTACCCTTTTGACGCCAACTGAGATTCGTCTCCGTTGTTTTAACAATGTAAATTTTAAAAACTATGACAAAAGTTGGCGTCGAAAACCGGGTTTTTCACCCAAACTGGGTCTGCATTGTTCAACATTGCGAAAAATCATCTCTTTTCAATTCCTCTCTTCCTATATATATGTGCGTGTGTGATGAATCCCCAGCCCTTCAAATGTGAGTTGGGGTAAACTTCCTACAGGACAACTAAACCCCCCATCAGCATAAACGACTTCTACTTTCGCTGGACTTAAAAAAGACACGTGTCCCTAACGACTCACTCGCTGCTGTTCAACGCTGAAAGAGGTCTCATCTTGTCATGGCTGGAGTACAGACGGTTTTGCTGAATCTTGGAATAAAATATAATATGATAAACGACTGCACGTTGCATTTCCTGCCTGTCAATCTGTAAAATTACTCCAATACATTATATATATATATATATATATATATATATATATATGTAGGATTTAAAGTATTAAGAATATAAATATATTCCGGTATCCAGTGAGGTTACAACCTCAACAATGGATCACGCTACCAGCAAATGTATGCATTCCCTCTACCGGGTGTGGGTTTTGGGGAAAGAAAAAGCGACAGGAAGCGACAGAGACGTCACGAGGGACAGGCTCCGTCTTGGGGCAGAGGTGCGGCAGATTAAACGTGGGGAAACTGGCGATGGTTTGGGGGCGTAGGGTAGAAACAACAAGCGCCGTCGCGTTTGGTGGAAGCAAATACGTAGACTTTGGTGACACTTGTTTTGCTTATCTGCTTATTTCTTTGAATATCAAGATCCGGAACATAGTAACTTACCCCTAGACAAAAGAAAAGCCACTTGTATAGATAAAATATACTCCTATATATATATATTGTAACGTCGTCAGTAGTTAGAAAACAAAAGAAATTTGTCATAACCTCATTTTAAAAATTTAAACATTTGTAGCTTCATATATTTATTAAAGTCCAATAACTATGCCAAACCGGGGCGGGCAGTCTTTTCACTGGAGGTCAATCCTTGTCAGAAAGGCACTCGACAATCCTTGCTTTCCGGGCTCCTCTCCAGTTTACTCCATGGTTCTCTGTTTCCATCCAGGGATCTCTCCAGGTTTCTTTCTCTCCGTCCAAGTCCAAGTTTTTCTTTTCTCCTCAAAATTCACCCCTTTTAAACACCAGGGCGGGTCCACACGCCCCTCGTCTTCCCTCATTGGCAGGTAAAAAAAGGTGCCCTCGTCTGACCGCGCAAAGTACTCCCATTTGCGGCAAAGCACAACACATTACTCGATCTGTCTGGAATCCAGGCGCCATAATTCTCATCCAGCTTCTGAAATTTCCATTCAATACCTCACCACTTGGGCCTCTCCTTAGCCCTATTCTCTGAGCACCGGCGGCTGTAACAGCCATTGTAAATTCCAGGGCGATGTCTGCCTTGTCGAGGCCAAACAATAAATAATGTGCATGGCCCACCTGCTCTTGTCAACGTCTGTTTGGGGCCATAAAACTTCGCTTGAATAGAGGGTGGGGTTCACTTGTTCAAGAAGGCACGATCACAATATATATATATATATAGTACAAACTTTGGATTGTTAATAAAATACTTTCTATTCATCCATTCAAAGTAGGAATTGATTTTTTTATATTACTTGTTTAATGTAAAGCTCATAAAATATTGTTAACAAATCCATTGAGGCAAAAACTGCTCAATTGTAGGATGAATTTAAGCTTTAATAAAGTATAACATTCATTTAATAATCCATTTTAAAGCATAATCCAGAAGTCATAATCTTGTAAGTTTCACTCTTATTTTAGTTTTTTCTTTGTAAGCTCGTAGTTAGTTTGTACTCGTAGCTCATGACCGCCTTTGACAGCAACTTGAGCGTTTTTTGGGGCCCGGTCACTATATTGACGCACAATAATGTATAATAAAATATCAATATTTCTCCCACAATAGGAAATATACACTGCTGGCCACCGTAAATGCAACACCCTGAAGGAAGCATGCAAATAACATGAAATTTACAACATGCGTTAGCGGAGGTGAGATATGCAAATGAATAGTATTTCAGAGCAGACACACATCACGCGTGCCTGTGGCGCAACCTCAAAGCGCTATTTAAGGCTTAGAGATTTCGACGATTTCACGTTCGGCAATTGTGTTTTTCTTGTGGTTCTTTCAAAAAACGATCAGTTATGTCTCGTAGAAATCAGCAATCAGAATTTGATCAAATATCCGAGTTCGACAGAGGAAGAATAGTGGCCCCTGCGGGTGTGGTTATCTTTCAGCAGGTAAATCGGTAGTCATGTTGGACGGAAACCAAACAACTGTAATGTGGATATGCCCGACCGTTGGATACAGGAAGTACGACGGACCGAAGTGGTCGATCGCATCACACTCAGTGCACCACTTCACGTGAGGGACAGGTAAATTTTGCGCAGCGTGACGGATCAGCTCAGTCACATCACGAACCGCTGGCACAGCACATTGGTCTGTAACGTATTATTCAGTGTCTGCGCGTACCATTCGACGCCGTTTACAGCAAAGTGGTCTGTCCGCCAGACGTCCATTGCTTGGTCTACCCTTGACGCAGAACCACAGACGTCACCGCCGCCAATGGTGCGATGAAGAAGGATGTGGTGGCTGAATGGAATGAAGTTGTCTTTACTGACGAGTCACGCATCTGTCTGCAACACCACGATGGTCGGATTCAGTCTGGAGACACCGTGGAGAGGATGCTGAACAGCTGTGTTATGCACCGCCACACTGGTCCCTGCACCGGGTATTTTGGTATGGGGTAATTGTGGATATGCCTGCCTCCTCTGTTACGCATGCCGGTACTTTAAACAGCCAGTGCTACATCTCGAGATGGTGGAGCCAGTTGTCCTTCTTTACCTTCAGGGCTTGGCCACAGCCATATTTCAATAGGATAATGCGCGGCCGCACGTGGCACGCATTGTCCAAAGGTCTCGTCAATCGCGGTGAATTGCTTCCCTGGCCGGCTTGCTCTCCGGATCTTTCGCCGATAGGAAGCATGTGGTCCATAGTTTGCTCAATGATTGACCAGATTACACCCCAGCTGCCACACACCAAGATCAGCGCTGGCGATGTGAAAGCTGCTTGGTCTGCCTGCCCCAAGAATACATCCAAAAGTCTCTTTGAATAAATGCCGAGGCGATGTGGCATCGGTGGGATCTGGCATAATGGCGGCTACTCTGGCGCTGATTCTGGCATTAACGACACTTCACGAAGTCTATAAATTTAATCATTTGATGCCCGGTCAAAACGTATCTTACAAAATAAATTTTGTTGTGCTATCTCTTGTCTTTCTTGCTGTTGCATTTACGGTGGCCAGCAGTGTAGTAACAGAAAAAGGATGTCAAGTGTCAGGAAGTACATATTAAATTTTTCTTGTTCTTTTATATATATGTTTATTATGTATTATTCCAAATAAACCTACGATTCTATATGAAATTTGATTTTCTTTGCGATCCACCTTAAGTTAAAACTTATTTATTTGGCCCAAGTCAGTCTTTGAATTGACACCCTTGCTGCAAGTAATTTTTTTCGTTTTTCTCCAATGGGCTCTTTCATTTATCGCACTTGTTCTTATAAATATGCAGATAGAGTGGAAGTGAACTGTATTTTAAATTTTGTATTTAACGGTATTTTGGAAGCAGTCAAAGAAAATACTTTGATGTTGAAATTTCATTACTTCTTTAAGAGGAAAAGTCAAATGAATGTAGTAGCTTTTAATGATTTTTTTTTTTGCTTAGAAATTTTGATGAATTAAATCTAGCAATAAAAACCAATATCTAGCTTTGTAACACAAATTAAATTGTTTAATTAGTTAGGTAATTAGTCTGTTTTGCAACCTTGCATTTTTCTTTAAGCTGTTAAATTAATGTTTACATTAAAATGAGATTGACGTTTTCGAGAGTTTGTTAAATCATTCGGTTAAATAAATATATATATATATATATTTGCTTACACTTCACCTCAAGTGATACCATATTTTAAATAAGTTTTAAGAACAATGGTTCCGTGTCCTATTCAATACATTTTCTGTTATATGCAATTAATGCTATATTTTTATATTGAGATAAAAAATATAATTGGCATTCCCTGCATAAAAGACATGAATACTATTGGAAAATTATTGAATGTGAAAATTGTCACTATGTACAATAACTATATACATCACACAATTTCACAAAACAATGCACATTTTAAAGCACACCTAATTAAAAAATTGTAAAAGCAGTTTTATATAGGTAAGGAATTTTTTTTTTTAAAAAAAATTAGACAAAAAGCAGTGCATTGCTTTTTTTCAACATTAAAAAAAGATTTTCCCATTTCTGCAATACATAATTAGAAATCAAAATTAAATATTCTATATAACAGCCTGCAGTTCAATCACATTCTATATAAATCTAATTATTTCTCTATTACAATTGAGTTAGAACTTTTTTTTCTTGTTAAAAAGGATCAATTAAGAATATCGTGAAAGAAGTTTTAAAGATAATTTGCTTGTGTGTAATTATTTTTCGAAGAGATTAATAGTATTTCACTTCTAGAAACTATCTAATTAAAAGACGCTGAGATATCTTCAAATGTGTAAGAAGAATAAATACACCAGTCCCTTTTTTACAACACATTTATAAAATATTTAAAAGAGCATTGTTTGATATAGGAAACATGTTTAAATGTATTCCTTTTTTTTTTTTTTGCATATTTTAAATAGATTAAACATATGTCATTCAAAAACAATTATTTCAAAATATTCACATAACTTGGGAATTTTCCGAACTAGATTTTAACTTACCTTAGCACTTTTAGAATTTTAGATAGCTGTAGGTAAAAAAATTTATATTTTAAGCAAATCAGATACAACTTGAATGAGTGAGTGTTGATTAATGTAGCACTATGAAGCAACACAAAGGGTTTTAGTCAACGAAAACCTAAGTTTAAAACTCGGTCAAGTGACCAGGACGGCACCTAACCTGGCCCTCCTCCTCTCGAAACTGCCCCACCACGCCAAAGCGAGGACTTAGAGCTTCCATAAATTTAACGTGCATCAATCTCTCTACACGGCAGGTCTTCAGTGGCACTGCGGGTCGAACTAATTTTCCCTGGCCGCAACTCGTGACCATAACCATTAGGTCACCGTGGCCACGAAGAGAGGTTGAAAAACAGGCACTATAAATCGTGTATTATTTCAATGGACTGGACCTTTTCAACTAGATCCAAGAGCATATGTATATGCTCTTGATAGATGGATGGATGGATAGATAGATAGAGATAAATAGATATCGTCGTTTTTATATCGTTAGCAAAACATTACCACAAAAATTGTGTGAGTTTTATCACAATTAGGGATTGCAATATCGGTATACCGAAATACCGAATATCGGTATTTTGAGCCTTTTTTTACAATTTTTGTACCGGTATTCTAAGCTTAAATACTGGTTTTCGTTATTTACTAAGAATTTTTTAAATTGTCTCCACTATATGTTCAGGGATCGCCAACTTAGCAAAATAGTACGCTTTGTTTTTATGCCTCCTAACGTACGAAATAAATTAGACTGTGAATATAAAAGTTGCATCATTGCAATCAAGAGAAGTGATAAAATATGTGAATCATCAAAGGAGACGGGCCAAAACTATTGTTTACATCTCGAGGTGATATTGCATGCGCGGGATTCATAGTCTGATATTCGTATTTGTGAAAACAAGGTTCTAGTTGTAGCGAAGAAGTGCGTAATATTTCGATATTTTTAATTGGTGAGTTTTTTTATTCACATTGCATTTGCATATCATACTTGTATTTACATATCCTCATGATTTATAATGAAAGGAAAAAAAAAGAAGAAAAAAGCGACTAACTAATTCAAATTTGATCAAGTTTATGGCAAATTTTTCTAAAATATTTTACCCACAAACCTTATCCGCATTCAGGAATTTCGGTATAGCTATCAAAGATGATTATGGCCTAATGCCGATAATTGAAAAGAGATTATCTCTTGTACAAAAAATTAAAATTAGCTATAACTAAAAAAAAATTTAACAAATCAAAATATAATACAGAAATCATCTATATCCAAAACCCTCCGAAGAGAATTGGATTTATTTGATGATGAGAGATTTAGGTGTGTGTGTAAACACTTGAAAAGGTATATCATGCTAGACTAAATACACCAACTGGATTTAAGATGCGAGCGTTTTCGGCAACTGCTACTTTTTGCACATAATTACGTTTCAGGTTTTAATGACAGTACAATTAATGCATTATGTTTTAAGATCGCATTTCAAAAATTTGTAATTGTACCACAGACTGAATAGTGATATTTACACTTTTTGTCATTTAAAGTAATAAGATGTTCCTTTTTTCTTTTTATGTGATTCGTATATACTGTTATAATTTAAAAAGTTACAAATTAATTTTTGTGATATTTACACTTTCTAATAAAACTGTGATAAAACAAAGAAACATCTGTATTTCTTTTTTCTCCTAAAATTTCTACTATCGATATTAAAACCCATTTTGGTATTAAGATCTAAAAAATACCGAATACCGGTATTGAACTTTTGGTCCGATATTGCAATCCCTAATCGCGCAACATTTACAATCTTATTTGTACCTCTAAATCCTTGCTGGGTGAACAGTCTTTAGAGAGTAAATAAGCTTATCTAAAAATATTCTTTGACAATTTTATGCGGCATTTTGAAAGAAATTTAACGGGAACAGCTAAATTCACATACAGCAATGAAAATCGTTTAACTTACGAAACTGAGGGAACTGAAATATTTTGTGTATTAAGAATTTCGTGTTAAAAGGATATTGCAAAAAAAAAAAAAAAAAACATACATATTCAACAAAATTAAGTTTATTAGAATGCATTTTATTTACGTAGATATGTATATATGCCTTTTTTCAATAAAAATCAATGAAATAAAAGCATTCGCAAGAACCTAATGAAATTTAACACAAAAGTTTCAAGTTTTTTGAAACACAAACATTTATTGAGCTTTTTAGAAAATAATCTGATATTTTTCTTTGCATTTTCTTTCTTAGCATCAAATTGTCTACACATTGTTTGATGTGCTCTTTTTTGTTATCCATTTCACCATTGAAAAGGGGGTCTAAATAATTGCGCATATTTTCATGATGTTCTTCATTTCGGATACTTGATAGGAACGAGTTGTGTATTTTCATTTCATTTTCGCCTTCGGAATCTGTATCAATGATATTTTTGGAGCTTTGAACAAACTCCAAATTGTCTTTGCTATAATTGGGAGGGCCTGTACGCATTATCATCATTTACTACAACGGAATTCTTCCGATGATACAATAGGATGGTTCAATATGCGAAAACTTTCTCAAATGTTTCATTAAGTGTTTATTTTTCAATTTTTTCGTGTTAAGAAGAAACGCATGAAAAACATATTTATTCGGGACCATCGTGTTATTTAGTGTTAGCTGATGTTTCGCATTAAATGTATTCCATAGTATTTTAAGCTTATTGTTAAAAGAAAAATCCTTTATGATAAGAAATGCATTAAAATTTCACATTGAAGACTATTCTAATCATGCATTCTACTAAAAGTAACATCTTATAATCCTGATATAAATTATTTGTCATCTAATGTGCTACAACAGAAGTCGCACTAATGTTAATTTGATTCGAATCACACGTATAACTAAAACAGTTACTACTTTACAGTGCAAAATGTATTTTTTCGTAGTAATTTTTAAGAGTTTTGAGTTGTTAGTATTTAGTTTTATTATTTTCCCAATAATCACAAGTCAAAAATATTTGACGGCACGTCTGTACCTCATTAAATATTTGTTTAGAAAAAGTGGCACACTGATCCATGGGGTTCGCCACCCTGAACCATGAGACAAATGTGTCCTACATTTTCTACTATTACAGTCGAACCTCCATATAACGAACCTCTATTTTACGAATTTCTCTATTTTGCGAACTTTTTCCTGGAATCTAGAACACTTTACGAGTTTCTTTGTAAAATAACCTCCAAATAGTAAAATGACCAATTTTTTTCCAATGAAAACGAGGACAACAAATTTAAGAAAAAATTTCAATGTAAAATATATGAAACATGTTATTAATTCAAATCAAAAATACACTTCCTATACTTACATCCCTTTTAAATATTTACTTAAACAAGTATTTTTTCATTGAATGAATTTATTTTGTCAATATATCATTTTCGAACATATTGGAAAATTCACAGCAAGAAATATCCTTCATATTGAATTTTACGGTAAGTGCTGCAGCAACATTCGGTTGCGTGGTAGTTGCGGACACATAACATTTCGTGGTTTGAGTGAACACATTTTTTCCCCATCTTAGAACAGATAAAGGGTGCAGATAAATAAGGAAATAAATACTTTTAAAAATCACAAATATAATTCGAAACATAGAACTATTTAGAAAAATGTCTAAATAAGTTTTGTAACCAGGTGAGACTAAATCCAATGGTAAATGACATTTATGCCTTTATAATAAAGGTTAGTTAGTATTTATTTACTTGTATCACTGTGTTTTATTTACTTTACTGCTAGTATTTATCTTTACTTACATTGTGAAACTAAATTAATTTTTATGGTAGTGCACTTGTTCTAATACATATTTGTTTGAAGCAAATGCAAATTCACCAGGGGTATCCATATCGCTATTTATACTGTTGCTTACTATTAATTTTAAACATTTCTTTGAAAGTTTTCATTTTATTACATTTCGCTATGTTTTAAAATGTATAGTCACACTATAATATCTTAACAGTTCAATATAAATAAAAAAAATTTGATTGGCAAAAATGTATTTACCCTTGTAATTCGATAAACTTCGGTAAAAAAACAAATCGTCTTACGTGAAAGAGATTTTTCCTTGGTACCTGTTTTAATTGTTTGTGGTGCAAAGTATTTGCTTTCCTTATTTATCTGCACCCTTTATCTGTACTAAGATGGGGAAAAATGTATTCACTCAAACCACACGAAATGTTATGTGTTCCGCAAAATACCACGTCCCGCAACACCACGCCACCTTGTAAACTTACCACCAGTAGCGCACACAGGAATTTTTCAGGGGTCGGGGTCGAAAGTTCCACCATTCTTGTATCATGCTTCTTTTTTGATTGTGTCGATTTTCGCGAACAAAACACAGTAAAAAACTAATTATTCAATAAATAATTAGCATTAATTAATAAGATTAATCATTAATAACAAATATTTAATTAAATTTTACGTACTATATACTTAGAATTATAAGCAATCGGAAAAAAAATCAAGGGCTTTGGGGGGTCCGGACCCCCCCTTGTGTGCGCCACTGCATACCACTATATTCAGAGACATTCTATTTACATTAAAATATTCTATTCCTAAGTCTTGGAAAGTTTAATGTATTTTTTTTATGTTTACACGCCTCAGTAACTTTTAAACTATAGAAATAAGAGAGAGATGTTAGAAGTCATTGAAAGTTATTTCATTCAAATTTGATATAAATATAATTTTTATCTGTTATTCCTATCATTATAACGGTAGAGAATAACTAAAATATATTCTTTTTCGTTCTAAATAGCATTGACGTCACATATCAAATGATTCAAAACAAATATTTTGTAGCGAATTTGCTGAATTATTTTGCTCATGAATAAATAAAAGAGGTCCTACAATTTGAGAAAATAAGGTAGTTATGTATATAATCATGAATCAAATAATATTTACTGCAATTTTAAGATGTCTTCTGAATTTCTGAAAGTAAGGTGGTAAAATTAGTGTCTCATTAAATGGGAATTATTCTTCAAACTCTATAACTATATTCCCCCAATTTTGGAGCCCCTCAACATATTACGATTTTCTTGCTTACATATGTTGAAGCCTCTGTAGCTTGGGGGCCCCGTATCATTGGTACAGCTGATACGGTGGTAGCTACGCCCCTGGAAGTGCACCACGGATATGCCTTTGAGAGAGCCACTTGAAGAAGAATCGATTTAAAGCAAAAAAAACTAAAAGTGACTGATATAGGATAGAAAATAAAATCTACATTTTATCGAATGATTGTGTTTGATTAATGTCAAACTTTGAAGCTACACTCGGATTATCAACAACCTCGTAATTTTGAACTACAGTCAAGGGATGAGGACAATACCTGAACTGACATCCCAGTTTTCAAATTTCCACGTCCCCCAACATGAGGACTGTGAGTCACGGACTCCTCTTTGGAGGGTCTTCAGTGGCACCAGAAATCGAACCATGACTTAAATATCGCCACCCCAACCATCAGTTCGTGACCATGACCCTCCTGGCTACTGTGATCACCTATATCTTCTCGAACAAGATATCGTAAGAACTGCACATGATACTATATAGCTTTGAGAAGGTGGAGAGCCAATCAGAGTCCCCCTTATAAAAGGGAAGTGAATGCTCTCATTAGACAAATTAGGATAGAAATCAATGAACATAAAAACAGGACCTGGAAAAATCTTCTAGACTCTTTAAATACTGAAGACAATTCTCTCTTTAATTTAGATATTAGAATCACTAAAAGGCATACAGTCATACCTCCACTCCACGGTCCGAGTGGTATGGCTTATTCTGATTTCGAAAAAGCGGAGGCTTTTAAAGATACATTGGAAGTCACTTTTCAAGAAAATGTAGAACCCTACAGTGATGATAAAATTGAAGAAGTCGAAGGTTTAGTGAATCCCTACTTCGACAACTTCAAAACTTTAATAAAAAATACAATTCACAATACAATTCAACAAATAAAAAAAAATAATTCACTGGAATTAATTAAAACACACAAAAGAAAAATAATAATAAATTTTATCAGTAGTACTTAATCACTTGGCATTGGCAAAACACAAACTTTAGATATGGCTCTTTTACAAGTACTAAATTGTGTTTTCACTTTAACTACACGAATTTTGTTATCGTCACCTAAATAAACCTGAATAATTCTTCCTAATAACCACTTGTATGGTGGCAAATTCTCTTCAATTATATATATATAAGAGCACTAAATCTCCAACTTTTACATTATTTTTTTCAAACATCCATTTGTACCTTTGTTGCATTTGGTTAAGATAACTACGATGCCAAAATTTCCACATTAATTGCACTGTTCTAGTAATTTTTTCCCATTTCTTAAGGTAAC
>BMAV01023845.1:0-309857 GCA_019973955.1 Trichonephila inaurata madagascariensis
TCTTCCACTGCTACCAAATGAAATCAGGTGACGAGTTTGTAAGATCAAACAAAATGAAAAGAAATTATTTGTATATGAAGCTTTTTATTGAAAAAAAAAATCACTACTAGATTACTCGTAAAAGGCACTCAGCACGGGATTCTTTTTCAGTGACGCCAGGCTCTACGAGTTATCTCGTAGTTTTTTTTTTTTAATAAATATTACTGAAAATGCTATTACAATATTATATCAATAACTTAGGTAATATTATTATAATTTGCAAAATGTCATGTTTTCTTTAAAATAAAACTCGGAACATCCAGGGCAAAACGCTCTAAATCTAACTGGCAGTCAATGGGTTAAGCATATTACAGACTGTTTTCTTAAAATGTGTTGTAGTTAAGAGTCTATCTTTGCAAGAGGATCACACACACGGCCTCGAGAATTATTAAGAAGTCTCTAAAGAACCTAATTTCTTTATAAACCACTTGGAATCGATTTATTTATTTACTGAAGATTTGGAAAGTATTTTTATCCTTGCAACGTGTGGTGAAAAAATAGCTCCATATACTATAGAAAACTTGATTTATTAAAAAGGCACTCTCTGTAAAGTGGCTAAGAATACATTTAATGTAACGATGTTTATATTGTTTTCTTATTTATTTAGTATAACAATGGAATTTTTTTTTCTATTTGAGACTAACCTCATTTACATTTCAACTTACATTCCTTTTTTAAAAAAAGTATATACACTGCTGGCCACCTTAAATGCAACACCAAGAAAGACAAGAGATAGCACAACAAAATTTATTTTGTAGATAACATGTTGACCAAGTATCAAATGAATAAATTTCTAGACTTTTGTGAAGTGTGGTTCCTGCCAGAATCAGTAGCCAGAGTAGCCGCCATTATTGGAGATCACCGCTGCCACACGCCTCGGCATTGACTCAAAGAGACTTTGAATGTATTCTTGAGGTACAGCAGACCAAGCAGCTTCCACACGTTGCCCAAGTTGACCTGGTGTGGCAGCTGGGGGTGTAATCTGGGTCAATCGTTGAGCAACCATGAACCACGTGTTTTCTATCGGTGAAAGATCCGGAGAGTGAGCCGGCCAGAGAAGCAATTCAATCTAGTGATTGACGAAGAACCTTTGGACAATGCGTGCCACATATGGTCGCACATTATCCTGTTGAAATATGGCTGTGGCCAAGCCCTGAAGGTAAGGAAGGACAACTGGCTCCAACACCTCGGAGATGTAGCGCTGGCTGTTTAAAGTACCGACAATGCGTACTAGAGGAGTGCGAGAATGATATCCAATACCGCCTCATACCCTAATACCCGGTGCAGGACCAGTTTGGCTGTGCAAAAGAGCTGTTCAGCATACTCTCTCCACGGTGTCTCCAGACTCGAATCCGACCATCGTGGTGGGGGGGGACAGATCCCTGACCCGTCGAAAGCCAACTTCATTCCATTCTGCCTCCCACATCCTTCTTTTCATCGCACCATTGGCGGCGGGGGGTTTTCGTGGTTCTGCGTCAAGGGTAGACCGCAAAGGGACGTTTGGGGGACAGACCATTTTTCCCGGGTAAACGGCGTCAAATGGTTACGCTCACATGCGTTACAGACTAAAGTGGTGTGCTATGGTTCGTGAGGGCGAGCGATCCGTCCCCGCCATGCGCCAATTTGCCCCCTTTTTAGGGAAGTGGTGCATAGGGTTCGTCGCCCCCTTTTGCATCCAACGGTCACATATCCCCCTTTACAGTTTTTTTGGTTTCCCCAACACGACTACCGATTTTTGAAAGATAATCCACAATCTCGGTGGGGCCACTACCCCTTCCCCACTGTCGAACCCCGGATATTTGATAAAAAGGATCGCGGGGTTTTAAAACGAGAAAACCTGGTCTTTTTTAAAAAAAATCACAAGTAAAACACAATTGCCGAACCGGGAAATCGTCGAAATCCCCAAGCCTTAAATAGCGTTTTTGAGGTGGCACCACACGGAGGGCGTGATGTGTGTCTGCGCTAAAATTTTAAACCTTTTGATATCTCACCTCCGTTTAATGCATGTTGTAAATTTCATGTTATTTGCTTTGTTTCCCTTCAGGGGGGTTGCATTTACGGTGGCCAGCAGTGTATATATACTGAACCCTTTTAAGACGTTTTATTGACAAATATTAAAATGATAAATTTATTAATTCTAAAATGAAAACAAATCATACTTTGTTTTAAATATGGAATAAGAATAAATGCATTTGGAAACTTATTCGACATTAATTTTTGACTTGTTTTAAGCAAATATGTGATAGCAGTTTTACTCAACTTTTGTCTGTAATTAAAATTTTAAAAAATAAAAGAGGTATACATATATTATCTCATTCGCATACAGAAATTCTATTTAATTTCAGATTTTCTATTCTATATAGAAACATTTTTTCTGGGTTTTTTTCTCACAGTCCATTTCAATATTTCTGTGACGAGCAACTATAAAAAAAGCTTTTTTTCCCCACACTCCACTCTAGAATTCTTTTTATCTAAGCAGAATTTCTTTTCGAGAGGACGAAGTAATGGATATTTTTGGGGAAGGTAAACCCAAAAAAAGGATGAAAACTTTCTATTTATCTTTAGAAATTGGAAAAAAAGGGAGAAACGGTGAACCCTTTTTGTTTCCACCCCTTTTCAGTTTCCATCCTTCAAATACTTTTTTGACCAAATCCTTTCAAGCGAAGGTGCACTGGTTTGTCGGGATGGCGGATTTCTTTTGGAATTCTATTCCGCTTTACTTGTTAATACCTGAAAGCTTAACTGGAATCCCACTATGTTGCTTTTTTAAATTTTTCTTTTCGACCCCAAAAAAAATTTTTTTTTTTTTATATAGTATGAACAATTTTATTTTTCTACAGAATCTTAAATGTAATTTTATCTATATATTTGTACGGTTTTTTTTCAACGTGTCAAATGAAGGTTAAAAGTTTTTCTAGATTTTTTCAATTCGTACTATTTTAGTTCATTTTTTCCGTATATATATATTTTAAAATTTTAAAAAAGGAAAGGTTGCCCCTGGTACCTTCCTTTCCCGGGGAACGCAAGTACGTAACCAATCAAACCAAAACGACCCCCCCAAGGGGATGTTGGTACTAGTTCAAAAGATTTTTCACCCCGCCAATTTTTTTTTTGGAAAAGGTATATATATATATATATTTAAAAAATTTTTTAAAAAATTTTTTCAATCACAAAACACAGGAATAAATTAAAAAAAAAAAACCCAAATGAATCCTATAACAAAAAAACCCTTTTTCAGAATATCAATGGCGAATATAGAAGACAAAATTTTAACGTTTTCAAACAAAATTAAAAAAAATTTTATAAAAAAAAAATTTATAAAAAAATTCCAAGTGCAACCCCCCGGATTTTGGGACCGATAAGGGGGTTAAACTATTTTTGATGGCCCCAACCTTCCCCATTGCAACTTGTTAAAATTAATTTTAAAATATCCAATTTAAAAAATTTAAAATTTTTAAAAAATTTTAAAAGTTAAAAATTAAATAGTTAAAATTAAACCATTAAACTTGAAAAATTTCCCCATTCGCCATCGCATTCTGAAAGAAATTATATTAAAATATTAAAAAATTTAAAACAATTGCATAATATAAGTGAACCCTCAAAAAACCAAAGAAAGACGCACTAAACCCCTTTGGTAGAAAAATGTCAAAAAAAAGAAAGTTCAAAAAAAAAAACCCAAATTTTTTTCACAAATGAATAGCGGGAAATCATTAAAAACTCAACCCAAAAGGCCCTTCTATCAATAACCCCAAACTACAAAATTTTTAACGATTTTTTTCATATTTAATACAAAATTTCCTCTCCCCATATTTTGCTCAATTAAAAACCCCCTTATTGTTTTGCCAATCCAAATGATTCATAATCTCACACCAGAGTTCAAATTTATTTGGGGATTAGATGCAAATCAGATTGTGCAAAAAAGTTTCTTTTATTGGTCATAAACGTTTGATTCGGGCATAAATAATTTTAAAATGTAGTCGTGTAAATATTGGTCTATGTGTATACTATAATGTGTATTCCCGGTGGGGAATGCACAAATTCTTTTTTAAAAGCTGGACCACTAACCCAAACTTTACTTTGTGGGCCTAATGTTGTGTGGTGGATTTGTTTAAATTTTTGATTTTAAAAAAAATTTTTTTAAAAAATATTTTAAACTATGATTTTCTCAAGAAGTTGATGGGGTAATCATTCTGTATGCAACAAAAAAATAAATTTCTTTGGGGTTTTTCTTTTTAATTTATAAAAATTTGGTAGTTAAATTATTATTTCTCATCAAAAAATTTAAAAAATTTTATTTCAAAAATTGGGGAAAAATGTTGGTTTTTAAAATTTGGTATCTTTATGACATTGAAGTTAAATGCTTCCCTTTTTTTCATAGATATTGCTGTATAATTTGTTGTCAATAATATTTAAATCTAAATCTAAAAATTCAACTTTTCTGGAGTTAAAATTTGTCTGTATTAATTTTAGGGATTCCGGGTAAAAATTAATGTTTGGTTTAAATTCAAAAAGTCGCGACCCCTTTTAATAATTAAATCATCTATGATTTTAATAAGATGCAAGATGGTTCCCTTTTTTTCGATTTGGGTTCATAGGGTGTAAAACAGGTTAGGAACCGGGTTTCTGGCTGGAAACCCCCCTGAGGCAATCCTTTGATTTGTTTTTGGGTTTTTATCAAAAAAAAATTAAAAAATTTTCCTGTATTACAAAACGAATTAGTGTATTTAACCTTTTTTAAAACTAATGTAATTTTTTTTAATATATATATATATAAAACTTGTTTATATATATAAAATTTGTTCAAATTTTTCAATCGTTAATAAAAAATTTTCTACCATCCACCCAAGTTCAAATTATTTTTAAAAATTATAGTGGATGACATTTGATGAAATATTTTTTTCAAATATTAATTCCCTTAATTAAATTAAAAAGGATAAAATGGTAACAAAACAAAAATAATAGTCCAACAGCTTTAAGGGGAAAGGGAAAAAGTTTGTTGTGTCCCTTTTAGTGCTTCGGAAAACCCACCTGGGGGTTTCCCAAAGAGAATGGATTTCTTTTTACTTTTACTATTTTATTGAAAATTAAATTTAATTAATGATTAAATAGTAAAAAACAAAAAAAAAAAAGACCAATACCCTATATAGAAAAAATTTTGGCCAAAAATTTAAAGCCGGGTTTTATCCCTGATTTTGCGATATGAAAGTAAAGAGGCGCAAGCACTAGGTTCGCTTGAAAATTTGTAAGTCTTTTTATTTAACTATAATGAAGGGAAACCGATTAAGGTTAGAGATTCATGATATTATAACAATAATTTGTTGTATAGGAATGTGTATTGGGGGGTGATTTGGGGGAGGGCAAAAAAAGGAAATAAAAAAAAGGGTAAAATGGAGTTATCGGTTGGTTGCTTTACCAATAGGGGACAGTAGATGTATAGCCACCGTTCAACATGATGCATCTCAGTAGGGGAAGCGCCATACACATTTGTGCTGACGTCTACGATGGGAGACTTTACATGTGAGGAAAAAGCAGATATGTTACATGTACGGCCGTGCAAATGGTAACGGCAGAGCGGCGCTACTAATGTATCACGCATAGTTTCCTGATCGACGAATGCCGTATCACAGAATTTTTCAATGCTTACATCGTCAACTTCATAAAATAAGCGTGGTTGACCAGTCCCTTGGCCACCCTTGCTCGAATATCCGAAGCTGCCATAAGAGTGCGTGAAATACCTGGTATTTTCGGACATGCACGCCAATCGCTCCACCGACGCTCATGTTTACTGGTGGACACAATTTTTAACAGTTATTATTAACATTACACTTGTCAACAACGCTTTCAATAAACTCTGTCTTTCCTCTCGTCTCTTATTTTTTTGTTGCGTCGCTTGCTCCCAAACATTTCTATACAATAAAAAATATTACTGCATATATCTTCAAACAATGTGATTTAATCTTGTTTCTTACCAAATTATTCCGTCTAATTTGAACTGCGAAATATGTATTTTTATTTAAATTTCCACTTATAGAACACCTTAATTTTTTTTAATTTTTCCCGTAAAAGAAGGGGTCTCAGGGGTGTTAAATTTCTCTAGAGGTCTGAAAATATAAACAATTTTCAAACAGGTATAATTCTTTTAAATTTAAATTAAATAATTCGAATCTTTTACACATTATTTATAAAAGGAATGGGGCTTCAGAAAGTATAAAATGTTTAAAATATAATCATTATTTTAAAAATTATAAACCCTATGAAAATAAAACTTTTCTGTTTAAAACATATTTATTAATTTTACCGCAATGCTTATTTTCTAAAAAAGCTTTAATTTCTAACTGTAAGTTGTTAATAAAGTTAAATTATTTTCATTACCTGTAGCTATTTTTATATATAAATAGAATAATAACTTTCCATATTTTAATAAATAAAAAAATACATTTTTTAAAAATATTTAAAAAATTGCAATGTTTTTTAAAAAATTTTGAAATACAAAAATATAATACTAAAATTAGGTAGGGCTTAAAATATGATGCATTTATAACTCTATAAGTTTTAAATCAAGGCTACTATTTTTAGAAAATAAGCTTCACAACGCAAAAAATACTTAATATTTATCATAGAATTTTCTTGCTTATGATTTTTAAAATTATGATTATATTTTAAACATTTATACTTTTCTGAAGCCCCATTCTTTTATAAATAATGTGTAAAGATTCGAATCATTTAATTTAAATTTAAAAAGAATTATACCTGTTTTGAAAATTTTTATATTTTTTAGACCTCTAGAAAAATTTAACACCTAAAACCCAGCTATCTTTAGCATAATAATATATTCATGAAAGATTACTTACCCTTGCACATAGTTTAAGTTTTGGTCTCTTATAAAAAAACCATGCAAATTGAATTTGCACAAAAGCAATTTCTATAACAAATCCCTTTTAAATTTTAATTTTGAATCCCAAATAAATATAACCTAAGCATAAAGATGCCTAAAGGCAAAAAATTCCATCTTCTTCATAAGCTAATTGCCGTTGCCATCATTGAATCTAAATTCTTTTTTCCTTTTCCATCCACACATTTACTACAACTTCCTTCTCATGTATGAAAAATTGCTTCAGTCCTATAATTTACCAAAGATTATCAGCTTTGTGACGTTCGAAATTGAGTGTTTCCCTTATAATTGGTCATCTTGTTTCGTATCATCCATAAAAATTCATTAAAAGTAAAATTTTCAGGAAGTAAATCTGATTACAGGTTAGACAAGCCGTTATTTCCGAACGGAATGCACTGTAACAAGCAAGTTTGGGTGTGTCGAAGTTTCACTGAATTTCTGAATGGGGGAAGGATTACGCATGAAATGCAACGGTTGATTATATCTGATTGGTAATGAAGCTTGAAAAGGGTTAATTTTGACTCTGAGTGAAGGCTTGTTTTGAAATTGTATACGTTTTAAGTTACGTAATGTAAATGAAGCGCTTCTGTTTTGAGTAGAATTGTAATTTCGAAAATTTAATTAAGAAACTATTGATTGTAAAATGTGAACTATTCGTTTCAGAATATAATGTGAAAATCGCTTAACTCGAAACTAAAGGAACTGAAATATTTTTTCTTGTTAAAGGTTATTGCAACAAAAAAAACCCACATATATCAACAAAATTAAGTTTATTAAAGTTTATTTCATTTACATAGATAAGAATGTATGCGTTTTTTAATAAAAATGAATTAAACAAAAACATTCTCAATCACTTAAAGAAGTTTAATACATTTTCATATTTTTTTGAAAAACAAAACATTTATTAAGTTTGGGGAAAATAATCTAATATTTTCTTTGCGTTGTTTTTTCTTTTAGCATCAAATTGACTGCAAATTGTTAAATGTCGTCCATTTTGTTATTCATTTCACCATTGGAATATGCGTCTAGATAACTATGCTTACTCTTCCTGACGTTCCTCATTTTGGATGATGTGGAAACATGAACAAAGAACAGTCTAATTTGCCTGGTGTTTTCTGTATTTTGTTCATTCCCAGAAGGGAAATCTTTTCGTGTTAAGTGATTTTCGCGTTTCGTGTTAAGTGAAAAAAAGTGCATAAAAATACATAGCAGTTAGTCCAGATCGTTAGATTATTTCGTCTTAAGCGTTAAACATATTTCACTGTACTTGCTAGAAGTGTAGTTTTTTTAAGAAAATATGATTTATTTGTTTTCAATATTTATGATTTTTTTAAAAAGGAAATATTTTATTTAACCTCGTAGAAGTTGTCATAATCAGAAATTTATAATCTCTTTTAACCCCTTTTGAATTTCCGAGGAACTTTTTGATAGAAATAGCATAAAAGACTCTGAGAACTGTTTTAATCTTACTTAAGATATGTAGTTGAATGAAATTAAAAAAATTTAATCATTTTAATGAGCTTTAAAATTTATTTTTGTGTAAAGTTAAAATCTTTCAAATAAGTACACTGTAATTTATTTGAAATTACTCTTCAAGAATATAAAATAAAATTATGTAAGTTTTATTTCTTACAGTTCATTTTGTTCCAATTGAATGTTTTAAATTGTATTAGTTTAGTTTTTTTATATACAGTAGAACGTCGTTTATCCGAATCTATTGGGATCGGACACCGTTCGGATACGCGATTGTTCGGATAACCGAATGCGATCGATGCAGTATATGAAACCGGACACTATACGAATATTGAAAGTCATCACATGCGGGAAACGTGCTTCAAGAAAAAGCAAAATAGGTGCAAAATGTTGCAATTTTATCTTTATTGATTAAAATAATAACTTATTTTTTGATGTACCATTGTAAACCTTCGTTTTTTCGCTGCAAGGTCTCTTATTCTCTTGAGCAACAGTAGTTGAATAGGACAGCACTCTGGTTGTTGTTCGTACCACTCCAGCTGTCTCTAATGCAGAAAACACGCTAGCATTTAATGGAATCTTGCTACTTTCGTTGTTGTTGTTTTCCTCGTCTACATCCGTTTCATCGTCGACAGGGTCGGATTCTTCTTGCACGGAAGTCACAATCTCGTCATCATTTAGCATTTGAAATCCACAATCTTCTGCTTTGTGCTGGGGCACTTCACTTTTTCTCTCTTCATGAGACGGTTCAATATTTCAAGTTTTGTCTCTATGTTCAAGACGTTGTGTTTCCGTTTTGAATTCGAAGCCATAGCAGTTCATAACTCAACAAAAGAGCATGTATACACTCCCTCACTTGGAAACAAACTGACCTAATATTCCGCGCACATGTTTACTAAATCACGCAACTGAAATTCGTCAAATATACCTGATATTGGGTTTTCCAGTCACTTTTGGCCTCATGCGAAACAACTGTTGAGCATTGCATTGTTCGAAAACGTGTTCATTTACAGTACACGTAGTTAACAAAAAAAAAAACAAAAAAAAATAGTCCCTATATTTGATGATCCGGATAATAAACTTTCGGATAAATGACGTTCTACTGTAAATACAAATAATTAAATGTCTAATTAAAACAGTATTAATTTCAAACTACAACATGCGATGATATAGCAATTTAGTTATTTGAATTACTTATTTTATAAATTAGTTCATTGCTATCAATTTCTGGAAATGTTTTGTAGTATGATTCTCTCTCTCTCTCTCTCTCTGATAACATAATATTCATTCAAAATTAAGCGATATATTCTCTTTTTTTCACAATTCCTACTATTAGTTCGCTCTCCCTATATATAATCTTGTTCAAAGTTTCAATCGTTTATAAAATACTTTTTATTCATTCACTCAAGTCCAAATACCTTTTTTTAAACTTCTAATGGATAGCATTTGATGTTAATTCAGTTTTTTCAAATATTAATTCCTTAACTCTATTTATTTAATTAATGAATAAATAGTAACAAACAAAAATAATAGTCCAACACCATATGTAAAAAGGAAAATCGCTTGTTGTTTCCCTCTAGCGCGATGGACTTCTAATCCAAAGGTTGTGGGTTCGAATTCCCCCTGGAATGGCTTAATTTTTGAGAATGTGATTTCTTTTTACGACACTATTTTATTGGAATAATTATATTTAATTAATTAATAAATAGTAACAGAAAAATAATAGTCCAACACCATATATAGAAGGAAAAATGAAAATTTGTAGGGGAAACCATTTCTATTTCGCCACTTAATATTGTGATTCTGTCATATGTATTTACATATTTATAATAATTGTTATTATTCAATAAAAGTAACTAAAATAAAAATTTTCTTTGTTGACCTAAGTTGGAATTGACTTAATTTTATTTTTATGTTACTTGTTTCATTTTAAGTTCTTTTATTAATTCGATGTGCGTTTTCAAATATTTTATATTTTTTTTATTTTCTTACACTATAAAAAAGATAGAACTTGTAATGTGTGTGTGTTTTTCTTTATGTTAAGTTTTTTTTTAATGTGTATGTAAGATTATTTAAAAGCTTTTGTTAACGATTGCATTTTACGTATTGTAATTTTTTATGCAATATTCTTAGAGTGTTAAACCCAAATATTTATTTCAATAATTTTACAAAATGATACGAATAAAAAAACCCAATTTTATATGAAATGAAAGGAAGACGAATTATAGAGAAATCTTGAAAATCTGAAAAACAAACTGATTAATACAATGGAACATACATAATGTTGTGATAATCTCAAGGTTACAAGCTGAGTTAACTAGTTTTTTCCGCTAGAAACTACAAGGAAAAAAATTTCTATGTAGGTATGATTAAATCACTAGATTATCTGGAATATAATAGTAATTTTTCAAAAAAATGACGTATTTGGTTGTACTCTAATGATATAATCCATCGTTTTTTTTTAAAAAAAAGTATGATTTCTTTTCCTTCTTTAGTCATTTTATTTGACTTAATGATTTCCTTAGATTCTATAAGAAGGGAGTTCTTAAAATATTTCAAGATTAAAAATATGAGATAAATAACATAGTATTTAGTATTCATAGTTCATAGTATTTCAGGTTAGCAGAATTAATTTTTTACATCTAAGCTCAATTTGCTTAAGAATATGTGTTAAGAAATTAAATGTAAAGAAAAAAAAATTGTGTGTTTCAAAATGGTTGATGCTACACATTGATATTCCATTTACTGTTTTGAACATTTTAATTTTCTCGTTATTCTTATTAATAAAATTCCTTCCTCAATGACACGACAGGCCAGGGTGAACCTTGACTTTCCAAAGAATTCCATTTCAGGCTCTCTTGTTCTTGGCTGGACTCTCTGTGTCACTCTGCACTACTCTACAAATATGTTGATTTTTGAGTGGATGAAAATTGATAAATTTGAATAATGTATTTTATTTGACGAACATCTTTAGAGTATTGAAATTCATAAGATTACGAAAAAATCTGAAAGATAACTTTAAAGACAAATGTATAGCTATTTTGTAAATTAGTGAATGTCATTGCTGAAGAGATTTAATTGTTTGAAGAGAGAAAATATTGCTTTCCGCTTTTGGTGCAGCATACCTAAATAAAATATTTTCCTCATTTGAAAGATATTTTAAGTCTCCACAAAGAAATTGTTTTACAGGTGAAGAATCGTGTCAAATTGAAAGCCAAAAATTATTCCCTTGATTTTGCGATATGAAAGTAGAGCGGTGCAAACACTAGGTTCGCATTAAAATTTATATTTAAGGTATCCGACTACGTTCGGAACCGTGATTTTGCAAAAGCGCATAAATGGATAATTTTCGTGATATTTAGTGTCACTTAGATTAGAATATATGTATAAAATTGTTTTAAGGACATTTTGACAAAAAAAATTATTTAAATGCAATATTTTTGGCAAAAAATTAACTTAGAATAATTTTTTTCAAAATTTCTTTTTGAAAAAGGCTTCTATATAATAATTTTTGTCTCGTATATAGCTCAGACCTTTCTACAGAGGCTCAACTAGAATTTTTGAAATATATAACTTAAAAGTGGGTTTATCCATATTTTACGACAACAGAGGGGAGCAATTTTAAGAAAAAAACGCCGAAAATTATATTTCAATGGGTTGTAACTCTGAAAATAATGTGAATTTTTCAAAAATCATAGTTGGGCCTCTGTACAGTGGTCTGAGATATGTACAGGCAAAATATTATTACAATAGAAGCATTTTTCACAAAAGGAGAACATTTTGAAAAAAGATTGTTCTAAGTTAATTTTTTGCCAAAATATTGTATTTAAATAATTTTTTTGCCAAAATGTCAAAACAATTTTATACATGTAGTCTAATCTAAGTGACACTAAATATCATGAAAATTATACATTTATGCGGTTTTTTAATATCGCGGTTCCGAACGTAGTCGGAAAGCTTAATATAATGATGGGAAATAGTTATTTTATGTTGCCTATTTCTTATTTTAATACGGAATTTTAAAAATACGTAAAAAATGTACAACTTTAATTTTTTTATATATTTGTTGAAGAAATAGTTATAGTTTATGCTGTTTATTTTGATGTTAAAAACTTTCTTTAAATGAGGCAAAGTTAATACATAATAAAACTGTAAATCTATATAATTGACCACACTTCTCTAACGCTACTTGCATTATCGCTGAAATCGAATTGTTTCAAACATATCCTGGAACGATGAATCGTATTGGTAGATTGGTTTGGCACACCACAGCTAAAAGGTTGTCGACCTAAAGCATGAAAAATTCCTTCTGAAATCGAACTTTCTATCTCCATTTCTTTGGAGTTTAAGTGAGTTCTGGTCAGTGAAATTATAAATTGCTTTATGAAAGAGGGTAATTAATAAAAAAGATAAAAATGATGAGTGCTTCTACGAAAAGATATACTTGTAACTTCTTCCATGTGTGAAAATAAATAACTTGCTGAACGCATGTTCCACTTGTAAGCGCATTCCAAATACAGGCAAGAAAATTATTATAGCTACAGCGGGCTATGTGAAGAAGTATCATAATTCTTCTCGTACCTCCTTGCAAAAAAATGGAGGAAGCAAGATTTTAGTCTTCTTTACGTGAGTGGATTTTCGATTGTTACAGGAGTCTACAAGTAAACTCTCTGTGAACTAGGTTATTTTCTAAATAAATTATCTAAAATTAATAAATAAATTCCATGTCTTCTTATCTATGTCTTCAAAAATTAATGTGAATAATAAAATAAAAATGCATATTTTATTCGTTATGGGAAGATAATGTATGAGTGATATAAATTTATGATCACAAAAATCTTTTTTGAACAAGAAAATGTTTGTAACGTAAAATGTTTTTGTATAAAAATACCATAAAATATTATCAGATATTAAAACAGAAACGTGCCTGATTATTTATACACAACGAGATAAATTTACTTGGCATGATTTAATGATCATAACGTACATTAAAACAAGAAAAATAGGATTCCTTGTCGCAGTACCTGCTCCTTATGTTTGTTAAGGTGAAGATCACGCTCATTTAGTTACATTCTCAGGACGATCCGAACGCAGCATGGGTGGAAGAGCTATTGAAACGAACTCGAAATGATGACAAGCCAGAAAATGTAATAATTTACTTTTATTATGTGCTGGCTAGGTGGCGTAGTTGATTAGGCACTGTCCTTGCATGCCCATGTTAGGGATGGAGATTCTTTCCAAAAAATATCGATTTTTAAACCGATTCACAAAAAAATCGAGGTCTAAAAGATATATTTCTAAAAAATCGATTTTTTTTTTCAAGTCTGCATTTACAATGTAAATATAAATCCATTTTATGAAAAACAAGAAAGATGCCATTATAAACTATCTCTTATCAGTAGATTTTTTAGTTCAGGGAATTCGACAATTGCAATTATTTTGCGACATGGTCGACCTTCGATGATTATATCGTGGGGTTTCAGCGTAAGTTAGAGGTGTGGGATTCTCGAAATGATGAGACATTTTAGAATTCTTAATATGACTTTTATTGAAAATTTAACTTAGATTACTTAGATATCGAACAAACTTATATTAAGTGAGAATAAACCAAAACACGTAGTCTTAATTAACACAGATCGCGCAATTAGATCACTTATCAATATAATTATATTATATTCGCCTAATCTCAATAATATATTCGCGTTCAGAATATAATCTTCCTACCTTGGTTGAATACCCAACGTCCAATCTACTTCAAATATTTCTCCAAATGGTCGTACAATGGTATGTACCTTGGTTAAAATGGCGAGCTTTACGGGATTCTAGATAAGCCGACAATCAACACTTTCTATCTTCTCTACACTGAACTTTCTCTAAATTGCCATCGCGCTCACTAAAACTTCTATCCTTTTAAAGGTTATCTTATTTGCATCTATGCTTCGTTTCACTTCTTGGATTTGGGTTGGAAAAGATTTGCCATTAATCGTGGCCGTCAAAGAACACAGAGGTTATGTTAGAGGAAGGACGCGTGAGATGTCACAATTTTTATTACCACATCAAAGTATCAGTTATAAAAGAGGACATCTAATTTCTAAATGTATTTGTTTCGTTAAAAATTTAGAAAATACATTATACAGCTCATAGTCCCTTAATATCTAAATCTTTTTAAAATAACAGTCTGTCAAGTCTACTGTTATCCAAGTGGTTCCGCTCATCACTTGCAATGTTGCCAGCAATAGAAAAAAGGCGCTCACGAAGAACAGATGATCCCACGATACTCATATACATCATGGTTATTGAGTGTACGTGTTGATAAATAGAGTTTTTTGTTCTTGCCAGTATAAAGTATAGGATCATACTTCAGGTGCACAACTGCCTGCGATAGTGTTTAAATTCTTCGTTTTTTATTCTTTTTATACCAACTTTATGGTTTTTATCAAAACGGAAAAAAATCGAATGTCGATTTTCTAGGGTGAAATATCGATTTACTGAATTGATTCAGTGCTCCATATTAATTTAAAAAATCGATTTTTTTTTGCCCGAGAAATCGATTTTTTGATTAATGGATCTCAGATCACCATCCCTAGCCCAAGTTTACGAGTTCCACCCCGGGCCCAAGTAGGTGGATTTTCAAGGTGCAAAAAATCGACAGCGTCCATGTAGTATGACTGTGCGGCATGTTAAAGATACCTAAAGTGCCTGTTTGGCTTGGGTACTCTTGTGACAATTGGTATCCTTTTATACGGTGCCACACTAAAAAAGTGATACCAGCTCCCAGGAAATGTTTTAAGTCTGTAATGGTTATTACCAATCCGCAGCCCCATTTGAAAGAAAAAACTTTTACTAAGTTAAACTTTATAGATGACTACGCATTATTCAGATAAGGCAAGATAAGGGGTAAGGATCAATTTGCACTTTTCTGTGAATGAGATGTAACCCCCTCGGACATGACAAAGTGAAAATCTGCTTTAATCCTGTGTCGTAAAAGTGGCTTCGCAAATATGACACTGGGACGTATTAATGTAGCAATGTCGTCTACAAACATCTACTTTTCTCTTTCATCGCCTATTATTAAATTATTAATGGGTTATTTCGTTAGAGTTATTTATACGTTCTTCGGTAATGACCTTTAAATCTGTACAGAGGCTTAAACTGTTCCATTTTCACTAGATGGATGAAGCCCCGAATTACACGATTGACCTCGTGGTTAGTCCATTGATTAATCCTTATACTAAGAATATTTGGATAGGTAGCAAAAATAATGCATTTTAAGGTATCCAACTACGTTCTGCACCGTGATTTTGCAAAAGCGTATAAATGGATAATATGTATGATATTTAGTGTCACTTCGATTAGAAAATGTATATAAAATTGTTTTAAGAATATTATTACAATTAAAAATAATTTAAGTACAATATTTTGACAAAAAAGGAACATAGAATGACCCATTTTCAAAATAGTCTCTTTTTGTGAAAAATGCTTCTATTATAATAATATTTTCCTGTATATAGCTCAGATCTCTGTACAGAGGCTCAACTAGAATTTTTGAAATATATAACTTAGAAGTGGGTTTATCTATGTTTTACGACAACAGAGGGGAGAAATTTTAAGAAAAAAACGCAGATCATTATTTCAAATGGTTGTAACTATGAAAATAATGTGATTTTTTCAAAAATCATAGTTGAGCCTCTGTACAGAGGTCTGAGCTTTATACAGGCAAAATATTATTATAATAGAAGCATTTTTCACAAAAGGAGAACATTTTGAAAAAGGTTATTCTAAGTTCATTTTTTGCCGAAATATTGTATTTAAATAATTTTTTTTTGTCAAAATGTCCTTAAAACAATTTTATCCATGTATTCAAATCTAAGTGATACTAAATATCATGAAAATTATCCATTTATGCGCCTTTTTAAAATCACGTTTCTGAACTTAGTCGGATACCTTAATTGAATTGTGTTTAGTTTTTTTTTAAATTGTAGGACTGAGATAATCATAATTATGTCTATACATACGCTCTAGGTGATAAAAAATGGAGATATCTTTTAATAGTGATGTATTATCCCTTTATTATCTTTATCTCTAATCACAGCCTTCATTCTTCTTTTTATGAACTCAAATTGCTCATATCGTTGCTGAAAAATGTTGGCCCATGCTGACAGAAGGCATAAGTAAGTTGAATCAGATTGGATGGTGGCATTTCTAAGCTTTCAAAGGATCGTTCCACTTCGTTCCCTAAGCATTCCACAGGATCGAGGTTAGAAGATTCAGTTGGCTATGGGTTTCTATGACCAACAGATTAAACTCTAATGGATGATTGAGGACTGTATTTAGGTTTGGTACTCAGTTAAACTAATCGTAAGAATTGTGTTTGGAATTTGAGAGAAATTCTCTCCGTTTGAATGAATATCTCTTAACAATTCTTGCTATTTCAAACCGATGGTTTCATCTACAGAAGCCAAAAATTCTCCTCACGAACGACTAACTGTCCAACATTTTTATTTTTGTCTTCAGAAAAATAATTTTTCTTTTCTATTACACCTTTTTTTTTAAAAAAAATTCCTAAACATACATGGTAGATGAAGTTACGATTTTTTTCCTCTTGGAAAATATAATCTGTTAGAATTTTTAATGCGATCCTCAGCGTTGTAAGACATAATCTGCCGCAAATGGAAAAAATGGCTTTTTTCTTGGACCGTGTTAATGTATATGATTATACAATGGCGCACACAAGGGAGGGCTAGGGGTCCGGACCCCCAAGACCTTGATATTTTTCCCGATTGATTATAATTCTAAGTACACTGCTGACCACCGTAAATGCAACACCCTGAAGGAAGCATGCAAATAACATGAAATTTTCAACATGCATTAGCGGAGGTGAGATATGCAAATGATTAGAATTTCAGCACAGACACACATCACGCGCCCGTGGGGCGCCACCTCAAAGCACTATTTAAGGCATGGAGATTTCGACGATTTCAAGTTCGGCAACTGTGTTTTTCTTGTGTTTTTTTCAAAAAACTATCATTTATGTCTCGTAGAAAACAGCGATCAGCTTTTGATCAAGTATTCGAGTTCGACAGAGTAAGGACAGTGGCCTATCGAGATTGTGGATTATCTTTCAAGGAAATCGGTAGTAGTGTTGGACGAAACCAAACAACTGTAATGCGGATGTGTGACCGTTGGATGCAGGAGGGTACGACGGACCGACGTGGTTCCACCTCAATGCACCACTTCACGTGAGGACAGACAAATTGTGCGAATGGCAGTGACGGATCGCTCAGTTACATCACGAACCATAGCACAGCACATTGAGTCTGTAACGCATCATTCAGTGTCTGCGTGTACCATTCGACGCCGTTTACAGCAGAGTGGCCTGTCCGCAAGACGTTCATTGCTTGGTGTACCCTAGGCGCAGAACCACAGACATCTCCGTGGCCAATGGTGCGATGAAAAAAGGATGTGGTTGGCAGAATGGAATGAAGTTGTCTTTACTGACGAGTCACACATCTGTCTGCAACACTACGATGGTCGGATTCGAGTCTGTAGACACCGTGGAGAGAGGATGCTGAAGAGCTGCATTATACACCGCCACATTGGTCACATTGGCATTATGGTATGGGGAGGTATTGTATATTACTCTCGCACTCCTCTAGTACGCATTGCGGTTACTTTAAACAGCCAGCGCTACATCTCCGAGGTGTTGGAGCCAGTTGTCCTTCCTTACTTTCAGGGCTTGGCCACAGCCATATTTCAACAGGATAATGCGCGACCACACATGGCACGCATTGTCCAAAGGTTCTTCGTCAATCACCAGATTGAATTGTTTCCCTGGCCGGTGCTCTCTCCGGATCTTTCAGCGATAGAAAACATGTGGTCCATGGTTGCTCAACGATTGCCCAGCTGCCACTCCAGATAAACTTTGGCAACGTGGGAAGCTGCTGGTTCTGCTGTACCCCAAGAACACATCCAAAGTCTCTTTGAACCAATGCCGAGGCGTGTGGCAGCGGTGATCTCCAACAATAACGGCTACTCTGGCTACTGGTTCTGGCAGGAAGCACACTTCGCAGAAGTCTATAAATTTAATCATTTGATACTTGGTCAAAACATGTTATCTACAAAATAAATTTTGTTTTGCTATCTCTTGTCTTTCTTGGTGTTGCATTTGCGGTGGCCAGCAGTGTATATTGTACGTAAAATTTAATAAAATATTTATTAATAATTAATTTTATTTATTAATGCTAATTATTTATTCAATAAAAAGTTGGAGTTTCGACCCTGGACCCCCACCCCTCTTGAAAAATTCCTGTGTGCGCTACTCTGCTTATATATAATTAACTGCATATCCAGTTCATAGATGGTATAACAATGGCTCTTAAAAATAATGTATCCCAGTAATTCTTATTTTTACCAATAATATTACAGTGTAGACAAATACAAAAATATCCTTAGTGTTCATCCTATAATTTTAATATTTAACTTATTTTACTTAGAAGGAGAGAGCACGACTAAGGCAATTCATTTGGGATCGACACTTGGTGTAATAGTAGTAGACTCCTTTAAGGTGTTCACCTTTCAAAGTAATTCCGCCGAATGGCCAGTCAATTAGGAGAAATAAGCTTTCGAAATTCATGCTTAACTTTTATAAAATTAAATTTTACTTTGTCCGTCGATTCTGCAGCTTGGTTGGTAAATCGTTTGCTTACTATGCGCGAGGTCTGGGTTCGATTCTACGCGATCAACTTTTTTCTTCAATTCATTTAATTATATTTTAAATTAAATAAATTTACTTATGAAAGGTTTATTAAATATTAAATGATATTTTATGTAATTATTTTGCATTTTATAAAGCAAAAAAAAAAAATTTATAACTTAAATTATTTATTAGTAAAATTATTATTAATTAAAAATATTTGAAATAATTATTAATAAAAATTATTGATAATTAAAATTAGTAAATAATTCTTAGTTATTAAAATTATTTAATTAATTACTACTTATTATAATTAATTATTATTATTAAGCATTAGTATTAATAAGAATTATTAATTTGTTATTAAAATTAATTATTATTATTAAGCATTAGTATTAATAAGAATTATTAATTTGTTATTAAAATTATTATCAATTTAGTATGAAAATTATTATTAAATTATTATTAAAATTATTATCAATTTATTATGAAAATTATTATTAATTTAGTATTAAAATTACTACTAATTTATTTTTAAAATTATTATTAATTTATTATTAAAATTATGTTTTATTATTAAAATTATGATTTATTATTGAAATTATTATTAATTTATTTTTGAAATTATTATTAATTTATTATTAAAATTATTTAAATAAATTTATTAAAATTATTTAAATAAACTTTTTGAAATTAAATAAATTTATTTGAAAAGAACTTATTAAAAATATTTTATAAAATAATTAAATTAATAATATATAAAAATACATATTTTTTATTATATTAATTATAAAATAATTAATTTAATAATAATAATATATTTTATAAATTATTTTATATAATATTTTATTTATAGTATATTGCATTTCTCATTATAAAACTATTTTGTAACTAATTTTTATATAAAATATCATTTAATATTTATTATATACTTTATTATAAATATTATTTATTAATATAAAATATATTTATAAAATTTTTAATATAATTATTTATATATACTTACAGTAATTTTTTTACTTTATAAAATGTAAAATAATTACATAAATATCATTTAATATTTAATAAACCTTTCATAAATAAATTTATTTACTTAAAAAAAATAATTCAATGATTTGAAGAAAGAAAGTTGATCGCTTGGAATCGAACCCTGACCTCTTAAGCAGACGATTTGCCAACCAAGCTACAGAATCGTTGGATGAAAATAAAATTTAATTGTATAAAAGCTAAGCATGAATTTCGAAGGCTAATTTCTCCGAATTGACTGACTATTCGGTGGAATTACATTGAGGGGTAAACACCCTTATGTACTACTATTACACCAATTATCGATACCAAATGAATTTCCTTAGTCATGCCCTCTCCTTGTCAGTTTTTTTATTATTTTACTTGAAATTATATTTTATACTTATTTCTATTCGACAGTTCTGTCAATAATATTATAGCTTTGAATCTGTATTTGGATCTTGGATCTAATCATAAGTTGCTTATTGTTTATTGATTCACCGTGATCTGAGTATTTTTTAATGCGTCATTAGGTAAGCTACCTTTTCTTTATAATGGATTTAGATATTCTATCCCTGATTTTCAATAGGTTTTCACCCAGTCATATAAACAGAAGGGAAGTTTAGATAGCCATAAAACTGGTTAAATTCCTTTTTTATATGAAATTAAAAGTTGTCCTCAGTCATCATTGTTTAAAAAGTTTTCAATGCCTGTATGATTCTTTTATCTTTAATTTTGAAGTCGCGTTCTGTTTCTCTAGTAGAGATTATTAAAAACTGTATACCATATTTATACTCGAATCTATGCTGTGCCATTTTTCCAGTGTTAATGCTACTGAAAATCGAGTGCGGCAAAGAATCGAAGGCAAAACATTTGTTGGATGTAGAAAATTAGGTTTCTTCTCCTTTCAAAAGGAAAAATGTTCCTGTCCATTCTGACCACTTGTATCGATGACTTATCCCATTCTACAGTTTATCTCCAGTGATTTAGTCTATCTTACCAGGTGTATGCAAATGAAATGAGACGATTGTTTTTTAAAAAAAAAACACAATAAATTTGCAAAAACTGTTAATATTTCTTAATTCGAAATAATATCCATCGCTAGCTGCACATTTCCCCCGTGTTTCGGGCAATTTGTGAATACCAATCTCAAAAAATGATCGGTCTTTTGAGGCCAGCCAGTCATCAAGCCAAGATTTGACGTTTTCGTAAGAAGTGAAGCGCTGGTCAGCCAATGCGTGTCCCAATGATGCAAAAAGGTGGTAATCGGAAGGAGTCAAGTCTGGCGAATAAGCCGCATGCGGTAAAGGCTCCCAGCCGAGCGCCTTAACGATGTCCTTGGTCGGTTTAGCACGGTGGCTAGGTGCGTTGTCATCAAGGAAAATCACTTTGTGCTGTGTGTCACGGCCGTTTCTTGTATTGCTCGCGTTTTTAGAGTATAGCATCTTTCAAATTAAGTAACTGTTGCTTGAAGCGATCAGTATTAACGGTTTCGTCGGGTTTGAGAAGCTCATAATAGATTGTGGTCTCTCCTGATCCCAGAAAATACTCAGCATTGTCTTGCGGCCGAAGCGATTCGGCCTTGCGGTCAATTTGGACGGCTGTCCGGGGTCAACATATGATCGATTACGCTTGGGATTCTCAAAATAAATCCATTTTTCATCGCCAGTCACAATATGATGGAGATATGGCTTGCGTTTGTAGCGGGCAAGCAACATTTCGCACAAGAGTTTTCGGTTTTCCTGTTGACGGTCCGTTAGCTCGTGTGGTACCCATCTACCAACCTTTATTATCTAGCCCATTGCTTTGAGACGACGGGAAACAGAGCTCTGGTCAACATTCAATTGTTCTGCAGGATGTTCTTGCGTTTGGCCATCATCTTCATCGACTAATGGTTGAAATTCAGCATCTTCAATTTTTTTTTGCTGGTCTGCCACGCTCCTCATTTCTCACATCAAAATCACTATTTTGAAACTTTTCAACCCACCTGTAGCACTGCGCACGGCTCAGAGCATTGCCACCGTATGCTTCTACAAGCATTTGATGCGATTCGGCAGCATTTTTCTTCAGATGGTAATAAAAAATTAATGCTGTCCGCAAATCGTGGTCGGAAGGCATAAAATTCCACATTTTCAACCCAGTAAAAAAAATACAATGCTCGCTGAAACTCATCCAAATGTAAACTAAACATGAGTATCAAAGGTCAAACTATAAAAAAATCACGTGTCACGGTTTCGTATTGTTTGCATATATGCGTGGCGACATCTGCTAGCAATCGCCTCATTTGATATGCATACACCTGGTAAACATCGTTGTCTGCTTTAATTTACGAATTTTTTTTGCATACGCTTTCTCTTAATCTAACCTTTCATCCCTATTGCAGTGGGTCGATAAATGAGTATCAAGCTTGCTTGGGGACTTAAACATTGGGGTCTCGCTTCAGATTGATCACCGGATCGAGACATCTGCTCTAGCACCTCAGCGCCCAATGGTCACGTACACTGGGATGGGCACTATACACCATGGCCCTCATGGACACTATAGGCCCTGGCCCTCATGGGCTGTTGCGCCACTGAGTTTGAGTTTCTGTTAATCACTTTTAAACTTAGTCGGACACCTTAAACGTCAAAGATATCAGTAATAGCATCAAGACGAGTTCACTATGAAGCAAATATGAAAAAGGTGGCCATTTTTATACCCAGAAAAAAAACAGAAACAGAGTAGCGGCCACTGAAAATTTTACACGGATGAAACACATGTACATCGTCGTAAGCAAAATGATATAATTTTTTATTATAAATGTTCAAAAGTCTTTAATAATTCTTTTATAATACATTCTTTTAAAAAAAAAACTCTTATTAAAAATTTTTTTAATATCGGATATCGATTAACTTTTTACACAATTCTCAAAAACGAGTGGAGAATCAAACGTGCGGCTTAGAATCGATGAGAAAATTTTCCGCAAACATTTTGAGAAATCGAGGTGCGGCTTAGAATAGATGGTGGCTTAGATTCGAGTAAATAGTGTGTGTGTGTGAGTGAGTGAGTGAGTGAGTAAACAATCACCATACAAAATGAACTCTTATTGGATTGATTGATTTTTTAATGTCTCATTCTTAAAACTTCACAATGGGTTTTAGAGATGAACCTCGAAATTTAGCCCTCTACCTGGCAATATTTAGTGGAACAAGGGCTCGAACCCACGACTCAACAGATGAAAACTGGCCACTAATTAATGAAAGTGGAACAATTCGTAATTATTCTCTGAGAAATACAATCCGTTGAATGAATATTAATTTTATCAATGTAAACGGTTGCAAAAAACATTTGGAAAATCCTAATATGTCCAGCAGAAACTTAATAAAAACAAAGAACCTTATTATAATTTAGTACATGTACCTACTAAAAATGATATCAATCATAATTTTGTTTTACTTTAATCTTTATTTTTGCATTAATTACCATATTTCTATAGCATACAATGATAATCTCTGTGGTGAGTATCTAATCAAAATAAAACTTTTTTGTTCCTACAATAAGATTCATAAGAAAAAAAAAAAAGAGGACAAAACCTGAGTTCATGGTAAGACATATTTTATTTTGCAAATCACTTCCAATTCATCATTCTGCCTAATTAATTAATGAATTTTTATTTTAAAGAAAAGTGCCTGGGGCTTAAGGATAACTTATACATCAAAATGTACATGATTATTATTTTTATTTTCATTTACCTAATTACTCTTGAACGAATTCATTCAGATAAACTTAGCATTATTTCCAGTTTAATGCTAATACAATTGAATGTTGTCTATAAAAGCTATTTTACTCTCTTGTCGAAGCTTTTTCAAACATTGTAAAGACTGCTGTATGTATGTGTATATTTCATAGACACATTTTTGCTTCATCAATTCATTTTTAATAAAACGAGAAAAGGATTTCAATTCATGATTATTAATTGCACTTACACTTCACCAACATTTAAATCCGATTATATATTTGATAAATTTTTAGAAGTTATGGAATACAGTAGTCTCAAAAAAAATGTTGTAATAAAGAACTTTATCATAAGAATCTTTTTTAATGCATTCTAGAACATTTATATTTCATTTAATAATGTTCATTCATAAATACGTTGTTTAACTTTAAAAACAACACATCATGGAGAGGTTAACCGATAACCCGAAATTGCATATGCACATACCGTGGCCGCAATAGTCATGGTCAGAGTGGACATAGTCGCGACCTCGTAGATGGCGTATTGAGATGCAGATCCAAGTCCTGATGCCACTGAAAACTCGCCATGTTTTGGCCTTAATGCACGTTAAATCTGTCGTGGCGTTGAATTGAGTTTGGTGTTTTATGGCGCAAGAGCCAGTTTTGGCTATACTGCGCCAAACATTCATAGGTCTGTGGTCTGGACGGGAAAAGAAGAAATTGGATGACAAGATGAAGGGTCGAAAATAGAGAAGGATCACTGGGGTACCCCGGGGTCGTGACAACTGTGTTTACCAAAGATAGTAAACCCCTTGGGAAAGGAAAGGGATCCCTAGGGTACCTCGGGATTGTGACACACGTACCACCTAAAGAAGGTGAGCCCCCTGAGGGGAAAAATCTGTCGTGGCTCAAAGTCTCTACGTGGCATGGTGTGTAAGTTAGTAGAGTGGCTTGCCAGATCAGATATCGTCCTTGTCACGTGAATGTGGTTTAAAGTTATGAAATCCGCCTCCAATAGCTTTCACGTTGCTTTGGCCGTGGGTAGCCCAGTGGTTAGAGCACCGGACTTCAGACCGGACCCAAATACCCTCCGAGTACACACGGAGTACGTTCTCGTTAAATTAGTGGGTCCGAAAATCTTCTGGGCTGAATCACGAGTGCAGGGATCTGGAGAAAATTTCCCTCCACTTCAGTTCCATGCCTAAATTGTGGATGTGGAGACAGAAGGTGGTGCCATCTAACGTATTGTTCTATCGTCCCTACGGGAATTTCACCGAGCAAATCGTACTGTCACCTGTACGGCACTCAAGGCTAAGGCCAACGACAGGCGTACATCTAGCCCATTTCCACGATGAGTTTCGTGGGCCTCGATCTGACTGTGTCAGACAGGTGGCATGAGCAACAACAACAACACGTTGCTTTAGAATGCGACGTTTGTATCAAACACTCATTCACTCACATGCTTTATGATATAATATACAAATTATTGATCAATGAGTAACTAATTAAACTTCCAGTTCATTGCAATAGCGTATCCGGATGGTGTATAAAACATATTCCAAAGCTAATGCATAATTTTCATCCAAATGTGGTATCGTCGAGCCACGTGATATATATGTAGGATATGAGAGTAGATGCCACCATTTAAGAGAAGACATTCAATATGAGGACTAAAGAAATCAGTGAGGTAAAATCGGAGAAATGCTTGACATTTTAGTGTGAGGGATGTTATTATTCAATTATGTCGGCAGGAATGGGTGAAGTATGGCCGTCAGACATGTCGTGGTATCAAAAAAAATAGTGGTCGATCGCGAGCGACGTCAAAGTGAACTTCCGATCGATGCTCACAACCTCTGGTGCATTGATCAACAATCTTCCTGCTGTGATGTGCCAAACCAATCTACAAATATGAGTCAAGGGCCTTCTCAGTAGGAAAAGTTTGAAACAATTAGATTCCTCAGGCATCGCATGTGAAATTAGGGGATGGAGTTCAAGAATACAGATTTAGAATTTTATTATATATTAATTATGCATCGTTTAAAGATATATTAACATAAAAATAAACAAAATATAACTGTAGGCCTTCAACATAAATAAAAAATTTACATCATACTTACAGTTATGTATTTTGTAAATATATTTATTAAATATTCTAATGCGAACCTTCTGTCCCTGCATTTTTCTCGTAATTTATATCGCAGTATCAAGGGTATAGTTTGTGATTTTCATAGTTCACGTGTTTTTGAATGTCCAGTTGAGTCCACAAAGAAGTTAAACAACTTTTTTTTCAGCCTCAAAATACTTTTCATATGAGAAAAGATTTGTTTACATAGATGTGTAGAACCTTAAGCGGAAAGCAGAGCACACGCAGTTTTCTCTAATACGCTTTTATAAGTTTCACGGGGCTGCGGTAGCCCAGTGGTCAAGGTATCAGATCATGGCAGGCATGTCACGAGTTCGAGCCCAGTACCACTAAAGACCCGCCGTGTAGGGCAGTGATGCAAGTTAAATCTGTCGAGAGCTGAAATGTCCTCCCGTTGGTGTGGTGTGGTAGTTAGGAGAGGGGGTACCAGCTCAAGTGTCGTCCACGTCACTTGACCATGGTTCAAAGTTACGTGGTCCGTTGCCAAAATCCCTCTTGTAGCTGAGCGTTGCGACGTTAATGTTCACTCACTCACTTTTATAAGTTTCTCACTTGTATGTAACGGAATATTTGAATTTGATTTTTACCCACTTTAAAAGGTCAGATTCATTCGAAATTTTGCACACTTGTCAAGGACCAATGACAATACAATAATTTCATAATTTTTTCCATTGTCCTGATCAGGATAATCAGGAGACAGGATAATCCAGATTTGGCGACTAATTTCATGTACCATTGCCAGATTTGGCGACTAATTCTACATACGATTTCCAGATTTGGCGATAATTCTGTATCTCATTTCCAGAATTGGTGACTAAAAGATAAGAGTAACCCTAAAAGCGAAAACATTTTTTTGAGCCAGCAATTGCTTGTCATAATATAAGCAATTGTCCAGTCTTTCTGAAAATGGAAATAAAATTTAAAAAAAAAAGACTCGTGAATGTGAAAAAAAATAATTTGTTCTAACTCAGGGATAAGCAAACTTTTTCGGTCGCGGGCCAAAAAATTTTTTAAAAAAAGTGTGTGAATAAATGATAGTTAAAAAAACTAAAAATACATGATTTTACTGTAGATCGAGCTAAAAAGTGAAAAATTAATTATAGTTTAAAAAAACTAAACAGAACACCTTTTTATGGTAAATCGAACTTAAAAGCAAAAAAATAATTCTTAATATAAGAATAAAATTATTTACGAGAAAATTAATGTCATTGTGGTAAAAGTGTGGGGTGCTTTGTACTAAATTTCGACACTAACTCAGTATTTCGGAATGTGTGGAACTAGTAAGAAATTATAACAATTCATATAGATTTACGAGAAAATTAATGTGATTTAGGTAAAAGCGTGGGGTGCTCTATATCAATTGTTATAATTTCTTACTAGTTCTATTCCGAAATGCTGAGTTAGTGAGAAAATTTAGTACAAAGCACCCCACGCTTTTACCTCAATCACATTAATTTTCTCGTAAATCATTTTATTCTTATCTTAAGAATTATTTTTTAACTTTTTAGTTCGATTAATCATAAATGTGTTTTTTAGTTTTTTTTTTTAAACTACAATTTATGCAATTAAATCTCTCCAGCGATGACATCCAACAACTTAAAATAGCTGTCGATATATATCTTTAGAGTTATCTTTAAAGTTCTTTCATAATTTCTCAACTTTTCCTTTTCATAATTCTGAAGATGTTAGTTCAATAAGCTCTAGTTCAAAATTATCAACTTAACTCATAAATATATAAATTTTCCCGCATGACAGATTTAGAACGAAAAAAAAAGCAACGATAATTTTTTTCCTTACAAAGGGGCATACTGGCATTGGTAAAATTCAGCACATAAATCATAGAATTGATAATTTAAAATTTTCAATTTATTTTTGTTTTTTAAAGATATTCTATATACACTAAAAAATGTATATCTAAAAAGGAAAGATCTTTCCTGGTTTTATTTTTGAAATTTTGAGGGTCACGAGGTTTTTCAAACTAAATTGGTAAGAAAAATATTTGTCATTTTTGAGCAATGGAAAATCGACGTTTTTTATATGCTTTAAAATTATATTTAAAGCATATAAAATATAAAAGCATATAAATATATATAGTTTTATTTAAAATTTCTCTTGGCAACTTAAAAGTAAATTAAAAAAATTAAGTTCTTATTCATAATTAACATAATGCAAAAAGTGTATGTGCGTGTGTCGATACAATTTATAAATTTTTCGATCATTTTGTAAATTCTAGGATCGTTGTAATTTACTAGGTCTGACCAAGGATCATTCGATTGTATCATAAGATTTAAAATTTTCATCTAAAATCTATCTCCAAATCTTATACTTATTTGCTACAATCGGATTGACCACCGTTTTAATAGTTTATTTCAATAATTTCCTTTCCATTTTTAATGTATAAATATTAAGTTTACAGCATTCATATATAAATTAATTTTTACTACATAAATTAAATTTTTTTATATATTTTTTTTTAACAGTAGGTAAAGTAGTTAACAAATATTTGTTATTACTAAGTACTTGATTTGAGGTTAGAGCCTACAGGACTCTACGCTGTCTTCCCAATACTATTTCGATGTTTTAATTATCTTAATTATTCACTTTTTCCCTTGAGATTTTTTTCAGACCAAGTGGATTTTCATAATGTAATAGGAAAATTAAAATTATTATTAAATAATTAAAAATTATTTTTAAAATTATGTAAATTATTATGTTTGAAATTTAGGTTGGGGAAAGTGTTCCACTTTTAGTTACATGTAAATTTTTTTGTTGAATTTGGGGGGTTTGAAAAACGCCCCCCCATGAACGACCCGGCTCAATATAAATTAATAATTTTTGGTTGTAACCTCTTTGTGGCAGCTCAACTAAAATCGTTTGCTGCGAATTTTTATATTTTCAAAAATGAATTAAATTTAAAAAATGTTATTTTTGGAAATATTGTTGCTGATACATGGTGAGTTTTTATAATTGGATTACTACTCTACATGAAAAAAAAAAACCCAAGTATCTTTAAAAATTCTATAACTTAAATTGTATTATTAAATAATACTGAGCAATTGATGGAAAAAGAAAATAGTATTTGATAAATTTATGTTTTTCTAAGAAACTATTAAACTGCGAAAATTATTTTTTTTCCCAGTTTGTTATCAATTTTTTTTACCTTTTTTTTTTTTTAAATTTTTTACAGTTTTACTGATATTCTGGCCTACTATTACGCTGTTTTATAACTGTCCTTTTTTACGAAAACAATTTAATTATAAAACATTATTTAAATAGTTTTTCTTGTTAAAATTCCTAGTTATTTTTTCAAAAGAAAAATTAATATAATTGCTTATTAAAGTATGGCATTGACAAACACATATCATACAGATATGACATGAAATATTATACAGTAAATCTTTTCATGAATATATAACCAGAAACTTTTAGTTTTTCCAACGTAATTTTCTTTTTAAACATTATATTTAGTATTAATAAGTACCTACTAATTTAAAAAATATTCAGTTACCTGCTATTTATTTCATTATTATTCTTCTTGTGAATAAATATCCATCTGTTTCTGATACTAATAGCTATTCCACATGCGATGTTTTTTATAGTTCTTAGTATAGTTTAACATATATTTTTTGTTATTCTATGATTAATTTTATTTAAATACTTGATATTTTTTTTTAAAAATTAATATAATTGCTTATTAAAGTATGGCATCGACTACACGTATTACACATATATGACATATTAAAAAGCAAAACCTTTTCATGAATACTTAACCATGAACTCTTGATTTTTTCAACCTAATTTTCTAACCATTTTTTTGCAAGTTGTATTTAATAATTACCTATTTATTTCGAAAATATTCAGTTATCTGCTATTTATATCATTATTATTCTTCTAGTGAATATATGTCCATTGGTTTCTCATGCTAATAACTATTCTACATGCGATAGTTTTGACTGTTCTTAATCTAATTTAACTTGTATATTTTTGTTATTCTATGATTAACTTTATTTAAGTACTTATATTAAAACGGTTACGCATCTAGAAATGCTATGTAATACAGATTTCTTTTATCTTGTGTCAGTTTTGAATTTTAATGTGTCATTCACTATCATTTGCAAACATTGACCATACTCTGTTCGCATAAAATAATACTTGTTCAAATGACAAACATTTTTGTTAAATTGCACATTAGAAGGGGCTATGTCATTTCCTTTTGGTGACCGAATCACCTAACTATCACCAAATTATACAGTCTGCTAGAATTAATTCGTTATCTCACCATTATATCTAAATAAAATTCGCCAGATTCAAAGCCCTCCGCCCCCCCTAATCTACACTTTAACCATATTTGGAATATTTAGTTTTTTTATTGTCCTACTCCTCTTACTTTAAAAAAAATAATATCAAAAGCTACTCTATCTTTCAAAGTTATTGGTACTAACGTATTATCGTAACCTATTGGCGACATTATATGAAACGAAGCACATGGTTGCTAATTCAGTTTGTATGACACATAGGAAATCGGGGTTGCTGAAACGAGTTATTAATAGAGTTGGCTATTGTTGCGATAATACGTAAGTACCAAATTATTTTAGTGCAGAATCTGCTTTTCACGTAACAGTCCTTGAAAAAGATATTGGAAATTTCGTCTATATTTGTACTGATTCCATTTTTTTCAAGTTCTAGTTTTACTAACGGGAATGAGGATTGAATGTGTATCCTTTAACTAAAAAATACTAATTTCTGCATTAAAAATATACTAGAGTAGAAAGTTTTAATAAGAAACGTGTATTTTTAAGAGATCTGTAATTTTTTTAGTATGAATTTTTTTAAAAAATATTTTTAATTATATTTTCTTAGGATTTATTTGTCTTTTTTATTTAAAAATTGTATGTTATAAATAATACTATTAATAACAAAACCTGTCATATTTATTTCAGTTGTTTTATTGAAGAAACATCAATTGAATATCTTTGATAATTAAAATTTAACATGAATTTCCTTAAATGTTAAATCCATTTATGCATTAATATTTAAGCTACTCATTTTTCGTTTCTTTTTTTAGAAAAAAAGAGCATGGATTACAGAATAATGTTTTAATAGATTAAAACATGTTAAAAACTATTTTTTTTATAAGAGTTTTATTTTAAAAGATTAGACGAGCTCTTTTGGCTTTTGAGAAAGAGAGAGAAAGAATTGGTTTACATTTTATTAAATTTTGAATTCACTTTTTAAAATTTTGATAAAATTTTTTTTCCCTAAAAGCCATATACAGTGGGCCACAAAAGTGTTCGTACACTTGCAATTTCTTATAAAATTTAATGTTTTCGACTAATAAAAATTAATATATTGTAATTGTAATTTTTTTATGATATCTGCAACTTGTTCTTAATGGAATGACATAATTAATTTTTAAAAATAGTATAACTATTTTTAAAAAATTAATAATCAAACTACTAAAAATTGCCCACAAAGTCTTCGTACACTTAACAAAAATCTCAACTTAGCTTCAAATATTGTATTTCTTTCTTAATTTAGTACTTAGTAGGATATCTTTTAGTGTCAACAACAACTTCTAAGGGTTTTGGTATAGATTTAAACAGTTTTTTGTAATTTCTGCATCGATTTTCCTTCATTCTTCTGTGATTATTGTTTTTACTTCACATTTTGTGTTTATTTGTCATGTTTTCTTTTTTTTTTAGGTCAAAATCTTCACCAAATATGTTCTACTGGGCTAAATAAAGTAATTGAGGAGGTATTTTCCTAATTTGGGGACAGTTAGAAGACACCAGTGGCGTACATTGAGAGCAGTGTGCTTAGCGTTATTACCCTGTTAAAAAATTAAGTAGTCTCCAAAAGCCAAATTTCGGGTGGATAATTTAAAATTTCTCTTTAAAATATTTAAATAGAACTCATGATTCACAATACCATCAAAAAATACTAAATTACCTAATTCTGAGGTCAGTTTACACCCCCACTCCAGAACACCTTCACTTCAATGATGAAGCATGGATGTGGAGGAACTCTTGTTCCACATAAATTCCTGGGATTAAACTCCTTATTTTTTCATTTACAAGCTATTATAGGCCCATCGGAACAAAAATGTTGAATTATATGCCATACCAATCAATTTGCTATCAATTTTGAATTTTCTGAAACTTAATCCCAAGAGTCTAGTTGAATCAATAAAACATGGATGTGAAAGTGTTCTTATGTGGGGGTGTAAATCGGCCACAGAATGCGGTAATTTTGTAATTTTTGTTGATATTGTGAATCATGAGATCTATTTAAATATTTTAAAGAGAAATTTTAGATTATACGCCCAAAATTTGGATATTGGAAACGACTTTATTTTTTAACAGGATAATGACGCCAAGCGCACTGCTCTCAATGTACGCCACTGGTGTCTCTCTAACTGTCTCCAAATTATGAAAATATCTCTTCTATAACTTTATTTAGCCCAGTAGAACATATTTGGTGAGATTTTGACGTAAAAAAAAGAAAACATGACAAATAAACACAAAATGCGAAGTAAAAACAATAATCACAGAAGAATGGAGGAAAATCGATGCAGAAATTACAAAAAACTGTTTAAATCTATACCAAAACCCTTAGAAGTTGTTGTGGACACTAAAAGATATCCTACTAAGTACTAAATTAAGAAAAATACAATATTTGAAGCTAAGTTGAGATTTTTATTAAGTGTACGAAGACTTTTGTGGCGTAATTTCTAAGTAGCTTTTTAATTATTAATTTTTAAAAAAAATAGTTATACTATTTTTAAAAAATTAATTATGGCATTCCATTAAGAACAAGTTGCAGATATCATAAAAAAATTACAATTACAATATATTAATTTTTATTAGTTGAAAACATTAAATTTTATAAGAAATTGCAAGTGTACGAACACTTTTGTGACCCACTGTATGTTGTTACTCTGGTTATATACGTGACAATTTTGTGTGTGTTTACTGTATTTGTGACCTCAGCAAAAAAATAATTTTCGTCAAATTTGTTGTCTTAAATAAAATTTTTGAGTGAAACAATCTTTTTTCACTCAAAAGTAAGCCAAGAATAAAGACAAAAGAAAACAGTTCCCGAGATTATAAAAATGACTGCCTCACAACTATCGTAAAATTCTTATTAATTGGATTCTATATATATATTTCAGTTCTTTCTTGAATTCCTGATTACTATAAAATTATTATGATACGTCTATGGATTTGTAAAAAAATGCTTAATTTTCGTACTAGCATTAGTTTAATCTAATGGACTCGATTCATCTGACGTCATAATCACATGATAGGACGCTAAACAAATAGCCACATACTTCATTCATGTTTGATTCGACTGAGTATTTTAGCGGCATTTTCAGATTTGTATCTATTATCATATAACAAAATAAAATACTGTAGAGTATTAAATTGCTATAATGACTGTAGGATGAAAAGTTTTTTTCTGTTTCCACTGAAGAATCCATATTTATTAAAAAAAAAGTTACAAAACTTTGGTTGAACAAACTTACACTATCTAACTGTTCATTAGTATTAAAGTGACCAACCGTCCTCCTTTTATAGGTTCCCGAAAAGTGTCCTCCCTTTTGTCCTGCTTTTCATTATTTTAAAACTGATCTGTTAATCTCTGTATTCAGAGATGAACCAAACATGTTTCGAAAATGTAGAAGAAGGTCTGAAACAAATATCACAGCAAATAACAGTTTTAAATGGTATTTTTTGACTTTGTCGCAAGTAAATTGGGCAGATCTAGAAAATTACGTTGAGTTTTTATCGAAAGAAATGCCTAATATTAAAATCAATGACATTTGTCTGTTTGAAGTAGAAAGAAGACTGATTGTATTTTTAAATTCTAATAAATTAGAACAATTGGAAAATCAACGTGCTGAGAAATTGTTTAAAGATGAGTGAAATTACTTTAACCATTTCAAAAATAAACACATTCCATATGAAAATATAATTACTCTTGTTGAATTTACGTTGTGCTGCCCTGGAACTAATGCACCAGTTGAAAGAGTCTGTTCGTTAATTTTTGGACAAGTGAGAAATCAAGTGAATGTTGATATTTTAGCTGCAGTACTTACAGTAAAGATGAAGGATATTTTTTGCTCCGAAATTTCCGATATATTAGAAAATAATAAATTGACAAACAAACAAAGAATCACATTCAATGGAAAAATATTCGTTTAAGATAATAATTTAAAAGAATGTAAGCGTAATTAGCGAATTTTGTTTGAATTAATCAAACGTTTCATATATTTAAGTTGTAATTTTTTCTTAAATTTTTCGTCCTCCTTTTTCATTGTAAAAAAAATGGTCACCTTATTAGTATGCTCCGATCATTTAGAAGAAGCACGCTTTAGGTATCAGCCTTTCACCAACAGAACGACATTAAAACCAAATTCAATTCCTACACAATTCTGTTTTACCGAGCCACTATTTACCCAAAGAATTTTGAAGAGAAGCAATAAATGTTCAGTGTCACAAAAATTAAAAGGTGTTCCAAAAGACATTTTGACTGTGTAGTACTTTTAATTATTTCAGTATTACGTTTTTCGAAAACAATCGCCAAAAAGATAACCGCCAGGTTCGTCCGATTTCGCACGGCAAGCGCTGAATGTGACGTCATGTCCATGATGGTAAAACCCTGATTCTAACAATCAATTAAAAACTCAGGGACATTAGTCACACGAAAAAAATTTTATTTTTGGTTTTTCCAACTAATCGGTTCCCCGCTGCGTGGCCGTTTTGCCTTTGCAGAAACTTTCTCTTAAAATACTTATGTATACAAAATATTTTATTTAAAGATAAGATAAAAAGGGGCTTTTTTAAATTTAAAAATCTTTTTTTAAGAAATTTTTTTTTCCCAACATTTAAAAAATCTTTCCCCAAAATAAATTTTAAATTTTATCTGAAAATTTTCAAATATAACAAGAAGTTAGTTTAATGTTTGTTTTGAAATTTAATGGAAAACACGTGTTTTTTTTTATCATTATTCAGAATCAAGCCATTTGGGAATGATGATATACTTGCATATGACCCCAAAAGGTTGGTTACAAATACCCTTATTTCATTTTTAATATTTTTTTTTTTTTATCAAAATGACTATTTAAAATTTTAAAACATCCGAAATTTTTCTGAGCATTTTGAATTCAAAATTTTAATTTTGAGACATAAAATAAAAAATACGAAGAAAAATATATGATTACGTTTTTGCTTACTTTGATTCGTTATAATCAGCGAACGATCGCAGAGCTCTCTGGTGATGAATCGACCCCATACAAATTATAAGAGAAAATCACGTCTGGATGTTTTAAAAAATTTAGTTCATTGTTTTGAAAACTGGGAAATTTTAAAATTTGGGCTGGTACAATTTATCTTTTTTGTTAAAACAAATCCTTGACAAAAAGCCATAATTGGTTTTTAAGATAGTTCTAGATGCCCTTTCTCTCACTTGTAAAGGACAAAATTGGATAAAATTTACGATTTGCGTGGGTTCAAAACATAATTACATTTTTCAAAATCTATTTATCCATATTTTCTACAATAAACATCCAAAGTTCTTCTCGTGCTAACTTCTTGCAAAATCTCAAAATTTAATCATGTGTCTCTGACATTAAACAGTGAAAGGCATCTGAATGACATCAATAGGGTTTTTTTTAAAAATTAATGAAATTTCCATTTAAATTTTTATTCAAATTCCTTGAAATTGAAGTTTTTCACGCAATACTGCCGGCGAATTTTGAAAGGGAAATTCATTCAAATATTGATTTACAAAACTTCTAAAAACCCTTTGTGTGAAATTTAAATTGCATCATTTTTCTTTAAATTCTTGGAAATTTGTATTTCTCATTTAATTTTTTCTGTTAAATTCTCATAAGTCATTATTTCTTAACACGAGATCTCGTCTTGAAATATTTTTTTTTTTAATAAGTAATTTTTAAATGTTGTCAAATAGGAAGAATCGTAGGAAATTTCAACATTTTTTTTCTTGAACGAATCGAATATTGCCTAATTTTTATGCAAATAATTTATCAGAAATATTGTTTTCATTAATACTGAAGTCAACCGAGAAGAAAGGCAAACGGTATATATAAGAAATTTAAATTTATAAATAAAAAATAAAATTATTAATTTTATTGTACTGTTTATCATTGTACTACACCCAACTTATTCTAAAGCTCTTCTTCCTAGTAGATTCTTTAAAATTTACTCTTGCGCCCCCAATGCATGAAGTCACGAATACTTTTCAACTCTTAGAAAGTTCTGTTTGTGAAATTGATTGCAATTTAAAAACAGAAAATAGGAATACGACCTCCGAAAAAAGTTTACTAAAGTAAATTAAATTTTTCCATAGCTATTTTTGAAGCAAAAAAACTGTACCGTAAAAACGGATTACAAAAAAAAAAAAAATATTATTTTGAAAAACTCAAAACTTCAAAACGTGCAAAGAATTTATTTTTACAAAAAATACAATAAAAGTTTAATACCATGGGACATTTTTAAAATATTTTACTCATACGAAAACTTTCAAAATTCACTTAGAACTTCGCAGTTAATAAAAGGAATTATTTTGTGCCAAGCAAGCTCAAAATTACTTTCTTCGCTTGAAAATATTCCCTTTCAATTCGTTCAGAGTTGATTTTTTTTTCTGTTACAACGTAGTGGTTGGGTTATTTTTTATTTATTTACTTATTTATTTGTCGCTGTAACCAGAGTCTTGAGTTACTTTCCAAATAAAACTTTTTGTGGTCCTTTTTTCACAACAATTTTTTTCTTTAAAAATCCTGCATTAAAGGAAAATGTTACAGAAAAATGTTCTGAATGTTTTTTATGCAGTCTGTATTCCTATTTTCTGTTCTTGTAATAAAGTTCGCAATCTGACTGTTAAAAAAAAATTTTTTTTTACCGTATTACATATATTGTTATTGTGAGTACAAGTTGAATCATTTTGAAATTTTAGTGTTCTAGAGAATTAATATTGACTGTGCTGGTTGTTCATTGAAGGGAATTATATCTAAAACTTTTTTTTGAAGTAATTAAATACATTAGCGCAAGATATACATTTTTCCCGAATATATCTGAAAACTTTGTCTAGGAAAATAAATACATCTGATAATACCTCTAGTGATGATATTCCAAAAACACTCTCTATAGCAGGGATTGGTAACCTTGTAGCAATAACGTGCCAAGTCAATCTATCAATATAATTCAGAGTGCCGCACTGTAGGAAATATTTGAAACAATTTGATTTCCATGACAATGCATGCGGTGTTAGTTTTATTATACCAGGGTTGAGTTGAGTTTGGTGTTTTATGGCGCAAGAGCCAGTTTTGGCTATACTGCGCCAAACATTCATAGGTATGTGGTCTGGACGGGAAAAGAAGAAATTGAATGACAAGATGGAGGGTCAAAAATAGAGAAGGATCACTGGGGTACCCCGGGGTCTTGACACCCGTGTTTACCAAAGATAGTAAACCCTTTGGGAAAAGGAAAAGATCACTAGAGAGGGTACCTCGGGATTTTATTATACCAGGAGTTATAATTAAACGTGTCACATCGGTACTAGTGGATGGCGTCAAGACAGCTGTTGACGCACAGTCCTAGACATCAGAGTTTGGCGGCAGTAGCGTGCGTGCAGTTTCTTTATAAATAGGATATTCTTACAGCACCGTTCGAAAAGTACTCAGAAACATAATACACTACTTCCCATTCAAAATCCGCCATACCCAGGAGCTGCTTGATTGAGACAAGCCACAACGTCTCTCATTCGTAGTCAGTTTTCACAACAGAACCACTGTTGATCTATCATGGCCTTGAAATATTTTGTGGAACGACGAGGCTCATTTCTACCTCAATGGAACCGTCAACACACAGAATTATAGCATTTGGGTTAAGGAAAATCCCCGGATCCACACTAAAATTTCCCTACAGTCTCTAAAGGTCATTGTCTGGTGTGGGTTCATGGCGACATTCATCCTTGGGCCATTCTTCTTTGAAGAAATCGGTGAATGTGGGTCTGTTACATGTTTCGTTATGGGCCGCCGATACCATGACATGCTGCAGACGTTGTTGTGCCGCGACTACAGTAAAGATGGGTCCTTACATCGCCCTTTTTCATGCAAAACAGTGCGCCCCCACGTATCCATGGGTCCACGAAGGCGTTTTTGCTTCGACACTTCATGAATGAATGTATCATTAGTAGCTCCTTTCCTAATCCATGGCCATCACGTTCGCCAGATCTAACTCCTCGAGATAAAAAAGTAAAATTGTTTATACATTATGCATCTGTTAAACATATTAACTAAAGTAAGAAATAAACAACATAAAATATAAGTATTCCCCTTCAATATATTTAAATCAAAAAATAAATATTTTAATTATGTTGTAACTCTAGTTCAGCGGCGCTGCAGTCGCTTTTTTTTCAAGTGTATATAGTATTCCTGTCTGTCTTGTTTGTGTTGTAAATAAACGTTTGTCCCTCCATCCTACTGGCCGTATAATGTAGTCGCCACAACTTCTGACAGGTAAGAGCTAATTTATTATATTTTTAATGAATGATATCGAATTGAATTTTGAAATACGATAACGAATGAATTACGAATTTGAATTATTTTGAATTTGAATTTGAACAAATGCGAACCTTGTCCCTGCAACGCTATGCTTCATATCGCAATACCAGGTGTATAGTTCGTGATTTTCAATTTGACGTACAGTTTTTAAACAACTTCACCGCAGACTCAAACACTTTTCATACGAGAACATATTTGTTCTCATGGATACGTAAAACCAAAAGCGGAGAGCAGAGTACATGCAATTTTCTTCAGACAATTAAATCCCACCATCAATAGCAATCAATAATTGAAAATAACTGTCGATTATCAATGACATTCAGTAATTGAAAACAACTTCGATTTATCGTCTTTCAGATGTTTTCGTAGTTCCGAAGATGTTGCTTTCATTGATTATAAAAAGATGCTAGTCCAATGATCTCTCTTCATTTCAAAGTTATCAATTTTATTCAAAAACTGATCAATTTGTAGAGAGGTATAGAGTGCTACCAACAATTATCTCGCGAGCCAAATGTGGTAGGCCGCCCCCTGCTCTGTAGCTTTATACGCGGAAATTGGATGTCATCAAAGGAAATAACAGGAAATAAACATAGCTGGAGAACTTAAAAGTTCAATATATTAGGTCAGGGGTGTCCAACGCAAATGACCATGCGGGCCACTTCGGAAAAACATTATAATCTTGCGGACCGCACATAAAAATATGTACCTTTATATCAGATTTGGAAATAAAAAAAACATTTTTTGGAATGACAATTCAAAACATAATGAATTATTATTGTTTTCCTTATTTTTCATGTATACAAACATAGATAATATAATAATTTTTGTATAATATAATAATGCAATGATCAAATAATGTTTGTGTTATTTAATAATGCAATGATCAAATAATGTTTTAAAATATTACAGTTGCTATTTTCTTGAAAATTACGCTGTTCCTTTTGAATTGATCTTTCGTTACTCACTGTTGAAATTTGATTGTGCTGTCGTTCGCAAACGATTAAGTATTCATTGCCCTTTATCTTAACCGTCCTGAATGTTTTTAAACTTTGAAAAAACATCTTTGACTGCCTCTTGCTCTTTAGGCACTCCAAACATAAAAGGAGAAGGAGAAATGAAAGCTGCACACACAGAGAATCATGTACCATCCATAGTAAAGGATATGCATAATGCAATTCGGAATTTATTAAAAAAGTAATTTACTTTAGTAAAATCAAATGTGTAACTGTTATATAAAACATAAATCTATTTTAATCTAAAGGGCATTTCTATTAGCAAAAAGGATTTATTTTAAAACAAGAACAGGTAACAGGCTAATACATTGTAAATTTCCCCTCAAATAAATTTCAAAATGAAAAAACTTTAAAAACCTGATTATTTAAAAAAATTTAAAAAAGAGTCTGTGGGCCGCAGCTTACGTACTGGCGGGCCACGTGTTGGACACCCCGTATTAGGTTATTAATTCATTAACATTCATATGCTAACAACTGAAAACAAAAGCTATTAAATTTTATAATACAGACAAAAATAAAAACTTTAAATCAAACATAGTTACTGAATCGGAAAATCCATTGTTGTTTATATTTGATTAGACAATAGTAAATTCAACTTAATATTTCTTATGCTGTTTTTTTCCTAATCACCCATCGGTTCATTGATACGTGTAGGGATAAAAACACGTCATGCAATGATACTACTTCGTAGGACTTCTGATAAACAAAGTTATGGTTTGTTGTTTTCTGATGAAAAAAGAGGCCACTCCTAAATATGCCCGGTTTTTATTACACTATAAAAGAACTATTAATTATCTTAATGATTTTCCAATAAAAAAAATCCATTAAGTGCTTTTGAAGTTTTGAGCAATCGGCGCGACTTTTTATACTTAGGAAAACGATATCGAATTTTCTGCGCGTGTATAACAAAAAGTGAAATAATTAATATTCACAATAAAGTTCTTTCTAGCGGCAAACACTCCCAACACCTAAATCATTATGAATTTTTTTCAACAAGTTTTTCTTTAACATCTTTCATCTTCCAAATTGATTCATTTTTTCTTCTTTCATGTTTTTGACGGCTGCGACCATTAATCAAAACGGCAAACAAAGCCCATCTGTCACTTTTCAGAGTCTACGGCGCCATACGTTTTTTCCATGTGTATTTTGCCATGGTTTAAGAAAAGAAATTTACTTTCCTAGTGATACGTATTGATTTTTTCGTGATCGTGCTATTTGGAACTCGAAGAGGATTAGATCCGAAATAGACACATGAAGAGGGCAATAAATTTGAGCTATGTTACGTTTTCGACGTAATTACAACCAATTAATATTACACGGAAGACTCCTCGAGGGACTAGGGGGAAAAAAGACGCTTTTTCATGTCATCAATTTTCTCCTGTATGGTCATCCCCTCGTTTTTGCCATCCTTGAATACGTTGGAGGTAAAAAAATCCCTCATTTGTAGACAGCTCATTTTAGTTCGTAGAGAATGATTATTGTTAAGAATGAAATATTTACGCTCTTGAAAATAGGTATTCAGTAAGTAAACGAAAATATATTGCGTGTATCTGCATAAATTCACAAAAAGAAGTTGTTATAATGTTTGGAACATCGCCGCGACTTAAGGTCTTTTGTCAAACATTTGGAATTCGTGAACGTAATGTTAATCGTATGAAATTTTTTTATTTTCCTTCTCAAATCTAGACTACAGTGAAATACGTTTAACGCGCAAACGCTTTAGACAAAATATCAGTGAACACCAAATGGTACAACGGTCCCGACAATTATGTATCTCCATGCATTTGTTTCTCTTAACACGAAACGAAAATCGATTAACACGAAAAGATTTCCCTTCTGGAAATGAACAAAATACGGAAAACGCCAGATATAGTAAGACCCCGCTTAACGTTGTTTCGTTTAGCGCTGTTTCAGTTTAGCGCTCTTTTATTTCAACCCGGGGATTCCCCGAAATTGCTCGCAATACTACGAGAATTCCCCGAAATTGCATGTTTCAAAATATGTACATAACATATCCGAAACAGTGTAGTTGTGTTTCTTGTTTGGTGCTGTGCTGTACGGGTGCAATTTTTTCATTTGAAACATTTGTTGACATTATTGTAAGTATAAATTTAGATAATACTATAACGATTAATACAGTGACAAATATTATGATCTTTAGTTTTTATCATGGGTGAAAATGGAAAACAAGAAAAGAAAACAACCAAACAAAGAATTTCACTGGAAACTAAAATGCAAGTGATTAGAGGATTAGATTCTGGTGAACGTCCATCTCAAATTAGTGCTGCATTGAGTTTGGCAACTTCAACAAGGTGCCTTCTTGACAAAAAGGCAGAAAATTGGAAACACAGAATAGGTTGAATGATCTGACTGACTTAGAATTTTATTTGTTTATATATATATATATATATATATATATATTGTTTTTATTTTTGTAAGAAATAAATGTTTGGTCTTATTTTTATTAAAAAAAACATAATTGTTAAATTTAATACCTAACCAATTTTCTAACCCTCTTCCCCTAACCCCGTTATTTACATGTTAAGATAGCCTCGTTAGCGCATTACGATATACTTTGATGGAACGTATCCCCCGCGTTAAGCGGGGTTTTACTGTACATAATAAAATGTCTGAGAAGGTTTCTGTATTCTTGGACTGTCTCTCTGCATCATTGAAATAATTCATTGTAGTAGATAATAATAATGTCTGTACAGACCCAGTAATGGGGCAGACAAAGACATTTTGAAATTTGTTCAAAGTTCAAAAAATATCATTCATGCAGATTCCAACGACGTAAATGAAATGAATAATGTAGATTCTTGGAAGAATAAGTTTGACAATTTTCTTTTTATTATTAAAGGAATAAATTTATCATAAAATTTTGATTTTTATTGAAGGACAAAATCATTCACAATAATATCAACTTCTGTAGCTGAAATATGTTCGTCATCAATCGTTTGAATCGTTTTGTGGAAAATAGAGATGTCTGATTATATACAAAATACATCGATAATTCATACTGTACCGGTTTGGCATCTCTGAATACAGAGATTAATAGATTAGTTTTAAAATATCGAAAAGGAGGACAGTAGGACGCTTTTAGAGGAAGGTCAGAACCCATAAAAAGAAGGACTAGCTATTAAGGTGACGACTGGTCACCTTAGAAGCCCTTGTGTGGATTCTTTATTGAATGACGTCAATAAACACTCACTCACCCTTGACCAAGTTTCAAAAGTTCCGTCGCCAAAAGCCCTGGTGCAGTTTAATAGTGCACAATGTTAATAAAATCATGTCAAAAACCATCCACTACATATTCAAAAACCCATTTACTAAAACGAGTAAAATTTTAAATTTAACCTACCACCTTCATCTATATTTTGTTTTAACATAAGTAATGTAGTTTTCTAATCTGAATTGCTGTAATTAACTTGTATACTTCTCTTTCAAATTATTATCTAAGCCTCCCATATATCATTCAAGGAATCATTTCTCTTTCCAACTGGAGGCGTAATGTCGTGTATTCATTAATTAAGTTGACTCAGCTTAGATAGATTTTATACGAGGGCAATGATGGGAACTATTACATTCATAATCCCTACGGAGAAAATTAACCTTGGATTCAAGGTTTTCACTCTGCTTGTTATGAGAATGGGAAGACGATCTCATACTAGTTAAAAGATTAATCCTCAGTTAATAAGTTTACTGTTTAAAAAAAGGATTAGTGGCCTAGGACAGACTGAAACATTCATATCTCGAATGACGCGACATGTAAATTGATTCTTGTTACAATCTTCTGTTTTTAATATAGATTGAGATAGTGAATTTCGATATCTTAGATAGCTATGAATAGGATAAACACTGGTTCTGAAAAATAATTGCAATTTTTATCTATTGCATAATTAATAACTGATAAATACGTATATATCTAACATAACAAGAATTTTGTTCTGAAATGAAATCATTTATGTATATCTTAAATTAAGGGTTTAAGAGAGAGAGAAAAGGCGAGCATAGAAAATATTTCTAAAAAATTGTAATTTTTTTTAAAATTGTGTTTTTGTGTTTTTTTAATTGTTTTTTTTTTGTACCTTTGTTTTCAATTGAACATCTGTTCCTCTAATGATAATTGATTGTCTTTATTGATTCTTGATCAGTTTCTTTTCATTGTTTTGAATGGCAGAATAAGTTTTCATCAATTTTTATTTCTAATGGGCTGCGGATTGGCGTTTTACCATTGCAGAGCTAGTACAGTCCCGGAAGCTGGTATCTCTTTCTAGTACGGCACCATATATAGGCGGATGTCAATCACCGCAGGTAATTTTGAATCCCACTTTCCTCCCTAGAGGGAGGCACCTGAGCTCTGACGATGCGAACCTGTACTAGGAATTAATTTTGCCGAGAGCACCCAAGCCAAACAGACACTCTTGGGACCTTTTACATACCGTATAATCATACGACATCGCCGCTGTCGATTTTCTGCATCATGAAAACCTACGGACTTGGAACTCGACCATGCAACCTTGGGTGCAGAAGGCCAGCGACATAGCAACTACACCACACAACCGGCGTTTTAATCAAAATTGACACGGCATTTGATCATTTGATAAGGTTTTCAAATACTTGAAAATTAAATAATTACTAGCGGCCCGACAGACGTTGTCCTGTACACACGTCTTAAATCCAAAAATTTCAAACTTTTTTGAATAAGTTGTAACAATCTGGACCGTTTTGATAAAAAATTTTATAAAAAAAGTTATTACAATACTTGACGTCATCACATGCACAGTTATCACAATTCGACCTATCGATTTTGTGTGAGTAAGGGGGGTTTAGCTAAGTTGAATATAGTAGAAGCTATTCTGAATTGAAACTTAAATTTGTTTTAATTAAATGATAACAAAGATAATACTCGAGCTATTTTTTTTAATGCACAATAAATAAATTTATCGTAATGCCATTGAATGCACAATATTTTTGGTTAGTCCTTGAGGGTATAAACAAACAAATGCGATGGTTTGCCAACCCTCGGACACGCAACATACAATTGGCCGTGAGAAAAACAAAATTTTCCTCTCTTATTTCTTTTTTTCCCTTCCCACGCATTAGCGGAATAAACAACACACAGGGATAAAACAATTATGCGTTTTAAGGTTTTTAATTAATATCTTTTTAACTAATTGCTATATCGGACCGAATTGTGAATCTAAACCATTCTCGAATCCATTTGAATCCACACAAAAAATGTCATCAAAATCAGTCCAGCCGTTTAGGAGGAGTTTAGTCACAAACACACGCACGGAAAATTCATATATATATAAAGATATGTAATATATTTTTATTAAGATATAAATTAATATTATATACATTCAATCTTCTGATAGTATGTAACATATCAATGAATATAAATGAAAATAAAATTATCGTCCAAATAATTGTTCTTTTTATTTAATACAATTAATAACATTTCATAATTCGTTAAATTTTGACATATATAAATGAAGTTTCCCTTTTTATATTCTATTTTCTTCAAGATTAATAACTATAACAGTGTCTTCCAAGGTGAGTTTTCCCTATTTAATTTCTTTTTTTTTTTTGGGACAGTTTATCATATTTTTCACATTTACACTGACAACCTCTCTTCTTACTACACAACAATCTGACCAACAAAAAAACAGTTATGTTAACTCTAATAAACACAAAGCTTTTTTTAAATATATTTTTCTACGTATACTTAGATTAAAGCTCTTGATAATAACTTCTTAAAATGACAGGTTTTTGTGCAAGAAAAAACTATTTTTGAGAGTGAGATCACTCTATTTTATTTATGTTACTTTCGCTGACTTCGTAAGTTCCGAATTTGGAATAATCAGCAAGATGTCATTTATCACTTAACTCCCGCCTCAAAATTGGATTACAACATTCCTTTTTCTCTTCATGCTCTCCCCTCGCAAAATAGTTATTTAAAAAATACTATCCACAACTTTTGTACCTTCTGCTGGAATGATTTTTAACCTAACAAAGGATTGAATTTTTCAATAGAAACCCCTCTGTCAATCTCCCCTGTTCAATTTTAAGCATCTTATATTTTTCATTGCCAACCACGACTTATTTTTCTTTAACTGGCATAGATTCAAGCTACTTTCCACTCCAAATTGTTTGTCTTACTCTCCCTAGGATGCCATTCACTATGTAGTACACTATCCCCATACTGACATATACAGCGAAATAGCAGTTGACAATATTGACAAATCTAGCGAAACGAACCCCAAGCTATTCCCTTCTGAATGATTTCTATTTTCACAAAAATATTATTCACAATAAATTAGTTTTCCTTTTGCAATGTAACCGAATCTGCAATATATTGATGTAAGTTTTGTCTCTTCGTCTCAGCAGTTTTTGCTTAGGAGAGGGGGTGCCAGCTCAGGTGTCGTCCACGTCACTTCGTGTAGCTAAACAGTGCGACGTTAATAATCAATCAATCAGCAGTTTTTGCGGGGTACCGGTTCTTTAATGCATTATTTCTTGTGTTATTTTTACTGTACACCTTTTACAAATGGGCGTTTTATTTCGCTATTTAGTTGTTTGTGTGGTGTTTTATGTATTGTTTTATACCGAGCGAATAAATACTTAGAAATATTATAATTTCCTCCGAAGTTTCGACGCGTTATAACAAAACAAAAAAAAAACTAAGATGTGATTGCAGAGAAAATTTAAATTTTATTTGCATACCTTACAGGTGCTCTATATGGGAAATTTTGGTTAGATGGTAAACATCAGTGCTACAGTTTAGTTCTTGCCACACTACTCAATTTTCTACTAGCAACGTTATTGACAATGCGTGTTGTCTTTTCAGTATTATCAATGTTATCCGAAATTTTGATTTTTTACATTAGACCTAATTTTCGTACACCCTTTGTGTTGTGTTGTAACAGGACTTCTTGAAAGTATAATACAGAGGTTCCCAAACTTTTTTGTCTCATAGACTCCCTTGCCATGCTTTTAGGTTTGGGGTAGACCCCTTCTTACGTAATATTGAATTTTTGCAAATTTATCGACTTAAATGTGTTTTTGACAGCTGGTACAGAGCTACTTATTTTAAAAGACTTAAATTTCTTACTATAGAGAAGGATAGAGTTTAAAACTTAAGAAACACACATGTGTTAATTAATTTAAATTTTTAGAGAATGATACATAAAATAACTGATTAACAAATGCTGATAATGATAGGGATGAATCTAGTGCTTCAATAACACAAAATTTCAACATTTGCCATCAATCTTGTAAAGTTTAATCTTAAATTTCCTCGGTTAGTAGTGTCCAGCCAACAACAACGCTGAAACTCCTTCTCACAAGGAAAATCAATAAACAGCTTTTTCACAATACTCCAGATAAATAACAGATATGTCTCTTTAAAGCCAAAATTGATAGCATCCGTTTCTAAACTTTTCCTTAAGATCTTTGTTACTTCTTATTCCGATCAGTTCCTCTTGTAATATGACTTTTTTTTTTAATGTGGGCCCTGGGAAATTCCGACTTTTGGTAATTCCAAGTAAAAACATTCTCAAACCCCGTTTCAAAAACTCAATAATGGGGAAATTTTAAAAGTTAAAACCTCAGTTTCCTAGCAGTTTGTGACCAAATGAAAAAATGGAAAACGACGTCCAATATTATAATTTTTTAGCAATTTGGCAAGAAATGCTAAAATGATGGGGCCCTTTTTTTTAATAAAATTTAAGCTGTCCCATAACTGAAATTAGCCTTAAATTTATTAAATATAAATCTGTTAAATAGGTAAAATCTGGTTTCAATTTGATTAAATTTTCTTTTAAAAATAGTCACGATTCGGTTTAATAAAACAAATGTTGTAGACCCCCATTTACACCTCATGGACCCCCAAATTATTTTCTTGCTATCGTGGACCCTTTGCTGGTCATCATAGACTCCTGCGGGTCTATATAGACCACTTTGGGAATCACTGGTATAACACGTGCTCAGGGACGTCTTAAGACTTCGTGAGGCCATGGACAAAACATAGACCCTACCTAGACCCTTAAAAGTAGACAGTACATAACATACATTCTCAAATACTCGAACAAACAATAACCTGAAACAAATAAATGTGCATAACTTACAATCCCACAAACCGGCTTGACCGACTTCAGCCTTTTGACTAAATGAGTAATGATGCTGTATAGTGGTAGACCTATGCCTATACATGGATGGTGGTCATCACATGTAGCCAGTTGACGTATTGTCCAGTATTCCCAGTTTTCAGAGAATACAACCAGAAAAATCATTTGACCGTTGAAGTTATTCGAATCATAATCTTATTAAGGCCGAGTCGAAAACGAGACGAGTCCCAGGGCCCGTCCCAGTTGGCCCATGTCTGAAGACGTCCGTGCACGTGCTGTCAATAATGTTGATACTACCATGTTGCATGTGGCTGGAACTGGACTATGGCATTACTGTATGCCTTGCATCCAAGGTTTCACACATAAAAAAACCCTACAATGTATCTAAATAAAACTTGAATTGTTTTTTGTATTCTTTTATATGTTCTTTTTTGTTGTATATATAAATTTTTTTTAATTTTAGCGTTTTGAAACTCCGGAGGGAATAATGAATAGCCCTGTATTTTACTATCAATAATTCAAAATTTCTTTTAACCCCAATACCCAATTGTGCTTTTCCCTTCATTAACATGATTCAGTAACTATTAATAACCTCAAAATATTTTTGAAGGAAATGAGTGCCCTAATCTTGTTAAGCATTCGAACGTAGTTACAGACACCGTCTCCCTGGGAAAGTGTCAAATTCTTTTGGCCATTAGTCCAGTCATATTAGGGTTTCACTGCGGAATGAGATATAATAAGCTGAAAATTGGTACAGACCTTTATTTTGGCACTCTAAATGTTGTCTCAAAAGTCTCATAAAATCTCGTGTCCGCGTCTTAAGATATTTAAGGTCAAAAGGAAAAAAAAATTTGGGGTTTTTTTACAAATGTTCTTTTTTTTTTTATAAACAATGCTTTTTTTGCATTTTAATAAAAATTTGTAGGGGAAAAATTTTCTATAACTTTTTTTTTTGGAAACTTTTTTTATACATAAAACCCTTTTTTGAGAAAAAGGGCGTTGAACGCGCACCCTTTTAGCTATCTCCAGCGTAATGCGGGGCCCAACCGTTAGTCACATGATATAATACGCCGTAAAAAGGGTCAAAAACCCTTTTAAAATAACGTAGTTAAAACATTTGGCATTTTTATTAATTTTTTACATTACATTTAGTTTAATAAATTTCATGAATAAATTTAAAAATTTTTTTTTAAAAATAACTTTTGAACTACACTGTTCGTTTTTCCCAAAAGGGGGGGGTTGCTTAAGTTTTTTTTAATTATATTTATTTTATATATATATATTACTAATTACAATTTAAAAGGGTAAAAAAAAAAAAGGGAAATTTTTTTATATTTTTATTTAAAATATCGTTTTTACAATTATTTACAGGCCCTTTTTTTCTTTTGGAATACTTGAGCAGTTGATCCAAATTCGGAAGATTTCCTAATATTCAAAGAAATTTTCCCCCTTTTTTTAAAAAATGAGATGTCTTGTCACCACTAAATGTTTGCGAAAAAATGTTTTTTTTACAATGAAATATTTTTAAATAAAATTTTTGAAATTTTATTTGAGTTTTTTTAAATTAAATTTTGCCAATTTTTTAAAAAGGCCCTTTTCTTCTTGAGTGATTGGTACGCCCAATTAAAATGACGAGCAAATTATCTTCTCCTATTGACGGCTGCCTTATGTTTTTTTGATTTTTCCCAATACCTGTTTCTAGATAAGAACACCCTACATCACCTCTGGCCTTTTTTGTCTTGGATAAACCCAGATAAAATTTTCCCTTTTTTAGGTAGTAGAGACTTTAAAAAAGAAATTTCAGAGTAAAGAGGTTGATCAAAAAAATTAAACACGTTTTTGGCCATGAATTTTCAATATTTGCAGCGCAATGAAAAGAAATAAAAAATTGTGTCTACGTTAATCGGGAATGATCAAAAAAAGAAAGAAAAATAACCTGAAAGAAAAAAAAGTCCGTAATTTTGGTGGGGTTATTCGGGGGAATGCCATTCCCCAAAAACGATGAAAAAATTCCCACACTTTCCGTAAAACCCGCAAAAAATCCCCCCTTTAAAATTTTTTTCCTTTTAAATTTCTCATCATTATGTTTTTTTTGACGAATTCTGCTGTTCAGGTAAATTTTTTTTTCATAATCCAAAAGGGGATTTTTATGTGATATTGCTGCAAACCTCTTTTGATTTGGTTTTGGGTTGTACATTTTTTGTATACGGCCCAATTATATTTTTTTGGAGTAACAATCTTAATCATCCCCATAACATGGAAAATTTTTAAATTACCATCAAGAGTATGGACTTTTTATATCGGCAGTCCCCAACATATGGACTGGCGCCTGATTCGGATGATAAAAATACGAGGCTGTGGATAGTAAGCTTTAAAATTTTCCGTACTGTAAAATCTTCCCATACGAAGCTGCAAACCCCAAGCTATATAGCACATCTATTAGTCTTTCAGATCTATATCTTCTATGAAGAAAGGCTTGGAAATGTTTCAGTGAAAATGATCATTCTTGTAATGCACCCCTTTTTCATGACTTATTGACGTGCATTTTGTTTTAAAATTAAAGCTTTTTTTTCTTTTTATGTTTTTCGTTATGACTTCCTTTTAAAATTTCAATAGATTTTTTTGGTATTTCTTGTTTTTTCCTTGATTAAAAATTTTACTTGGAGGTGGATAAGACCGGAAGGGTTCTTCACGAATAATAGCTTCTGAAAATTTCCCAATTCGTAATCGTTCTTCCGGGATCCCTTTTTTTTATTTTTATACCAAGTTTTTGATAACATATTAGCTTTTTACCCCAAAAAAATATGATTGAAAAAATTTTACTTTTGTTGTAATTATTATATATGTCAAATATTTTTTTTGAAGTCTCGTAATTATAGTTTTATCATTTGGTAATCCCCCGCCCAGGACATCTCTGAGCTCTTTCAATTTAAATTGCGAATCATCGTGTTTTTCGATGTAATTAAAATCTCTTCCATGGGCCCGAGACTTGATTTCTTGGCGAGGGTTTTTTTTCGTAGATGGTTGTCGATTTAAGAAATTTAAAATTTGAAACCCAATTTAAATCATATACAAAGTAGCCCATCTTTTCACTAATTTCCCATAGAATCACTTTTCTTTGCTTTTTTTTTTAAAAATTTTTCTTTAAATTCAAGAGTACTTTTTCCCTTTTTTGATTTGCCCTGTACTTTCCCCTTTTTTTTTTTTTTTTTTTTTTTTTCTGTTGTTTTATCGGCCCACTTGACCCCAAAATAAACAGAGCTTTTTTAAAAACAAACGCTTCACTTCTTCTTTTACGAGGGACCTAGGGTTTATAAATATTCGCTGTTTTTTAATGTGTCATTTTCGATTTTGAAATGGGAAATTTTTTCTAATGTACACTTTTTCGGATAAATAAAGTTACATTTTTCGGGGGGTTAAAAAAATTTAAAAAAAACTATGTGACCGGGCATTTCGTTCATTTTGGCTGCTTTTTAAAGTTTTAAACCACCAAAATACATTAACAAAAAATCACCTTTTTTAATAACGATTTATTTTCATATAAAACACAAATCAGCCATAAATCCCCAAAATTTTACGTCTGTCGTTTCCAAATACAATTTAAAACAAAACGAATAAACGGGTCTAGTAAAAAAAAGGGTTTTTTTGAAAAAGGGAATTTTTTACTATACAGCTAAACATTTGTCTTTTAACTAGCTATAAATAGAACGTTCGTATAATAGGGGTCCACAGGTCCCGTTATAATCTGTACGAAAAAAACAAAGTGGAAGGTTTTTTGCATTTTAAAGGGTTGCTTCATTTTTTTCCCCCTTAAAATGTAATTAAACATATATTTAAAAAATAATTAAAGTCAATAATTTCAGTTAACTATTTTTTAATTTCATGTTACAGATGAGGGTTATTATGAAATATACTTGATTAATGAAAACTATTACTAAAAAACCCAAAGTATTTAAATTTATAAAAAAAGGCCAATTAGTTTGTAACTATATATATTTTTTTAAAGGGTTTTTAGGCTTTTTTACGGCGTATTATATCATGTGATTTAAAAGGTTGATCTTGCATTACGCTGGAGATAGCTAAGCGCTGGGGTTCAACACCCTTTTTCTCAAAAAAAGGTTTTGATGTTTTAAAAAATTTTTTCAAACAAAAATTATAGAAAATTTTATTTTCTACAATATTTATTTTTAAATGTAAATAAACATTATGCCATAGAAAAGGGGTTTTCAAAAAACTCGATTTTTTTCCTTTGACCTTAAATATCTTAAGACGCGGGCCCCGAGATTTTTTTGATACTTTTTTAGACAACATTTAGAGTGCCAAAATAAAATCTATACCAATTTTCGGGATTATCTCTCATTTTTCCTAGTTGACCCTTATTTTCGACTAATAAGACTGGATTACATCTGGAAAAGGGGGAACGGTCTATAGCTCCCGTACCTTTATGAACGGGGGTAAGTGGAAACATCTAGAAATAACCGAGGCAAGCATCAACTTCGATATTTTTTCTCCCTCCCTTTCAGAAAGGATTATGTCAAACAAACGGGGATCATTTGGCAGGGATCTCGCTTTTCATTTTGAAGAGTTTCCTGTCCTTCTAGGAAATTGTATTCTCTCTCACGCTCTTGCATTATATCAACCTTCGACTTTTTAAAAGTCGCTCTTAAAAGTGGTCAGGACAGAATTATTAATTGGATTTTACTACCCAAGATATGATATATATACTCGGTTGTCATTTCTTTTGTAATGATACTGTCTGCTTGAAATGTTTCTAGATGTTTCTTTGCACAAATGATAATAAATTAATCTAGCATTACTTAGAAAGGCTCATTAGTATGCAACGAGGAGCATATAGGCAATATATCTATTTTCAGCACATGTCTTTGTGTCTCTTAATCTTGAAATTTTGTAATGGTTTTAATGTTATTAATGTATTGCTGTCGAATTAGTTACAAAGGATTTCGGTGAAAGAAAGAAAAAGGATAGTTAGTTAGTCCTGTTTCTTTTCAAGAATATTCTGTATGCTCATTAATTGTCCTTTGATGCATCTAAAGAAATGGGAAGGTAGGAGATGTTTCGAAAAATTCTGGAAGAAAATTGAGTAATTAAAAAAAATTGGACATTGTATAATAGTTTTAAATACAGTATTTATTAGAATCTAAATCTCTCTATTTTTCCAGTGTTAATGCTACTGAAAATCGGGTGCAGCTTTGAATCGAAGGTAAAACTTTTATTGGATGAGGAAAATTGTGTCTTCTCCTTTTTCAAAAGGAAAAATGTAATCATCCATTATGGCCACTTGTATCGATGCCTTATCCCATTCCGCAGTTTATATTTAGGAAATATTTTTTGTATACTCTTTCTTTGATTAACCTAAGCATCAAAAACATTGGTAATAATATCAAGACGAGTTCATTATGAATCAAGTATGAAAAGAGAGGCAATTTTTTATGCAGAGAAAAACGGAAACGGAGCAGACGCCACTGAAAATTTGACACGGATGAAAAAAATATACGTCAAATGAGTAAACAAAGTAATATAGTTTTGTCTTATAAATGTTCAACAATCTTTAATAATTCTTTTACAATCTTCTATAATAGATTGTTTTAAAAGAATGTTGCACAACAAATGCATTGGATGAAACGGAAGAAGACACCGTGTGGAAAAGTGGCGACCGCCGACACCAATTCCGAAGTCTCTTGTGACAGTTGGAGTGACGAATTTTTTCGGAACATCAGTGGCGCACACAAGGAGGGTCCGGACCCCCCCCCAAAAAAAAAACCCTTGATTTTTTTCAGATTGACTATAGTTCTAAGTATATAGAACGTAAAATTTAATTAAATATTTGTTATTAATGATTAATTTTATTAATTAATGCTAATTATCTATTCAATAATTAGTTTTTATTGTATTTTGTTCCCGAAAATCGATAAAATCAAAAGGAGCCTGATACAAGAATGGTGAACTTTCGACCCTCCTAGAAAAATTCCTGTGTGCGCTACTGCGGAACATGATCCTGACTGTTACAGTAAATCATATTCCATGTATCCATTTGAAAGGTTTTAATACTGGTAAAATAAATTTTTTAGTAACTTATTATTATTTCTCATGAAAAAAAATTTTTTTTTTCAATTTCTTAAGTATTGGATATTAATGAACCTTTTACAAGATTTTTTTCGAAAACGTGTAGAGATTTGGGCTTAAAATCGATGGCGGCTTCCCTGAAATTATCTTATAATTGGAAATAATTTGAAGTTATGGCACTCTGAGTGACTGAAATGAAAATAACGTTTATAATTTGCTGAAATGAACTTTAGAATTGTGCAAAGCGCGTAAAATATGCAATTTAACTTCTGATGGGATATGTAAAACATAAAGTTTGTAAACATAAACTGTTTTAAAGTTACATGTGAAATACTTCATAACTCCAGTTTGTCTTTTTAAAGCCAAAATTGATAGCATCCATTTCTAAACTTTACCTTAAGATCTCTGTTACTTCTTATTCCGATCAGTTCCTCTTGTAATATGACTTTTTTTTTCAATGTAACCATAGAAATTCCTTGACTTCTGTGGTAATTACCAAGTAAATGCATTCTCAAACCTAGTTTCAAAATCTCAATAATGGGAATTTAAATGTTAAAACCTCAGTTTCCTAGCAGATTGTGTGACCAATTGAAAAACTAGGAAAATTCGTGACGTCCAATATTATATATACTCCTTTAGCTTAATTCTGGCAAGAAATGCTAAAATGATGGTCTTTCTTTTAATATATAAAATTTATGCTGTTCCATAACTGCAAATTAGCCTTAAATTTAGTAAATATATCTGTTAAATAGGTAAAATCTGGTTTACATTTAATTAAATTTTCGTTTAAAATTAAAGTCACGATTTGGTTTAATGAGAACAAATGTTGTAGACCCCCATTTACAACTACCTCCTGGACTCCCAAATTATATTCTTGGTATCGTGGACCCCTTGCAGGTCGTCACAAATCCCTGGAGATTAGACCCCTATATTAAGGTGACCAGTTTTTTTTACAATGAAAACGAGGACGAAAAATTTAAGAAAATGTTACAACATAAATATATGAAACATTTCATTAAATGAAACAAAAATACGCTAATTATGCTTACATCCCTTTTAATTATTTACTTAAACTAGTATTTTCTCATTGAATGAATTTTTTTGTTTGTCAATAGATTATTTTCTAATATATCGGAAATTTCGGAGCAAAAAATATGCTTAATCTTTACTCTAAGTACTGCAGCTAAAATATAAACATTCAATCTTGATTTCTCACTTGTCCCAAAATTACCAAATGAAAAGATTCTTTCAAGTGGTGCATTAGTTCCAGGACAGCACAAAATAAATTCAAAAAGCATAACTAAATTTTCATATGGAATATGATATTATTGAAATGGTATTTTTGAATTTATTTCCATCCATCTTTTATTATTTTTAGCAAGCTAATTTTCCATTTGTTTCAATTTATTATAATTAAAATATACATTCAGTCTTCTAATTCCTTACAAACAAACCATAGTCAACCACTTTAATATCATGCATTTCTTTTCATAAAAAATCAACTTAGTTTTCTATATTTGCCCAATCTATATGAAGTCAAAACACACCATCGGAAACTGTTATTTCTTGTGATATTTGTTTCAGACTATTCTTCGACATATTGGAAACATGTTTAGTTCATCTCTGAATACAGAGATTAACAGATCAATTTTAAAATATTGAAAAGGAGGACACTTTTCGAGGAAGGACAGAATCTATAAAAAGAGGACTGTCCTCCCTAAAGGAGGACTTTTCCCTTCATTAACATGATTCAATAATTATTAATAACCTCAAAATGTTTTGAAAGAAACGAGTGTCCTGATCTTGGTAAGCATTCGAACGCAGTTACAGACACCGTCTCCCCTGGGTAAATGCCAAAGTCTTTTGGCCATCTGGAAAAGGGGGAACGGCCTAGCTCCCGTACCTTTATGAACAGGGGTAAGTGGAAACATCTATAAATAACCGAGACAAGCATCAACATCGATATTTTTTCTCCCTCCCTTTCAGAAAGGATTATTTCAAACAAACGGGGATCATTTGGCAGGGATCTCGCTTTTCAATCTGAATAGTTTCCTGTCCTTCCAGGAAGTTGTATTCTCTCTCACGCTCTTGCATTATATCAGTGATGGCGAACCTATGAGCCGTGGGTCAGTGTCTGACCCACGCAAGCTTTTCAACTGACCTACCATTGCTAGGCAACCACTTGTTTGTTTATGCGGGTTAATTTAGATTTTCTTTGTGTGGATTATTTATATTCTATTTGAATTTTTTTCAATCACATTGGCACAAAAGCAATTTAAATGATGTCTATAACCTTCAGTTTGATCATTACAGTTCCAAAGTTACGCAAATGACAGCAAATGTATGTGGACGTATGTAGTATTTGAAATAAAGCAAAAGTGTTTACAAAATATCAAATAAAGTGTATAATTTTACTCAATTTTGATTGTTGAGAAAAATTCGAGAACCAAAGCAAATAACCATGTTTAAAGCACTTTCTTCGTATAAAATGCACTTTTGTAAGGTTACGTTGTTTTTTTTGTAAAAAAAGGGGATTTCCATCCCGCCCTTTTTCCCCGGAAAATTTGTAAAAATTTTAAAAGATGTTTATTTTTAAATATATATATATATATATATATATATTCCTTTAAAAAAATTTTAAATTATATTCCGGAAATGGGCATTATGCCCCCGGTGCTAGTACAAAAAAATATGAACGAAACTTGACCCACGTCAAAAAAAATTCGCCATCATTATATCAACTTTCCCCTTTTTTTAAATGGTTTTTAAAAAAGTGGAAAAAAAAAAAACCCAACTTATTTTTAAATTTTTACCCCCCAAGGTATGATTATATACTGGTTGTCTTATTTTTGGTATTCTTTTAAATTGTTTCTAGATGTTTCTTTGCACAAATGATAATAAAATAATCCGGTATTAGTTAAAAAGGCTCATTAGTATGCAACGAGGAGCTTATAAGCAATATATCTATTCTCTATACCTGTCTTTGAGAAGCTAATTTTTCAAATTTTGTAACGTTTTTAAAGTTATTAATTTATTGCTATCGAATTAGTCACAAGGGATTTCGGTTAAAGAAAGAAAAACATAGTTAGTTAGTCCTGTTATTTTTCCAGAATGATCTATATGCTCATTAATTGTCCTCTGATGCATCTAAAGAAATGGGAAGGGAGGAGATGTTTCGAGAAATTCTAGAAGAAAATTGAGTAATTTAAAAAAAGGGGACATTATAGTTTTTTAAATACCGTATTTACTACTAAATCGCTCTATTTTTCCACTTTTAATGCTACTGAAATCGGGTGCGCCTTTGAATCGAAGGTAAAACTTTTGTTGGGCGAGGAAAATTGTCTTCACTCCTTTCAAAAGGAAAAATGTAATCATCCATTATGGCCACTTGTATCGATGACTTACCCATTCTGCAGTTTATCTCCAGTAATCAGAGTCTATCCTAAACATCATTGTCTACTTATATTTAGGAATTTTTTTGTATACTCTTTTTTTTAATCACCTAAGCATCAAAGACATTGGTCATTGCATCAATACGAGCTCACTATGACGCAAGTATGGAAAGAGAGGCTTTTTTTGTATGCATGAAAAACGGAAATGGAGCAGACACCACTGAAAATTTGATACGGATGAAACAAATATACGTCGAAGGCTTAAACAAAATGATATCAGTTTTTCTTGTAAATGTTCAACAATCTTTAATAATTCTTTTACAATCTTCTATAATGCATTAAAAAAAAATGTTGCACAATAAACGGCTGAGATTCGAGTAAATACTGTAATTGTTCATCCAATAGGTAACAATTTAACTGGATGACATTTAAAAGGTCACTCTACGTTTTAAGCGTTCTACTATTCAGCTGGAGTATTAACAATTCTTATTTTGAACTAGTCATTGTAATTCAATGTGGAACTTATTCTTTGACAAGTTGAACAAAACAAACGAGAATCAAAAATGTTATACAGCGGTGTTTGAGCAAAAATTATATTCATTTGAGCAAGACTTTAAAAGCTTGAGCGAGATTTGGGGTGTGTGTGGGGGCTCATTTTATTTTTCAATTTGAACGCGTTAAATGTGACGTTTTTCTCATTAATAAAAGTATGGAATTAATTTGTTCAGTACTCAAGAATTCCCGTTTCTGTTTCATGTTTTTATTTTATGTACCAATGTAATAACTTAACTCAGTGGCTCAACATCCCATGAGGGTCAAGGCCTACTGTATCCATATCAGTATACGTCACCTTGGGCCCTGAGGTGCATGAGCAGATGTTCCAATCAGGTGGTCAGTCTGACGCGAAACCCCCAGTGTTAAGTTCCAAAGCAAGCTTGGTACTCATTTATAAACCCACTGATTTGATGAAAGTCTGAGCCTACCTTGCCCAGCTCTGGGTTTGAAACTCGGACCTGTACCAATATAATGATATTCCTTCATTATTATCAAATCCTTTTAATTTAAGAAATGTGATTATATTATGAAGATATCTATCGCGAGGTTTTTTCCTTTCAAGTGGGACTGAGGATTAGTAAAATTTTCATTGCAGACCTGGTATATTTCACGGAAGCCGGTATCACTCTTTTTCAGTGTGACTACATATAGGTGGATACTAAGTGCCACAATGTAATTTTGACACCCTCCTCAGAGGAAGGTACTTGAGCTCTGACGATGCGAAATTGTACAAGAAATTTAATTTTTCTGAGAGCACCCAAGACAAATTTTGTTTATTTATTTATTTTTTTATAAAAAACATTTTAAAATTCTTTTTAAATGAATGCCATTCAAACTCACTGTATTTATCTTATAATTCAAAATAATTTGAAATTAAGGTACTCTGAGAGACTAAAATAAAAAGAACATTTATAATTGTGCAAAACGCTTAAAAAATGAAATTTAACTACTGTAGAGATGTGTCAAACAAAGTTTGTAAACATAAAATTATTTTGAAGTTACATGTGAAAACATTGAAATTAAAGAAAAACTTTAATTTTTTTTCTTTATTTACACTTAAATTGTACTGAGTAAAAAGCTAAAAATAATAATTCATAGCTAATACAGTTATTTAAAATATAACTGGGCCTTCGAAAATTTCTAGTAGCCTTCTGCATGAACTAATGCTCGCAATAAAAAGGAAAAATAAAGAGAGTACTTATCAATGAAATCAAACTGTATTGTTTTTTATATTTAGTTTACAATTCTAATATAGTAAGTCTTACTCTGATAGGCCGAAATAATGGAATGATTATGCTCATGAGCACATAGCCGGCGTTTAGTGCCACTGAACCCCCTCTAAGTTTGCGCGGTGTGGAAGTTTAGAGAGTGGGAAGTCAGTGTAGGTGTCGTCCTCGTCTCTTGAACGTGATGCAAAATTATGGGGTGGCGGCGGTAGCCTATTGGTCAGGACACGGTGTCCGGCTTTGGCGTGGAGTTGAACTCTGATGCCACTGGGGATACGCCATGTTGAGCAGCTGATGTACGTTAAATATGTCGTGGCATGGTGTGGATGTTAGGAGCGTGGACGCCGTTTTAAATGTTGTTCTCGTTATTGGACTGGATTCAAATTTACGTTGTTCACCACCAACGTTTTAAATGTTCATATTCATCGCCAACGTTCATATATTCAACGTTAATAAACACTCACTCACACAAAATTATGATGTTCGTTGCCGATAGTTCTCGTGTTCCTTCACAGTGCGACGTAAATGGAAGCAAATCAGATCAAAACTCAATACTCTGATACGCATAAGATTAGAAATCATTAACGCATTTTTTTCTGTCAATCATAAGTAAATGAATCATGTATGTTCTTAACTCAAATTAGAACTATCATGATTCATTTCTGAATCATTACGTAAATTTAGAATTTTATACACGAAATCCTTATATTTAAAGAAACATACATAAATACTCAAAAGTCCTATCGTGAAATAAAATATCGTTTAATTTTTAGTTATAAACGCGTGTTAAATTAGAACGAAAATTCGATAATTTATTACAATTTTTTATTGAAAACAATTGTAAAATCCCCGTGCACCACAAATTATCACACGGGGTTTACAGAAGTAATAAACACACATTCAAGGGAAACAAAAATTAAAAAAATATTGAGGTTAAGAAGTAATACAAATATTTACAACAAATTCACAGAAATTTTTGAAAGCATTTCTGGTAGAAAGAAGTTGGTGAAAATTCGGAGGCCAATTTATATTAAGTCCCTTGAAAGCCAGTTTTAGGATCTTTCTTTCTCTGGAAAACTTGGAACACAGAAGAGCACATGTTCTACATTTTCCTCGCCTCCAATATTACAATCACAGGAAGATGTCGGAACTAAATTAAGTTTGTTCAAGTAGCTTTTGAAATTACCATGACCGGTGAGAAATTGGGTTATTTTGTAGTTAGTGTAAAAATAATGGCATGGCAGTCTTTTATTAATGGTTGGAAAAAATTTCTTTCCAACTATTACATTAGAAGTCTATTTTTGCATTTATTAATTCTAACAATAATGTGTAGATTTCTTATCATTGTCATTTGCTTTCAGAAATAAAACAAACTAGAGAGTTTTTCTCGCTTTCCTTAAGTATAAAAAATAACTGCGTTCCGGAACAAATTTCGAATTGAAGTACTTCAACAACTGTATTTTTTAAGAAATCAGCATCTGCTTGGCCGTAATTCTTCTTCGATCAATCACCTTGTCTCCCTGCGAAAAGCACTTCGAAAAGTTCGCGTAATCTGTACTATCACCGAAAACTTCCTATGCCTTTTAAAGTTCTAAAATGCTGCAAATGTATCTTAATGGACCAAACTCTGAAGCCAGAAGATCGGTTCTTTGTCTTTTAAGATCTTGGGAAAAGTTCTGCAGCAGGTAAAATTCTTTTAATCATGTTTCCGATTTTAGAGAGCAATCTAAGCAATTTCCTCTCAACCCTCTCGAGCGGAAAGAGACCTTTTCCACTTAACATTCGAGCTAGTTTTGTAGAAAATAAGAAAGAGACTCTCTTAAAGTAAATTGTTTGGGGAAAGGTATAAGGATTCTACGGGAGTTTGGGGAAATAAGACTTGGAAGATGCTTGCTATTTATAGATATCCGGGAAGTGAGAGGGCTTTTTAGCCATGTGTGGGCAATCATTTATTTTGGGCGAAATACAACTGATTCCTTCTGTCAGAAAAGATGCGTTTCACGTTTTAGTGAAGTTTGAGATCAAAAGTTGTAGCGATTTTTGAATTAACTTACAATTCTGCTCTTGACTAGAAGTTCTTTGATAGTTTTCCTTAAAAAAAAGATATCATGTGATCAATAAGAAAATAATTTTCCTAAAATAAAAGAAAATAAATTTTCTTTATTTATTTTTTCTTTTTCTATCATTTTTAATATAGATGTTATAATAATTATTTAAGGTAATTAAGAGATTCGAAATTGTTCGGTTCTTTTTTATGATAAAAAAAACTCTTTTATTTTATTAAAATATATACTAGTACCAATTTAGATTAGAATTTGATTTATCTGAAAATGATCATGAGGTATTTAATAAGTCATGATTTACTCAGTTTGAATTGATTTCTGCTTTTATATCGCTTGTGATAAACGTCTGTTTAAACCTTAAGTAAATCCATTTGTTTTTAAAATCTAATTTTTTAAAAACATTTTACCATTTTACAAGATAATTCATTTGAGAAATTGTAAAATATTCTACATTTATACAGTTATTTTTTTCCTTGTAAATTTTAGTTAACTTAAGCATTAATAAATTTAATTATAATCTAATTATAATGACTCTCTCATTCATACTTCTATTTCCTTTCCCTCTGCCAGTATTATAACCAAATTTCTGGTGAAGATTGGTTGGCTTGGAAACAATTTTTAAACCTGCAATTTTAGTTCCTAGACATAGTTTCTTTTGTACTGCAGTGGTAAATTTTTTTTTGACCTATACTATCTGGCTGTACATCTATTTTTTATTTCTTTATCTAGAATTGTAACATTTAGTTTAATTCAAGCTGTGAACTAACCATTTTCACGTGCCCTTTTTTTCGTAACTAATAAATGATTCACAAGATCTAATTATCTTTAATATTTCTCAGTACTGTAAATGAGGAGGGGTGGGGGGGGTTGATCCGCTGCCTGCTATGTTTATAGGTAATGAAGTATCTATCTTAGAAAAAAAAACTGAATTTTAATATTTCTCTTGTGTATAATTATGATTTATTCCAAATTACCAGTGAACCCTTTGTGAGGAAAAAAAGTGTTTGAGATTTTAAGTCTGCATTTATTAGTTTTCTTTTAGGCAATTTTATCGTAATATTTTGTTCTAGTATGAATGCGATTTCTGTTAAGCAATGATATATGATAAATTAACGATTTTATAATTCAGTATTTTTAATATAAAAAAGTGTTACGCAAAATACATTTTCTATAAAATTACTGTATCGTATTTAAATAATTCATGGTTAGTTTATGTAAAATCTTTACTTTTAGTTTTTTATAATGCTTTGTGAAAACCGTGATAATTATTTCCTTTCAATCTAATCAGTATTAATACAAGTGATAAATGAGCCTTCTTCCAAAATTGAATATCTTGAATCTAATGCATGTAATTGAATTAATAAACGCAATAAGTTGCTGAAGTAGCTGTCACTGTTTTTCCTTTATTTACTCCCGTAATTGAAATTTCAGAGGCCTTGTAGAAAATATTCCCAGTAAAAAAAGTTTAATTCTCATGTGACGTTATGATTGATTTACCTTTAAGAAACAGAGGCATTTTACTCCGTTACGAGGAACTTAAGCAAAAGTTTGTTTTTCACCCTTTTTGCGTGATTATCTCTTATAAATTCTTACATCGTTGACAGCTTTTCTACTTTTTATATATTTCTTTAGAGTGGTGGTTCATGTTAGTCTAACGCCGAAACTCTTTCCATTATCATATAACTAACAACTAGCATAATTTTATTAAGTGAAGACGTTTATGCAGCACTTTATTGGGTACAATATAACGTTATACAATATTGTGTAGAAAAACGCTCTGTATCTTGGCTTTATCATCTCTTAATTTATGTTTAGTGTTATTTCCTCTACTGCTATATCGCAATTCTTTTTTTTTTTTGTTATGAAATATGCATCTAAAAATTTACTGAATATATAGTTTCAGAAAAAAAAATACTGGGCGTATCGTAATATAAGTTTATTCTGAAATAATATTACATGAAATGTTTCAACAACAAATAGTAAATTTTTTTCTCGATTTTACACTATGACACGATACAGACACTATATTTTTATCTTTTATTAATGTAATCGTTTGTAAATTCTTTATTTTTCCTTAATACAATTTAATGGCTCATAATGTTTCTTTATAAAAAACTGGAACAAGTTATTTCTGGATACGAAATAAAATATTTTGGTTATAAATATATTGATTTTAAACAGAAAAATGGAGAATTGTAATATTAAATTCATATTTTTAGTTTATACTTTTTCTCTTGCATTTAATTTTAGAGGTTTAAAGAATATAATAAAGTTTTTATGTGTAAATGGTTTTGTGGTATCGAAGTTACGAATTAAAATTTTAAAGAATGAAAAAAAAAAATTGAAAATTTCATTTCTGAAAATATTTAATAGAAAATAGATTAATTCACTGAATTGAGCAAAAATGAGGAACCATTTAATTTTTTTATCTGATTCACTACAGACTTATTTGAATTCATTTATATTTACTTCAATGTTTATAACAGTGTCAGAATCTTTTAAGTTTTTTAAAGGAAAACAATTTCTTTAATAACATTTAACTTCTATATGCTAGTTTTATTTGATTCTGATAAACATTTTCATAATGATTTTTATACATGTTTTCAGTCTATATATTTGTCAAACCTCTTATATATAACAGAATATGTTGGTTGTACTTTATCGAGAATTGAACCTAGCTGCTTAAAATTACAAATAACCAATAATGGCGTAAAATTTACCATGAATATAAGGAAATAAATCATCCCAATTCAATTTCTGAAAAAATATCTTATATATTTGGGAATTCTCCATAGTAAAAAAAAAAAAAAGGAAAAAGAAAATAAAATGAAAATTTAGGAACGCCTTTATAACAGTAGTTTTCAATGAAACAGAACTTATCAAAGGTATTACAAATTTTCTTAAAGAAAGCATATTTAAATCAAAAACTTTGAAAGTCTTAAAGATACGAAAAAGATTAGTTATAAATAATAATTCTGTATAAAATATATATGAGATTTATATTTAGTTTTTAAACCAGTTGTAACACAATTATTGAAGAGTACTAAAATCTTTATAAAATATATCAAACTATATTCAAACACTCCTACGTGTTAATATTTTTGATGTTTGAATATTGTGCTATCTACTTTTGATGCTTCTCTGTAGATATAAAAATAAAATGCACATTTTCAGTTTGATTAATTTCCAATGGCTTGACCTGTTTCTACAATATTGGGGGAGTTGGCTTATAGTTTTCTGTAAGTCAAGGTGATTAAACCAAATAATCCATTTCAATGTAATAAATTTAACTTAGCAAAGAAAACAAGATGCTGCAGAACAATGTATTTCAACGTTTTTCTTTTTTTTGGTTAAATAACGCTGTGTAGAATTTACAGAAATAAATGTGAAATAAGTGATGAGCTGAATTCATGTGACTTCATCAAGTCCTGTGTGGGCCCTGTGTCAAAATTCCTTTGGGGCCACCCCTTTTAGAAATGGGAGCTTTGTAAATGGGACTATCGATAACATTTTACAGTTTTGTAATTACCCGTGTCGTGGCTCCTGTTGTTTGGGGACTCCGTATCATTGATACGGTAGTAGCTACGTCAATGGACGTCATAGTCGTATGATAACTGCAATCATGTGTTTCCAGTCCAGTCATGTGACGTTAAAATCGCGTTCCCAGCCAATAAGATCATGCGCTTCTCTGTTGACAACTTTTGATTTTTACTGAAAGTTTCTATTAAAAAAATACATATTTGTCAATAATAATCAGCACTTATAAGTAAAGAAATTGCACTGATTTTAAAAGTATACATGTAATACTAATTTTTTTTTTACTGTTTGAAATTTTTGAAGAATCTTAATACTTATTTTATATACATAGACGTATTTACGCTTATTAATACTTAGACATATTTATGCAATTATCAAACTGGAAATTGTATGCAAATTTCACAACTAGAAGAACAAGTACGTCTAATGTAAGTTTTGAATTCTGTGGAGAACACATGGTTGCATTTTTCATATGACCATCATAATTCTTTAATTGAATACCTGTTAAGCCAATAGATGATCAAGAAAAGGATCTGCAATGTAAGATGTATTTGCACTGGCGTAGCTAGCCCTGAATGGGCCCCGAATCAAAATTCCTTGGAGGCTCTTTTTGGTGAGCTCTCAAATTTTATCATTTATTCTTGCACATTTTGGGGCCCCTGAAGCTTGGGGGCCCTGTATCATTTATACGGTGGTAGCTACGGCCCTGTGTATTTGATCAGTTTATGTTTTAAAATATTAAATTTTTTTTTGCCCCAGAACTTTTTCTAATTTCGCATTTAATATATTTATTATTTTTTTCCAAAACAAATTTTTAAATTTTATGTTGTCAATAATTCTGACTTGCATACCTAAGAAATAAAAAACAAACTTAAAAGCATGTTACAGAAAGCAAGCAATTATGAAAGTATTCCGGATAACATATTTTTAATTATTATTATTGCGTTTTTCATTCAATGATACATTTCTTAAAATTTTCCCATTTATATATACGGAATGATTATTCAATATTCTTATGTAATAATTGGGAAACTTGTTACATAAGTCTTTAGAAAAACTTTTAATGAGGTGTAAAAATTATTAATGTAAAACGTTTAATGTTTTCTAGTAACTTAGCGCTTCTGAGACATAATTCTAGAACAGTACTCCCTATTTTCAAATTTATTTTATTCCTTCCCATATATAAGAATCATAGTACGTGCCTTCTATTGAAAATAACTTCTATGTAATATCTAATCCGAATCTTTCTCCTACATTATTTTAGAAACTCATCACGATTATCACAAATCAAGGTTTGAGATATAATGAGAGATATCACGATAATAAATATCGATATATACTTAGAATCAAATTAGATTCTTTTTTAAATAACAAGCTTATATCTTCTTAAAACCTACTTCCCTGTTTTCTTTATCAGCAAAAATTCCCTTCGATAAAAATTTACCTCATAAATATGTCTCAATAACGTCGTGATATCAATTTTCTTCTTATTTTATATTTGATACAGAAAGTGTACTATTAAATTATAGGTTGCTTGATAAGCTTGCATTAAACTTAATAACTATGTAGTAAAAATTATTTATCGCCATATATAATGTAAACAATATTTACTTTCAATTTTGCTGCTTTTCTCAGTATAACGTTGTTTCTTGATTGACATTGATATCGAAATTAAAATATCTTTTACGTTCATCATGCGCTGTATAGCTTTCTTTTTCTGTTAGACAGTTGTACAGAAGTACAAATCTGTAGATTTTTCGCAATTGCTATTATTGAAAACAAGTAATATAAAAACATAGTTTTCAAGTCAATTCCTACTTAGATCAACAACGAAAAATTTTATTTTAGCTACTTTTTATTAAATAGTTACAATTAATATAAATATGTATATACATAGGACAGAATCACAACATTAAGTGTTAATTAGTTTTTTTAATTATCATTAAAGTATCGTATTGTCCTTTTAATTTCAGTCCAACTGAATGCTTTAACACGTGAGAAAAAAACCTTTTCAAGTTTTGACACAAGTCACCAAAAGGGTCGCTAAGTCGCCAACGGGGCTGTATTTGTAATTCTTTAAATAATTAGTTTTAATCAATTAATTTTTATTAATTATAATTAAATTATATTGTATTGTCATCCAAAATGATCCTGTATATAAAATTACAGCTCAATTCAGCGCTTTAAAATATAATTTATTAACGGAAAAAAAACGATCCAAAAGATTGATCGTAAACATATTTCAGCTATAGAAGTTAGTTTTATTTTGAGAGATTTTGTCCTTTAGTAAAAATCACGAACTGAAGAAAAAAATTATTCCTTTAATAATATAAAGAAAATTATCAAACTTAGAAGAATCAAATCGGGCATAACGGAAAAGTGTACCAACAAAGTGCAGAATTTTTAATAAACATGTTTCCGATATGTCGAAGAATGGTCTGAAACAAATATCACAGGAAGTAACAGTTTCCAATGGTGTTTTTTGACTTCATAGCACGTAAATTGGGAAGGTATGGAAAATTGAGTTGAGTTTTTATCGGAAGAAATGCCTGATATTAAAATCGATGACAACGGTCTGTTTGAAGAAATTAAAAGACTGAATTATATATTTAAATTCTGGTAAATTAGAACAATTTGAAAATCAGAATGTTGAAATTGGTAAAGGATAAGTGGAAATATTTAACCACTTCAGAAATGAACACATTCCATATGAAAATTTAGTTATTCTTGTTGAATTTACGTTGCGCTGCCCTGGAACTAATGCAACAGTTGAAAGAGTTTTTTTCAATTGGTAATGATTTGCGGACAAGTGATAAGTCAAGATTGAATGTTGATACTTTAGCTGCAGCATTTACCGTGCAATTGAATATAAAGGATATTAATTGCTCCAAAATTTCCGATAAATTAAAAAATGATATATTGATAACAAAAAAATCATTCAGTGGAAAAGTACTCGTTTAAGTAAATAATTAAAAGAGACGTAAGCGTAATTAGTGTATTTTTGTTTGAATTAATAAAATGTTTCATATATTTACGTTGTAAATTTTTCTTAAATTGTTCGTCTTCCTTTTCATTGTAAAAGAAAAAAATGGTCACCTTATTAATAGTCATTACGAGATAATGTATAGACTTAATTTTACCAGTTTTAATAACTTTAATTATGATTATATTCAAGTGTACTGTGTGAATTGTATCTTCTGTTCCTAAGATTTTAGTCTTGATGCAACTAACAACCCAACTTGTTGAGGGATCGATTCACATCAAATCTGTCGAGGCTCAAAGCCTTCACTTTGGCACGATATCAAAATTTGGAGGGTGGAATATCAGAGAGTTCAGGTATTGTTGTCATCATTTAACTGATGTTCAAAATTACGAGTTTCGTCCCCGATAGCTCTTAGGTTGCTTTGACCTGCAATCTTACTAAACAATCAATTAAGCGATTTCTAACTGGTATGCTATTGAACAATGTTTCTCAAACTAGGGTCGCCAAAAATTTGAGGATTTTTGATACATCTTTTTGCATAAAATAACTTATAGTGTGTTTTCGTTAATGAAGAATATCTGAAACCTAATCAGGATAAGAAAATACTTACAATGATGAACTTTTCGACTTTTTAAAATTAGAATAAACCATCTATTTTCTTTGTATTACACATAATGCGCAATACTCATGGGGGCTACACAAAATTTTTGTGCAAATATAAATTATAGTTTAAAAATTTTAAAAACACGCTTTTATGGTTAATTGAACTAAAAAGTAAAAAATAATAATTCTTAATATAAGAATAAAATAATTAACGAGGAAATTAATGTCATTGGGTAAAAGCGTGGGATGCTCTATATCAATTGTTGTAATTTCTTACTAGTTCTATTCCGAAATGCTGAGTTAGGTTAAAAATGTAGTACAAAGCACCCCACTCTTTTAACCCATTGACATTAATTTTCTCGTTAATCATTTTATTCTTATATTAAGAATTGTTTTTTTATTTTTCAGTTCGATTTACCATTAAAGCGTGTTTTTTAGTTTTTTTAAACTTTTACTCATTTTTCATTTTTTTAGTTCGATCTACAGCAAAAATATGTATTTTTAGTTTTTTAAACTGTCATTTATTCATACACACTTTTTTAAATTTTTGGCCCGAGACCGAAAAAGTTTGCCGATCTCCGAGTTAGAACAAATTATTTATTTTTTCGCATGCACAAGTCCTTTTTTTTTATTTGCATTTTCAGAAAGACTAGACAATTGTTTATATTATGACAAGAAATTGCTGACGGGGAAGGAAAAAAAATATTCGCTTTTGGAGTTACTCTTAATCTTTTAGTCGCCAAATCTGAAAATGGGATCTGGAATTAGTCGCCAAATCTGTGTGTGGAAATGGTATATAGAATTAGTCGCCATTTGTGACAATGGTATATGGAATTAGTCGCCAAATATGGAAATGTTATAATGAATTAGTTGCCAAATCTGGAAATCGTTATTCCCGATTATCTTGTTCAGCACAATGGAACACACACACACACACACACACAAAATTATGAAATTACTGTATTGTCATCGGCCTTTGACAAGTGTGCAAAATTTCGAAGTAATCTGAGCTTTTAAAGTGGGTAAAAATTGATTTAAAGATTCCGTTACATACTAGTGAAACTTATAAAAGCGTATTAAAAATTGAAGTCACCCCTTCGAAAAGTTTTGGAGGCCCTGCTGTATAACAAGCGTCGGTAACCTATGGTATATGGTATAATTCTCAGTGGCACTCTACGTTATACTAATTTGTAAATTTTTGAGTGGACCAAAATTGATAATTTTTAAATGGAGCTTATTGGACTAACATTTTCTGAATTATGGAAAGAAACGTTTATGGAATTACGGAATAATCTGAAAGATAACTCGAACTATAAATCCACAACTATTTCAGATGGTTGTATATCCTTAATGGAGAAGTTTAATTGTTGAAAGAGAAAACCGCATGTACTATGCTTTCTCCTTTTGGTTCTACATATCTATGTGAATAAATATTTTTTGCATATGAAAAAATATTTGGAGTCCACAAAGTTATTTAACAACTAAATGTTTAGAATCGTATCGAATTGAAAGTCACAAGTTATACTCCTGATATTACGATATGAAAAGAGAGGTATAGTTACTATAGGTTCGCATTAAAATATTTATTTTCTACTTAACTGTATTGGAAACGAAATATTTATATTTTTTGTTAATTTCTTATTTAATTAAATATGTTTAAAATATACATAATACATATCATATGTACAATTTTAGTTATTAATTTTGTTGAAGTTGAATTTTATTTTTTCTTAATCTCTATCGTAGAACATATTTTCCACATATAGGTAGGTTCTTATTCATAATTTGTTTTTCCTTTTTTAACCGCGATCGTTTCATGGCGAATGTAACAACGATTACAATATATTTATTTATACTGAGAAGAATAAAAGGTGACTAGTTCTTTTTGTGTTAATTTAATTAAAAATTAGAAATAAATTGTATGTGAGAATAAAATCAAATACAACACAATTGATCATGTTGATTCTCGTTCGTAATTGACTACCAATTAAATTGGATTAAATAATATTATGAAAAAATGCTGTTCGTATAAAGACATGTTTTCATTTTGTTATTTTTTAAGTTTCATTCTTTACATTAAATAAATAATAAAATAATTGTTTCTCTCTAGTCGTCTGTCAAGAATTATCGTCCTATAAGAATGATGAAAAACATATATAATCTTATTAACGTTTGCAGTATATATTACCATGAGTAGTAATTTTTATGGTACACCACTCCCAATTAATAAATTTTCTCGAAAAAACTGATCTGACCACTTTTTTCAGGAAGTACATTATTCATCGGGAAGCACGTGACTGTGCCTACGAATTTAGTGGGGAGGAAATATTCACCTTAATTGAACATCGTTAAAAATTTCGAAATTTTTATACCTGTCTAGCGGTAGCAAATTTAATGATTCGACATTTTTTCAACAATATATTGTTCTAAAAAATTATGTTTCTTAGGAATTCTGTTGGGAAGCATTGCAACTTCGCAGATTCACTAGATGCCCCAATCTATCACTTTTTATTGTACATTTGCTGATTTTTTTAAAGAAAAATCGTGAAAGAAAAGAAAAGGTCTTATAAATGATTGATTGATTTTCTACTCTGTTCTGTCTTTCGTTGTAATTGTTTCATAAATCATTTGTGCATTCATACGGCTTGAACGAGTTGCAGGAACTATGATAAATATCATTGTTTTCGATATTTGCCAGATATGTCATAACCCGTTCTGCATAAAAGGATTTAACTCAAATTTTGACCTTGTCTATGTCATTGATCATTACTACTCATCTTGAAATTAATTTTTCCTCGCATGCAAATACTGTTCTTCATGACAGTTTCAAAAATGTTCGCAGGCAGACTTCATAACGTTCTGATCACTTTCACAACGATTATTTCAAAAACTTTATAGTTAGTGTCACCAGAATTAGAATATGTATATAAAATTGTTTGGAAAACGTTTTTGCAAGAAAAAATTATCTGAATGAAATTTTTGCGGCAAAAAATAAAGAAAGACACTTTCAAAAAAATCAAATTCTCCTTATATACAAAATGCTTTTATAATAATAATATTTTGTATATATATATAGTTAAGACTTCTATACAGAGGCGAAACTACGAATTTTGAAATATATTATTTAGAAGTACATTTATTCACATTTTAATATAAACAGTTTGATATGTATATGCTAATTCAGCTGACATTAAATATCAAAAATATTCATTTATACGCTTTTTTAAAATCACGGTTTCAAACGTAGTCAGACAATAAAGATTTAAAAAAAGAAAGAAAAGAAATTTAAAAAAAAATCTTTATATAAAGAGTATGAATTAAAAGAATAGTTAATTTTATTTGCATATTTTTATTTACTTGTTTATTTATTTTGCTTCTGAAAAGTAATAGTCGTATTTTGTGACATGTTTGACTTTGTGTTAATAAATGTGTTATTATTTTTCATGTCAGAATCCCTTTGAAAAATAAAGGGGAAATGTATTTGTAAAAAACATTTTTTTTTCTATTTACAACCCAAATAAAATCTGGCATCTGTTTGAACTATATTATATTTTCAAATAACTGGATATGTTTTTATCCTAACTAAAAGGCATTTTTCTGTGCATTTTATCCATTGAAAACCAAATTGGAAATATCCCAATGGAATTTCACGGGTAAAAAAAAAAACTGGGCAATATACAAGGCACTATGCTTTAACCATATCAAAATGAAAAATAAAATTATAATAACAATAATTTTTTTCATGCTATTTAGGGGAGGAGGTAATTCACATTTCTTTGTTAAAAATTGCAATTGTCAGAAGCATAATGTTTTTCAGAAGGTTTTTTAATGTTTATTTTGTTTTGTTTTCTAAATATTTAATTTTGTTAAAATTTTGTTTGGGGAAGTACTCGTTTTTGAATTGCATTCATTTCGCTACGAAGCCTTCTGAAAATATTTGTTTTGTGGTGAAGGAGATTCTAAAATATGTGCATAAAAGAAAATGGTAAAAAAAAATTATGTTAAAGATTTCTTTTTTAACCAAGGGACTTCGCTCGCGAACTTAAGTTTAGAAATGTGAGGGAAATATATAGTTAAATTAATACAACCTCTGACAATAAAGTTCGGTGAATGAAGTTAAAACGGTCGATCTGGCAACACTGGCGAAACAAAACGCCGCACATGAATAGCGACAGGTATTGACCATCTGTCCCCACTGTTGTTTAGTTCAGCGTCTTTTTTGTTCCGTGTAAACTTGTTTTACAAAGTTCTTGTTTAGTGTCTTGGTTCTTAACTGAGAACAGGAAAATGAACGACAAAAGATCAATTTAAAGTTTTGTTTTAAGCTTGGCAAGACACCGACAGAGACGTATTCGATGCTGGTACGTGTTTATGAAGATCAAGCACTGTCCATGAAGTGTGTGTGCGAGTGGTTCGCCCGTTTTCGAGAAGCCCGAGAAAGTGTCTCTGACAACCCCCGTAACGGAAGACCGGTGATTTCCGTCAGTGAAGAAAACATTGAGAAAGTGAATAAATTAATCACGAAAGATCGTCGATTAACTGTGCGCATGATAGCTGGATGATGAAATGATTCAAGGTACATTGAAATTTTGACCCGTTTCATGAAACATCTACGCAGTGTACGATCCCAATACGTACAAGATTCATGTTTTTTTTTTGTTCACGATATTGCTCACCCTCACACAGCCAATATCGTCAAACAGTTCCTGGCACAAAAAGGGGGAATTGAACATCCACCATTCTCACCAGATCTCCATCCTCCAAATTTCTTCCTATTCCCACGACTCAAACTCGCTTTGAAAGGAAAGAGATTTGACGATATTCCTGACATCCAACGAAACGTGACGAGGCTTTTGAACTCCATTTTAAAAGAAGTCTTCTTGCAATGTTTCCAGGGTATGTATAACAGATCTCATCGGTGCACAGTTATGGACGTGCGATTTCGAAGGACAGTAAGGTAACTTTCGTTAATATTTCATCTACGTTAATGTAACTGAACTATTCACAGAACTTTATTGTCAGAGGTTGTATGATATTGATAATACTTCAAAGGCTTACCTTCAAAGGGATGTATTTTTATAGCAAAGTATCCCTATGTTCGATTGTAAATTTTATTTATCTAGTTTTATGATTCATTCTGTTAAATATAAGTGCCATTTTTAACTTTCATGTAGTGAATGATTCAGTTAAGAATATTTATGCTGTACATAAAATATCTGATTTTTTTCAGCAAAAGGAATTTTAATTTTTAAAGTTGTTATATAACATTTTTTTATAAAAATTATCATTTTTTTTTATTATTTGGTTAATGATAAAATGAAAAAAATTAAAAAATGTAAAAAGAATATTGGGGAAAATATTTATGTTTTGTTATATAAGCTAAATACTGAATTATTGTTAGATTGATTCTCTTAAATATATTATCGCACCAGAAGAGTATTCTCGCTTACAAACTTTATTTTAATTTCAAGCAAAGTTCGAAAATTTATTCTTGTTGCCAGAAGTATATGAAATAGAATGATTATTAAGTTTGAAGTAAGGTAACTTGTGGTAAAACTTCAAAAATAAACATATTTGAAGCTAAGTTATTAGCTATCTCGATTTAACTCTCTTAAAATTTTACGATTTGTTGCAATTTTTTTTAAAACCAAATCGAAAGTTAGCCTATTTTTTTTCTTATGTTTTCAACTGGGTCTATTTTTTTTAATCGCTGGTAACGATATTTTTTTCAATAAATTAATTAATAAATGCTAATAAATTTTGAAAAATTTTCTAGGAATATTTTATAACGTACATTATTTTTGATCTATTTAATTGTATTAAAATCGTGCTGGCAAATGTATGCGCATTTATCGTCCGACAGAAATGTTTTGATGGTGATTCTTTTATTCGTATGAAAGATGAATGGCAACAAATGATAAATTAATATTTGTGTTCCATTTTATTTTTATATTTAATTTAATATCTGTATTATATATAGTAAGATCAAGTTTAAAAAAGTTGTTTCCTAATTAAAAATATCTTTTTATTGATAAAATCTTTGTGATCTATTATGCTCGTAAATTTATATAATATATTTATGAAATGTTCAAACAATGTGATAAAATAGAAGAATTCTAAAGCAAATTAAAGTAAGTTTTTTTTCATGCGTTTATTGTAAAGTTGGAAAGGAATATTTTAGTACGTATATTATTTCGTAAATATAATTAAAAAAAATATAAATTCTAGTTGATCATTTTAGATAAAATGTTTAATTTTATCTTTAAATATGTTATTTTACCATTGGTTTAAAAAAAAATCTGTAAAATCCGATGGATTAAATGTTTTGTACTATATTTTTTTTAAAAAATTAAACGTGTTAACATGGAAAAATGCTTGCAAATCTATAGTAAAATTTGTTTTTGCTCGAAATAAGTTTTAAAACTATGTTTACTAAAACATTTTAACTCTTTTTACTTAATTTAATGGTAGTACTGCAGTTTGTTTTTTATAATGTATGTTTTATTAATAAAGCATTCTTGATATTATTACTTTTAAAATAATTATTTTTTGTAATAAAAAATAACAAAAAACTGCTGTATACAATGTACAATGTTCAAAATATACTTTTCTCCCAATAACTTGTACAGTGGTATGCTATGAATTTCACTGAGTTTTGCAACATGATTGCAGCAAAAACTGCGAAAAGAAAATTCTTTATGTGTATTTTTTTTAAATTTTTGTTTCATTCTTTGTATTGTATAATTTGACAAAATCATAATAATATTTCAAATACGATTTAGTGTCATAAAAATGAATAGTAGGAATTTTCTAACAAAAAATGTAATAAAGATATACCACATTTATTTTAATCTAAACCGCCATTGATCCAATATTTATAAAATTAAAAAAAAAAATTGAAAACAGAACTAATAAGAAGCGAATAATATTAATGTATTTTACCAGTATTAAAAACTTTTAACTACGTACATGGCATGAACCTGTCATTGCTGTAACTCTCGGTATAATGCTTAATTTCCCCATCAACGGATTTTTCCGCCTTCGATTCTAAGCGGCACTAAATTCTAAAAAGCATCAACATTGAAAATAAAGCTCTTCTTAGATTCGAATAAATACGGATTTTAGTGGATAAAAAATTGAATAGTAACTATATCTTTTTTCCCCTATTATTGATTGATAAAACTACCTATTCATAGTTGAAAAGTTGATATATATGCAGCTTATTTTGTTAAGTTCAAAATCACATTCAAATTTCGTACAAATTTTCTCCCTACGAACTACCACTTTATGAAAGTCTTTATCTTTTTTAGAAAATCTATCAATTCAGGAAAATTGTTAATTTTTTCCTTTTTTGTTTTGTTTTTTTTTGTTTTTGTGAAGTATAAGCTGCATTTCAGCGCTATGCGGTAACCATAGCAACATATCTCGTATCTCAAAGGGAATATCAAAGAAAATATTCTTCACTGACCGTAGAACACATTTTTCCCTGAATGTTTATACACTTTTGTTTTCATCGTTCTTTCAGAGCCATAAGAAGACATTTATTTTTCGTCCCAGAGATACTGGATTGTACAGAGAAATATTTTGCCTTTCTATTAAACGTCTTCTTTTCGTTGTAAATACTTTCATGAATAATTCATTCCATATAAGATGGATAAAAATGGCGCCCATCTTAGAATTCCGGACAATTTCTTGGGCTCTAGCACTGATGGAGGGCGAACAAAATAAAATACAATTTTGTTTTTCCTTCTGCGAAATAGTGAAAGAAAATTAGGATTCCCTACATATTTCAATTGAGAGTGTTTGAAGTCATGTTAGAAAGGAAATAAACTAAACACTTTTGCCTCTCTTTTGAATTTTTGAACGATTCCTATGCATAAAATAACGCCATTCCTTTGCATAAAATATTTTGTCTTTGTCACACTGTCAAGACATGTCCCAAAAAAACAGGAAGAATTGCTTTGCAGATGAGAACATTTATTTAAATGATATTTAATTTTAATGGCAGAGTTTTGTAGAAATGTAACATCTTCTGTCTAAATCAGATTAAAACTCGTTATGCAATCAAGTTGTTTCGAGACTTAGAAAAAAAATAATTCCATGAATTGTTACTTTTCTGCTATAAATTAAAGATTATGACAAAAGTGTTAAATCGCTTCACAGTTTTTCTTAAAATCTAGCTGTCTGAATTTAGTTGGGTTTTTCTTGGCAATAAAATAATCATAAATTACATGAATTTTAAACTATTTGTAACATGTTACTTTTTTCAATGAAAGCCTCTATATAAAATAAAAATTAAAGCAAATATTTTATGCATTAATTTTTTTTATTACTATTGAGAACGTTTATAAATCCCCGTGCACTACAACATATCACACGGAGGCTTACAGAAATAGCGCACATTGCAAAGGAAAGAAGGAATTAAAGTCATGAAGGATTACTATACAAACATCCATGCCTTCTCCGGGATTTGTACCCAGGCCCTACGGCACCGCAGTCAACGTCACTAACCGCTATGCCGGATGGACAGCTGCATTAAATTTGACTCCATAGTTTTATAAGTAATACTTCCTTTTTTTACTTAATATTTTTTATTAAATCGGAACGTAATATATTAAATAATTGTTTTACGAAAAATATTTTTTTAAGAATCTTCTGTATTTCAATTGAATTCAAAATAATAAATTTTACATTTGTTCAATTCTATTTAAACAAGTTATTTAAATTACAATCCGTTTGTAGTATGAGTTATAATTTATGATGTTTAGAAAAATGTAATTGTAATTTGCAAATTTTAAAATCTTTTTCTTTTAAATTTCTATTCAGATTAAATCAGATTTGTCTAAAAATATTAGGAAGAAAGTTAAAAAGCATTTTTCTTTCAAATTATAAATAAAGACATTATCTTCACCTCGATTCCACGTGTGTGGTCTCATAATTCTTAAATTCATAATCGTAAAACTTCTTAAGTAGTGTGACATTAATGCATGGCTTTCATTTTCTTTTGAATTTATTGTGTTTAACGGGAAAAGTTACTTTGTAATTATTCAAATTCAACTTTATGTTTTTATTTATTATTTTAATATATGATAGTTTAAATTAAATTGTATTTAATAATAGATACAGGTGTGTTATAATATTTAATTCCAAAAGCATTTGTAAATTGAACTAGGTAGGCCTTTATCCAAATTATGCCTAGGCATTTGTAAAATGAACTAGGCCTTTATCCAAATTATGCCTAGGCATTTGTAAATTGAATAAGCATTTCAAGTATTTCTGTTAAATTATTATTTTTTTTACTTAAGAATATACATTTCAGTGATAATATATACTTAATAGCTATAAATCATAAGAAGCTAAACACAAAAATTTGAAGTATAAATCAAGAATAAGTTAGTCACATATTAGTACTACAGTAAACTATTCGCCTTAAGTTACAGGTAATCTCTAGCTTTTACAATCTTTAAAGATTTCATATGAATAAATTTGAATGAACATAAATAAAGTGAGTAATGAATCAAAATTAGTTCTTTGTGGAAATATTTAGAGGGAACATATTCAATCATTCCATACTACCCAGCTGTTACAGTTTAAATGTCAGTTGTATACATTTGCGCATTCGAAATGAATGCTCATACATTCACATGAATAAATCTATTTAATACAAAACCCGTATTTTTAATCTGTTTAATGAATAAGTAAGGACAGTCCTGATGATAAAAAGAATCATAAAAAGAGTTTGTAAATGCTTTTTTTTTCTCTTTATTTTGCTTGTTAACAACAATGATAGTTTCTAAAGACTTGCTAAAATAAGTTATTTAATAATTGATTTCAATTTTTATGAGAGTTTTTTAAAAATTTTCGGCATGCCATTCAAATTAGAAACTCTAAGACACAATTTTGAGCTCATGTAATTATATTTCGTACGCGATTTTCAGTCAAATGGTAATAGAGGAGGAAGTTTGGCATAAATTGATGTGTAGCCTATTATAATAATGAATCTATTAGATTTATAGCTCATGCAAATATTAATAGCTATATATCATATTTTATTACCCATTAGTTTCTGGTTGAAAATGCAAAACAGAATTTCATCTATGTTTGCAGAATACAAAAATAGGTACTCTAGTTGCCAATGCATGAAGAAATCGGCATTGCCCCTTAAATACCTCTAAAAATTTAAATCCAGCGTTCGCATTAATTTGTACCTAATTCTAGATATTTAAATTATTCACGTTTCCAATTCTTCTACATTATTTTGTTTTGACTTTTGAGTTATTTATTTTAATTTTTCCTGCGGTTAGAATGATTTTCTGAGTTATGATAACCTTGTACTGAACTATCCGTTATTTAAATCTGTATTAAAAAAAAGAGGTTGGCGATTGCTTACGACGACGTTAATTATTCAGTTTCTTAGTTTACATTTAAGCATTTTTAAATACCATTTTAAAAATTTTTGGATAAAAGAAGTACTGCATCCCTTTTTACCCTGTTAAATTCAAAATATTGCGGAATGCCAATATTTTTGCTACTTTATATTTTAATAAATTTCTTATGTGATTTTACGTTGCAACTATTACAAGCAAAGTGTTAATAATTTTATTTTTTTTTCTTATTTCAATCTTTGATGTAAGCACATTATACCAAATTATTGAAACAGGAATGTGTTCATAACTATTACATTTAAAATTTTGTAAATGGATTGTAAGTTCCTAATGGGCAGAATTCGTGACGGTCAAGTGGTAAATATACTCACGTGTTCTTCACAAAATTCAAAATTGACACGAAACATCTAAAATTCAGATAAAATTTCAAATTTGGTAGAGATGTTCAAATATTAAGATTATTCGAAAAATTTCAAATTTTCAAATAAAAATTGCTTTTATCATACGTGTACTTTTAAATCAAGTACATTTTGTATACCTATGAACATTATTATTGCTTACAAGTATATACTTTTTAAAAGAATCTGCAACAAGCAAAAGTTGGCGACAGTAAAGTGCGTGAACTGATTGATTGGCAGGAAACACGTGATTGCATTTATCATGTGGCTATGACGTCACATGAATTCATCTCATTGACAGATATTAGAGGATAACTTTATATATACTCTATCTTCATATTAACGGTAGCTTAAGTTTTGAAGTATCAAACAGTTCATTTATTTTTTTAATATTCATCACTGGCTATCGTTATTTAGTAATATTTTATTCAATCCTATTTTTAAAGCTTAAAATCTAGCCAAGAAATGTGTGAATTTTTAATTTAAAGTTGTAACGAGAATGGTAAAGATAGATGGAAATAGTGCGCACTCTTTTCGCCGAGTGGATGCTTGCTTAAAGAGTCTGCCTGCCAGCTCGTAAGAGGAAGCGCGCGCAAACCTCTCGTTATTTTCTAATAATGCTAACTGTTTTAATGTATAATTGTAAATCTTTTTTTTGAATGTTGTTCAGTTTGAATTTAGAAACCATGAAATAAAGTTGAACTGAGCTAACCGAAGTAATTATTCTTTGATCACAGTCTTACAAAGTTATAATAACAATCTTTAAAAAGTAATTAATCGAACTCGTGAGATTTTTTTATCGAAACAGTTGATTGCAGTTAAATTGAAATTTAATAACCTCAGAAACTATAAAATTATTCCTTATTTTTATTAACTCACGATTAAGTTTTTGTTATCGAGTCTATTTTTTAGTTTGAAGATGTTTATAAATTTTGGGGGTCTCACTTTTTACCACTTTCGTTTCAGTCAGTTCAAATTAGGTCGTTTTTACCTCAATTTAAATCAATTTATTTTCTATTTGTTTTCTTTAGATTACTTTTTAAATAATTTGTTGTTGTTGTTGTCGTGTGTTTTTATTCTGGTATGCATATGAAATACGCGTGAAAAAACAGAAGCACACATACAATACATAAACTGAAGAATATAGACATTTATTACAAATGATGATCCCAGCATATAACAGTAGGGGTGCGCTGCTTTCCATTTGAGACGGGAATTTCTTATTCAAAAATGATATTTTATTATCTCATTTGGCTTCAATCAAGCAAAAATATTTTTAGAATACTTTTTTACACATCCTATAATTATATTTAGAATAAACACAGAAGACTAAGCTCAAATTCGAGATTACTTTTAAATATATCAACATTTTTTTAGGGTTTTAGGCAAATTTTTCTGGTTATAGCTTTCTATCTCTTACAGTGAGTTTCAAGACTTACAGCTAAACTAAAAACAAGCTACTCATGATGTTATATGTATCATACTTAGTTATGCAAATTTTTTATTATTTATATTAAACTAGATGGATGGCCCGGCGTTGCACGGGCTTCTTCAAGTGTACAGCTTTATGCCTTGGAAGATTCTCCTTCCTTTTCAGTGTCAGCACTTCTGTGATTTGTATATTAATGTCATTAAAATACTCTTTTTCGAAGTTTCTTCCACATCTTCATCCTGTCGGGTGGTTCTGTTTTCTCGCCACTTAGCTCGGCGTTGCAAGGGCTTTTTCCGTGAGTACAATTTTATCCCCATGGAAATTTTCCCTTTCTCTCTAGACACCAGCACTTCTGTGTATGTGTGTTACTGAGCGATGTGAGTGATTTCTATATTTATGTCATTTAAATCCTCTTTTCAGTAATTTCTTCTCCTTATTCTCTTTGTCAGCCAGATTTCTTTTCCTTCCGTTCAGCCAAGCGCGCGTTGTATGGGTTTTTTCCAGTATAAAACTTAGTTATATACTGGATATATACTTAGTTATTTCCAGTCCGAGGGATAAGATCTTTTTTTTCAAATTTCTATTTTCGATTAAAAATTTACAAAGCAAATCCAGTTTTGTTCTCAAGAAAACAGACAATGTACGAATTTATAATTAAATATATAATTTAGTAATAAATAATAAAACGCAATATATAACTTTAATTCATAAAAAAATTATTAATTTATATCAATTTTCGTTAAATAATGAATTAAAAACTGTCTACCGTTAGCTATGAAACTACTTCTTTTATCTGGATGTTTGATTTTCGATTAAATCTATGTAACTGCGAAAAAAGAACTATGGGGAGCCTAAAAATTTGTTTACATTCCTTGTATAAAAAAAGATTTAAAAGGAAATAGTACTATTTAATAAAAACAGGGCAGCATTTTCCTATATTTTAAGGTTTTTCAGTAAATTATTTCTCTAAAAGAAAACTTATTAGTTGCGATGTATTATTAAAAACTAAAATCGTATTAATTATTTTATACATGAAACAATGAATACTTTCTTAAAATTCAAACTAATAAATTGGAATTGGAAAATTACTGGAAAATTCATTATTTACTATCATTATAAAAGAAAAAAACATTAAAAAAAACATCTTTAATCTGACAGAAAAATCTTTTTATCCGCTTACGTACTCTCCGTAAGTTGTTTTTTTCCGCACATGCGCTATAATCGCTCTAACTCGTGTGTTCTGAGGTAGTTTTCCCATAATTCACTATTACTGGCATTTGGCGATTTTTCCAATTGTTTTCGTTGTATTTTTACGGCTCCCCAAGACGGAAAAAATACATCTTCTTTAAAAATATTTTATGTATAAAGAAAGCAAAAATATTTTTAATTAAAAATTCCCAAATTTTTTTGAAGTTTTACAATATTTTGTTTCAAATTAAATTGGCAGCGTTGGAAAAGGTTAAAAAAATGTACCAATCTGCTTGAAAAATAGTTTTATCTTTTTTTAGGAATTTGAATTAGAAAAATTTAAAACATTGTAGAAATTAAGATTTAAAAATATATATTTCAAGTTAATCACATGTTAAAAGCATTTATTTTTAAACAAAGTTAATTAATACAGTCAATAGAGCAACGTCATGAAATTCCATTTTGGCTGAAAACTGATTTTCGACGCCAACTTTTGTCATTGTTGTAACAATAACAGTGTTACAACAATGCAGACAAATCAAAGTTGGCGCCAAAACTGGTAATTAAAACTAGTTTTAATTAATATATTTTTAACTAATTCTATTTCGGACCGAATTGTGAGTCTAAACCATTCTCGAATCCACTTGAACCCCCACAAAAAATGTCATCAAAATCTCTCCAGCCGCTTAGGAGAAGTTCAGTCACATACACACGCACCGAAGAATTACATATATAAAGATTATTTGAAAAGATATTAATTAAAAATGCTAATAAGCAGGATTCCTCTGCATTTTTGTAACAACAAAAACCTGGTTTGGCCAGTTTGGCTGAAAATCGATTTTCGACGCCAACTTACGTCTTTTTTATAACAATAACGTTGTTACAACAATGCAGGTGAATGTTGAATTCGTATGTTTTGAATGCCTTTAATTAATATCTTTTTAACTAATTGCAATATCGGACCGAATTGCGATTCTAAACCATTCTCGAATCCACTTGAACCCACACAAAAAAATTTCCTCGAAATCGATCCAGCTGTTTAGTAGGAGTTAAGTCACATACACACGCACTGAAGATTTTTATATATAAAGATTTATTTTAAATTTAATACATTAAAATCTTTTAACAATGTACCAATTTGCTGTTAATTTGTAAGAATTGAGCATTAACAAATACAACAAAGAAAATTCCTACATATATATGTATATAATAGGAAAAGTTAAAACTGTATTAAATCTTTTTTACAGAAATGAACAATTAAAATATTCCATAAAAATGAAACTGCATGATTTGAGAAACTCGAGTATACTTATTTTATATTTTCAATTAATTAAACTAAGAATGGATTACTACATCAAAATTCATAAGCCGAAATATATACTGTGGTATGCAGTCTTTCTCCAAGCTATTAAAACGTATGTAATTTGAAATACTCGTATAAATGATGAAATAAAATTGCATTCGGAAAAAAATTTAGTGTTATGCATATATACTTGTAATAAAATGTTACATTTCTTAAGAACATCGATCTGTGTTTTGCTTCGTATTACTTATTATGTTTCTTACATTGTTACACAGTTCGAGTCAAAACTGTAAGTTTCCAAAATTCAAATATGCAAGATGCTATATAGACGTAAATCATGAACTAAAGATTATGGTCAATTTAGATGTAAATTGAAGACAAGGGTGTGTGTGGTTATCCATTATATTCCCTATCCTAGTTCTAGTTACTTTATTCTACTGAGACTCTCTGGCGTCATCGGGTCATTGAGTGCAAGTAAAGAGAATTGCTCAATAAAAAATGCATCAAATCTGTTACTATTTTCTTCAGTGTGTGGGAAAAAAGAGGAATATTTACATCTTTTTAGCTTTTCTTTTTTACTTATCTTAAAGGATGGAAACTTCATCTGAAATATTTTTGCTATTTCTGCGTGTTTTGTCAATAGTGTGTAGTGATTTTCCTTCTTGAACGTAAATGTATGTTTTCTTCGTTTCCGTCTTTCAATTATTTCATTGCTTCATTGATTTTGTTTTTGAAAGACATGAATATACTTTGACGTAAAAAAAAGATTAATCTTCTTTTTTCACATCACATTGTCATGTATTGTCTTTAAAGGACTCTGTACAGAGGTTTAATAGCGATGGAATATATTAATGCAAATTAATATTCTTTATTTATATAATCCACATTATAAATTTTGAACTAAGCTAAAGAGACTGATGTAATTGAAGTTGTAGTTTTATTTTGCATTTTATAAACGTTTGAAATACTTTCTGAATATATTCACATAAAATACTCTTATCAGAAAAAAAGACCTATCATTAATGGAATTGTTTTGTTTTTTAATTTTCAATTAAAGTTCATTGAATACTTGTAAGGGGCCCTTTTCTTATTCTTTAAAACATCATGCTGTGATCTATGCACTTTTTCAATATATGTCTAGCTCTTGTTATTTTTTAAATTTAATTAATCTGGCATCTAGCTATTATTCAATAAAAATATATATTATATTAAATCATTCAACAAATGTAAAAAAAATCTTAATTTTTCTAATATATATATATATAAGTGACTCATTCAAACTCCTATTTCATACTGTATAACAAACTCTGTTGAAGTAACTTATTAAATCTTGTAATATATTACCTAACTTGTTTTAATATATTAGATAGAAGAAAGAGTACTAAATGTCATGTTAAAACAAACTTGATATGAAAAATCATATCCTCTCGATGTTTTTTTAATGAACGCATTTTAGAAAAATAAATCCAAATTTTTTGTTTTAATTTTTAATTAATGAAAAGAAATATGTGTGTGTTTTGTTCATCTTTTTTTCCGATCCGTTTTTACATGATCAAGCATCATACATATATGAATATCAAAATCAAAACTTCCTTGAGCTATTTTTTTTATTAATGTCTAAACCTTCAAATTTCATAATTATTAAAAATATTAACTAAAATTTGAAATAGAATGATTACTCGGCGAAAATAAAATTAAATCAAAACCTTAAACAGTATCTGAAAACATACAATGCGTTAAAAGGAAACACATTTTATTTTCAAAGAATCGGCATTTTTTTTTCATTTGGGCACAATTTCCTGGTCTTTAATTTTGCTTTCGAATTCGCGTGTGCACTAAAGTGGGAGACGGTTCGTCTTTGGCGTTAAAATGTTGGCGACGCTAAAGCCTCCAGGGCAATGCGTGGAGAAAGGGATTGTTGGTTGTGATCAGTCTCTCTTCCGCCGCCTCCACCAACGAAACAAATCGTCAACTCGCTTGAATAGTTTGTTTTCTTTTTATACACCTATGCAAAGAATCATCGACCTCCTTTGAATGAGACAGGAGAAAATTATGAAATCTCTTTTCTTGATTTTATTTAATCCAAAGAAAACTAAATAGTTTTTCTTTAAAAATACGTTTCGTTACATTTAACTGTTATTCAAAAAAAATGTGTATTATAGTATCTATCACACGTGCATATGTTTGAAAGATAAATCATGAATGTGGGCCCTTCAATGAAAGAAAAATGAATCTTGTCTAAAGTCGAAATATTTGGATTCAAAAATTGTCTTTTGATTTTGAAAACTTGAATTTTGATTGGACTAATATTTCTCCTGTCGCGAGACGAACAATTTTTATGCAACAGTTTTATGAGTAGTTTCTTTTTATATATCTTTTTGTGAACAAAGGATTGCATTGCGTCTTTAAAAAACATGACAAAAAGGTGAGTGAAATTTATGAAAAAATATTTATCTCAATTATTGTGGATTTTTTCGATTCCACAAAAATGCATGCCACACGGATAATAAAACGAAAAATATTGATTACAATTAGAAATTTTAAATAGTTTATTAACTTTATTTTGATTCTTTATCTTGAAAAAGGGCAAAAAGGTCACATTTCATGGTGAATATATTCAATAATGTTTTTTAATGTCTATGCCTAATATTTGTTCAGTGACGTTTGTTCTGAATATTTGTATAACCTTTATAGCTAGAGAAAAAATTTTACATTTAAAAAGTACTTTGGTTGATTGGTATCTGCCCATAAATGAAACAATTTTAAAAAATATTTTTAAAAAATCTAGATAATTTTCTCATCAAAGCAAAATATTCTAACTATGATTGGCTATGATTATATTTTATAAAAAGATTAAATACTACTAAGAAAATAAATCCTATCTTCAAAGAAATTCGTTCATTACTGTAAATATTCTGTCATAAAATTCTCAGATAATTATTTTTTGAACTATTTCTATTTCTCTAATAATTTTTTGAGAACCCTTAAATGCAAAAAATTGTTAAGTATATTCATTTTTCTCCTTAAAATTCTGTTGTGGATAATATTTAGGTAATATCTTTACTAGTATGAAACTATTCAATTAACATCTTTCGACGTCATAAAAACTCAAAAATTCTACTGTATTTATCCTTAGCAGTTATTTTGCAATTAGATGAGGAATTAATACCTTTGAACCAAATGAAATAAAATATTTAAAAGCCGTTATTTTACATTTAGGGCATTTTTCTTACTCAAAAATGCTTAATAAAGATCGGTTATTTTTCTTTTTTCGTTTGTTCTTTTAATTTCGTATTAGTAAAATTATTTAAGTCTATAAACTGCCATTTCAACGATGGTCTTAATGTTCATTTATTCACACACAAAAAATGTTTTTTTGGTGCCTAAGTAGCATAAAATATAATCTACACTTCACGTAAAATATTTTTAAAAGCAAAATAATGCTTTTAAAATTTTTTCCCTATTTAATGTGTAAACAGCCGTAATGCTACATTAAGTCAATTTTTATGAATTGCAATCTCATTAGCAAATCTTTTACGTCATTTCTCACGCACGAAAATTGTGTTGTTCATAAATTCATTTGTTTTGAGACATAGAGAAGGTCATTCCCCATTCATTGATTAGATTAATGTTTTTCTTTTTATTATTTCCTTTTACAACGACATTTTTTCTTTTCTTTTTGAAAACTTCTAATGGCATTTCATTGGGTTCACTGTGTGTACTGTTAGTGGTCAGAACAAAATCAAACTTCTTCAAGGGATTATTTAAATTATTATAAAATTAAAATAATTTTTTAAAAAAAACTTCAAATGTGACATTTTTAGCGACAAAATATATCAGTACAATTAAAAATGTTTCAAACAGTTTTTCAAATTATATATTTGTATGTTTCTTTTACATATACTTTCTTAAAATATGCTTTCCTTACATAAATTATTTCAACGGTGTTTTTATTTTTTTTATCGTCTTTTAAAATATTTGATTTGATAAAAAATTTATTTTTTGGAAGCTTTTTAAGGGTCTTTAAGAGTTTTAATATTAATATGCTCGTTTCACATAATGTTTTATTGCGTTCTGCACAAAAAAAAATGCTATTAAATTCTGTAATTAATAATAACGGCTGCTTAAAATTTAATTGATTCAAAAACAATTTCAAGTGCTTGCAATGATTGCGTTAAAAAAGAATTTGTCGTTAGTTATTCTGAAAAATTTGAAAAGAAAAACGTGGAATCTTGCAGAAATTTCTGAGAAACCTTCTACACGGTTCTGAAAAATAAGTTGACCTTGTATGAAATTCAGCTCTAATCACAAACAATGGAAAATAAAATGAATCAGGAATGAGTAAAATATCTCCATTACATTACAATGGAAACATTTCTAAAGGCCATTGTAAAGAAATGATTATGTAGAACTCTAAAAGAAAGTTTCCTTAAAAACAGCTCGTTAAATAATCATTACTTGCACATGTAGGACAATTATTTCATAAAATTCAGTTTATTTTACGAAGAACTTATTATTTTCCACTCAACTCCGATGCCTTATGTATCAATACAAGCAATTTCCGCTTATTTTTTTTTCAAAATTGATTTATTACATTTTAAAATCTTTTTTAACTCGGTATCCGTAGAGTTTCCATATTTTTTATTTCTTTAAAAATATCTCTTTTCCTTTGAGCAACGATCTTTCTCTAATGTACAAGACTTGGAATCTCATTATAGATTGATTATCGTTTCTACATTATTATCCAGTTCGAATTCTGTAAGGTGTTTTAAGTATTAATATGCGATAATTGGTGCTTAATAATTATTCTGTCGACTATGAATATTAGTGAAATTACTAGCGCCAGCCAAACAAAGCTAATAAATTTGTTAGTTGGGCCAATTTCATATGGTGTTTAAGGGGCACAGTACGATTCAATTGACAAAAATCGGTCAAAAAATCAAATCTAATTTCTCTATATAGCCTACATTATTCTTTATATACTTCTCTCTATAACCTCACAAAATTTGAAAACTCTAAACTTAAAAAACGCAGAATTATGATAGCTATTACATTCATTTTTATTCACATCCCTATGGCAAATCAAAACTTTGAACTTACTTATCTCAGAAAGGTAAAATAACTAATTTGTCTTTATATAAAATGCTAAGACTTTTTTTCTATTGTGCCTAATTCTTTGATTTTTTTTTATCTATTGTTAATAGAGAGTACATGTAACAAAAGTTGGTATGCATTTTTGAATCAAAGCAAAACTTATTTTTTAAAAAATAATTGAAGTTAGAATTTGCAGATTTTTTAAGGAATTTTCAATAATGATTCATAAAAAGAAGTATTGTACAAATACAATCGTGTTATCGCAAAACCCATACCAACTTTTGTTATACATAGTTGGACGTACTTGTAAATCAAATGTCATGCGTGTACGTAAATTTTTGTAGGAGAAGTAGTATTTTAAAATCACTGCACAAATTTTTTTTCCTTAAACTATTAAATGGCTAACTTTTTATGAAATTTTAAGCACAAAATCTGTTTTACACAACCAAAAAAATTTTGAAAAGCCTTAAATTAAAAATTTTTGCTTAAATCGTACCATGTCCCCTTAAAAATAACAACTAAAACATTATTTTATTTGTTAAATTACACCGTTTGTGGTGGCATTTTTTGTATGGTGAAAAAAATCGACGTAGTTCTACGTAAGAATCCAATAATTATTGAGGATGAAGGATTTATTGCAATTATTTCTTACGTCGTAAATATAATTCGATCCAAATAATGAACATAACTCAATGTATTTTTTTCCAATTAATGTGACAAATGAAAATAATTGTGTTAACTTAAGCAGTGGGCATGCAGCCAAAGGGGAAATGCAACTATCCTAAAGATGCTTTCTCTCCCTTCCTCCTTCCCTCTGCGTTTCGTGTAAAATAAGACGCATTTTTTTCTTTGTATTCCAAATTTTGGCTTTTCCCCAAGATTCCTTTGTCAATGTTATGATCATAAACTTTCCGTAAAAGAATTGTATATTCATACATTGTTTGGGAAAACTTTAAGGAAGGGGGGAGCAGAAAACGTCTCTAATTGTAAAGATATTATCATTATTTCAGCAGTAAAATTAAACTAAAATATTAGCAAGGTTATATATAAAACCAGAATTACGTTAAATTTTTTAAAATGTCTAACTAGGAGTTTGTACTTTTTTTAAAATTACAATGTTATTTATTAGGTCCTTAGTTATGAAATAATATTGATTGTGTCTTCTTCGTCATTTTAAGTCTATTTCATTCTTTTTCTTCCAAGTGTAGTTTTTTTTCCTTTCCGTTTTACAATCTTAATATCTTGACCAACATAAAATTTCAACGTTATTTATTTACTTATTGTAATTTTAAGTGGTTCAACTTGTCTCTCTCTCTCTGTGTGTGTGTAATTGAGATAATGCAACTCATCTGAAAAAGTTTGTTAAAAATATAAAAATGCTGAATAATTTAAACAAAAAACGACACAAAAAACTAAGCAATTGTATGTGAAGGTATTTTTAATAAAAAAATTAATATAGACAATATTTTCGATTACATAATTAGTAATATAGTATATATTTAATATTACTATTAATTTTTGTTAAAAAGCTAAGTGTAATAAATGTAGTCTTTTATTTTTACTGAAGAACAAAATTCATTTTATTCGTAAACTTTCTAGATATACATTTTACAATATTTTATAATTTCATGTTGATAGAACGCTAACATCTTTTGCATCCTTGTATTATAAATTTTAGAAACAGCACAATACTCTAAGGGCAATTTCAAAAGGTCAAATGTTTCATTTCTGACGTTTGAGACTGAGGATTTATTTGTAAATATTTTCAGGGGCGTATTTTTGAAAAGTTGCCAACGTACTGTTCCATCTTGTCTTCAGAGAATCAAAAGATGATTTTTTCGAAAGTAACAACATAGGACTTACGTAAAATAGCATCAAATTTTTTCTGTATTATTTTCATCAAAGTTAAAGACTGTTAACTGAGGTAATGGACTAAAATATGCTATATTTTATCTAAAATGTTACTACAAGTGTTTAATTGATTTATCTCCCTAACATAACGTCTAATATTTTGAACAGTAGATAAATTACAATAACAGTTGAAATATAATTTTGTTCTTAAATTATTTATTTTTCAAAATCATTTTCTCAGTTTCCAATTTTAATCGAAAGATATTTTTTAAAAAAAATATCTTTTTTGCTTGTCTTTTTATCTTATTAGTACCCTTTTGGTATAAATGCAACGATGTTCCTTGAATTCCCAGTGATTAACTTTACTTTAAGAAAACGATTGTGATAATAGCTTTTTGTGCATTTATGTGATAAAATCTGATTATATATATACAACATAATAATTTATAACTTAATTATGTAGTATAGAGGTATCAATTGAAAGTAAATTATGAATGTAATCAAATCGTATGACACTTCCATGTAAAAAATAATTAATGCATTTATCTTCGTCTCTACACATCTAAGTAATCAAAGCAGGTAAGTAATCAATTAAATCCACGGTTTTTAAATTTAGCTTTTTTTTTTGTTTAATGTTGTTTGTAATGCATGATAAATTCTTATATGATACTTAAATCGTGATAATATAGGTCGACGATTCTAATCTAAAATTATCATTAAAGTGAAATGCTAGCTTTGAAGAATTTGCTCGTAAAAACCTCTGAGCAGTTATTTTCTTTGATAAAATCGCTGCAAAAAAGCTGTCAAAGGTTAGAAACGTCGGTGTATTTATATTAAGAATAATTATAAGTATAAAAGAGAAAAATAAAACAAAAGGAAAATAAAAATAAAAGTTATTTGTTTCGGCTTATGAACGAACTCTTATGAACGATTCCTATAAACGTACGAGTTTAAATAAACGTTTATCTCAATGATAACATTCTTTAGTCTTTCAAAGGTAAGGAGACCCAAAGTTTCAAATATATATTGATTCAGAACTGAAGGATAACTGCTAAAATACAGTATTTTTTTGAACGTATTAGTTTATGAATTATAATCTATAATAATCAATTATTTTGTCTTGCGTGATTATATCAAAATTTTTTAAAATATTATAAATACATTGTACGAATTATTATGCGATAGAGCGAAATCCTGCAAGATTTTACTTTTTCTTATAAAATGTATAATTTTTTATGAGAAAAAGACACATCTGTCATGTTTATGTCTGTTTCAAATAGTCTAAATCTGAAATAAAAGTTATGAACATCAATTTATATTCAACTTTGCATAATCCTGCTTCATTTAGAAGGAAACCTTTTGGTTCCTACGAGAAGCAATTTTATAGATTAAAAAGATATATGTTACTGAATTCTAAATAAATCTGATATAGTTAATGCCTATAATTAACATATTTTGACTCCATAGTGAGGTTTCACTCGAAAAAGTTAAATAACTTGCATAGTTTTTAAGTTCCATTTACTAATTTGTAAGGGCGCCCCCCTTGGGTGCCCTTCTTCTTGATTATCAGCGTGAGCTAGAGGTGTAGGAAAAATGAAGAACTAGAAGTTTCCATGATCTTAATATGACTTTATTAAGAACTTAAACTTAAACCTCTAACATATTAGATAATAATAATATATGTGAGAGAATCTACGGTGGTTAAACACACAATATATATAATACCGAAATAGCGTAACTGGGACCACTATCAATAACTAACCCGCCTAAGCTGAATTACAATGCTATCACAGATCTGAATATTAAATAGTCACTCCTACCTTAATGTCGAATGAAGTAGCGATCAATCTGATCCTAGTTGAAGTTGCGGTGCACTGGAGTGCAATGGTATGCACCTTGACCTAAGGGCTCTCTGACACGGGCTCTTCTGTTGGCTGTCACTTAGCCTTTCAAAAACTCTTCACACTTGAATCACGAACGATCATAACATTCCCCAAATTGCCACACCGCTTACTCTAACTTCTGATATTTAAAAGCATCCTAATTTGCATCTTTCCTTTACGCTTCACTTCTTGGGTTTGGTTGGAAAAGAGTTGCCATTTGTTCTGGCCCCAAAGAACCCAAAGGACATGTTAATGAAAAGACGCGTGAGCCCGTCACAAATTTATTAAACTCATTTTTAGTTGCTTGTCTCTTCTAACCTATAATCAATTTACTGTACTCTTGAATGCTTCTCAAAATTATTTTTTGATACTCATTATTGCTTTTAGCAACATTTCATACAACTCTATTGACTGTATAGTTCACTTCTTTTAATATACGCTGTTAAAGTAAAGTCTATAGGCTCAAATTTGGTGCGTATACCATCCTTTATTATGTAAAATAAAGGGTATACAAGTTACATTATATTATTTCTAACTACAGATGTCATCAAGAATCATTCAAGTGAAGTTGGAAGTAAGATTTATAGTTATTATTTAAAAAAGTACCTGCATTATAGAAGATGACTTTAAGGTATCCGACTACGTTCGGAACCGTGATTTTAAAAAAGTGCATAAATGGATAATTTTCATGATATTTAGTATCACTTAGATTATACTACATGTATAAAATTGTTTTAAGGACATTTTGTTAAAAAAAATTATTTAAATACAATATTTCGGCAAAAAATTAACTTAGAATAACCTTTTTTCAAATGTTTTGTGAAAAATGCTTCTATTATAATAATAATATTTTGCCTCTATATAGCTCAGACCTCTGTACAGAGGCTTAACTATGATTTCTTAAAAAATTCACATTATTTTCAGTTACAACCCATTGAAATAATTATCGGCGTTTTTTTCTTAAAATTTCTTCCCTCTGTTGTCGTAAAACATGGATAAACCTACTTCTAAGTTATATATTTCAAATATTCTAGTTGTGCCTCTGTAGAGAGGTCTGAGCTATATACATGTAAAATATTATTATAATAGAAACATTTTTCGCTAAAGGAGAATATTTTGAAAATGGATCATTTTATGTTCATTTTTTGTCAAAATATTGTACATAAATAATTTTTTTTTCGTAATACTATTCTTAAAATAATTTTATACATTTTCTAATCTAAGTGACCCTAAATATCATAAATATTATCCATTTATACGCTTTTGCAAAATCATGGTTCCGAACGTAGTCGGATACCTTAAATCAAATCACCTACTGCGTACAAACTTTTAATAATTTATTTTAAACCTATCATCCTCTAAAAAGAACAACTTGATTTAAGAAATAATTATGGTGTGATGCACTAGGAAAAACAAAGAGCTCAAAAATAAAGAGATTTCATAGATTAATGATTCTACATATTGAAAGCTGCTTACTTGATAAGAGATCGCACATTAAAAATAATTTAATAATTTCAGTTAAAATACAGATGTGCTTCCTTTTTCGATGTAAACAATCCATTACACATTTTTTTTTCAAATATGACAACAGAATTTGCTTTTGAATCCCACAATTTAAAATTTAAAAAAGGGAGTCGAGTTGAAATAATTATATTCTCCTTTATTTACTCTTCCATTAAAGCCTAAATGAAACTTGGAACGTAAGTTTTAATGAGATAATTTTGTTAAGTCTTTATTGTTCGTGTATTATGAATTATTAATTATTCGAATTCCTTTGAAGTATTTCCTCACAAACAATACTGTAAATTTTCCCGACAGAGAAACTCCTATTGTTTGATTTCTCTCTCTGTCTTTTATATGTTTTGAGATTATTATTATTTTTGCTTTTTATTTCGAAAATCTTTATTGGCAATTCTCCGGAGAAATTTATTACCTTCTATATTCAGGGACACATGGCACATGAATTTCTGGAATGCCTCTCCCCTTTTAACGTAGAGGTTTACTATGAATGCAGTTAGAAAAAACATTTTTGAATGCCCATTCACATATTCTTTTAAGGTGTTAAAAGCGAGGAAGTTTTTTTTTTAAAACTCTGTCGATTTTGTAAGAATTTGTGTGTCTTCGATCAAAAATAATAAAGCTTTGTGAGCAGTTTTGTTCATTTCGACTTAAAATAAGAATGTGCCATTAGAAAAGCAGATATCATATACACTTTCCATTTTATGTATATTAGGAAGTATATGGTCTGCTTATATATATATAAGCAGACCATATTATGTGAATTATTATATATATATATATATATATATATATATATATATAATTCACATAATTTTTCTCTCGACAAATTTTCATAATGCTCTTTTGAGTCCACCAAGATTTCGCGTGATAATTAATGTTTAGTTTACCCGCTATCGGGAAATTACCCCAAAAGCTTTATTTCCCAAAACTCTCTCACGTTCGCGTATTTAAAACAAAGTGATGCAACCATCCACGTATTGTCCAATCGCAAAAGCCCACGTACGGAGGACGTGTAAAGCTTCGGGCCGACGAAACCTGTAAAAGCTGAAATCTCCGGAGCGAACGAAGAATGCATTTGTGAAATGTCCTAGATATCATGTGTGGTTGTCGGTACGTATTTGTTTTCCTGTGTTTCGTAGCTTCGTTTTATATTTGTGTAAAAAAAGTGTGGATTTTAAAGTAACAAAAAGTCTCCTCTGTTCTTCAACGACTGCAACAAGTTAATTGATTCCATTACAAAACATCTTAAGTCAAGTGTGTCATTACATGTCAGTATTTTAATCATTATGATTGAGCCTTCATACTGTTTTATTTTTTTAAGGTTTCTTATTTGCACTCATGCATATTTTAAACAGACATATGACTCTTCGTTGATCGGAGAAATTTTTATACTTAAAACAAATGAAAATAAATCTGATTTAACGTGGAATGTGAAAACAGTTTTAAATGCTGTTATATTTATATTTCAAATGGTCAGTAAAATTATTGCATTGTACATTCCCTAAAATTTTATTCCTAAAGCATAAAACTAAATTTTTTAAAAAAATGCTATTTTTGGTACGATATTGTTAAAACTTGGCAAGCAAATTTTGAATTTTTTATTGGATATATTACTTTTTAACATAAATTCATAACTTATATTATGGCGATTATTTTGCTATACTTTCAACTGAAATGTAATTTTTCACGAATATATGTAATTGTCTTATACTTCTCCTGAGTTTATTTCAAAATATCAGACATTGCCCTGACTTGTTTTTACAACGTTTCATTTATTTTTAGAGCAATATGCTGAAAGAATATGCACAGTTACTTTACATACGAATTCTATTTTTTTATAAACCAAGATGCGATTATTTCGTTATACGGAAAAAAGTGTCAGTAACACTTCAAATAACAGTATTTCCCTTAATTTTTTTTAAATATAGAATTGGTGATAAATCTTAAATAGAGCGTCGTACGTAAAAATTGACATTTAAAGGTAGTTCATCTTGTTTTTATACTTCAAATCTTAAATTGGGACCTTTTTCTTTTTTTAATTTTGAAGATTTTAGGATTTCAGTACATTTTTATTCTTCAACCCCTGTATTTGTTTTCTTAAAAGTAACCGCAAGTACATGAAACATGTATCTTTTTTTATTTTATCGACAATTTTTTACAAATTATGTGGTAGTAAGGCAGTAGGTGGTCATCCACTAACTGCAAATACTTCGGAAATAGAACTTAAACAATCCCGCCCGCCATAAAAAATATGTTTCTGTGGTGTATTGACAGGACCCATTGAGAAATACTGTTGGAGGAAAATTTAAAAACAGACTGATATATTATTATTGTTTTCATTGTTTTCATGTATACAAAACATAGATATATAATAAGAATAATGCAATGGTCAAATAATGTTTCTTTTTATTTAATTACTGAGATATCTGTTTCCCAACCCTTCAGCTCTTTAATTTCGCGTGATCTCATTGCATGTGTATTTGCGTATCGTAACACTGATGTTACAGATTTTCGTGCGTTGGAGCACGATTTATGTTTGATACTTCAATTTAGGAAAAAAAAAAGAGATCTGCATAAATACAGTAACGTGATAAAATAACAAGTTATAGATTTATTTTTACAAAAAAAAAAAACTCTTAAACAAAATAGTACAAAAATAGTCGAAAGTTGTAAAAGAATCTCGCATGCCGCAGTTATTCGTTGTGGCCTCATGCGTCTCCTCCGGTCCGCGGTTGGACACCCCCAGTTTAAAAAAAAATCGAGATTTTGAATTATATATACGTGGCTTGTGTAAGATTTCCAAATTAGACACGAAAATTCTGATGAACCAATTGCTTAAAATACTGTGTTATCTTAGCTTGATGAAACTCGATGCTTGTTTTGTAACTGATTTCCTGCTCAGTATTTTGTATCGTAACCTGCAAATATGCATTTTGAAAAAAAAAAAGTTAAATTTGTTGATAATGACTCATATCTAAAGACATTTTAAAGTTAAAATTCTGCCACCGCGCGATATTTCCGATTCAAAAGATGTCACCAAATGCTGTCAGCGGTATTATAATTGTGTTCGAACACACGCTGGAACGATTTCCATTCTTGGACGTATATCGCGACATGAGGCGAAGTCTTTTGATTTGACGAAAATGATCGACGTATAATGCATAAGTACCAATTCATTGTATAGAAATTCTGAATATCATGCCATTGTCAACCTTCGATAAATATTGTAGTCTTTCTATACCATTTTCTTTATTTTATATAAACTAAGTGGTTTGTTTATTAAAATTTTCGACTTTTTTATTTTGTATATTTTTATTATTTTGCATTTTATTTTACATCTGTAAAAACTGGGTGCTGCTTATCGTGTCGAACCAGCAACAAACGCGAAAAGTTACCTTTATAAGATATAATTTATGTTGTAATCAAGTAGATTTTTGACAAAAAAGCAAAGGAAACCTGCATAAATGCACAGCTCTTTTGAATTTCTTAAAAAACAATTTTTAATTAATACCGTGTTGACTTCATATTTAACACGTTGAAGAGTAAACTTAACAAAATGGAATAAAATATTGTTTTGAAAGAGAAAAAAAAATTATGCATTTATAATTTCTCGAATGAATACTTATCAATTCTCGCACACAATCCAATTACTGAGCACAATTTTAGTCTCTAAAACATTTTTTATTAACTTGTGAGGTTCAACAATAAAATAATAATAATAATAATAATAATAATAATAAATGAAGCTATTTTTAAAGTGCTAAATTCTAACCACTTAGCAATTTTGTGTTGAAAACTGAAAACTAAAAAATATAATTCTCAAACCATGAGCAATAAACTTTTTGTTATAATGAATTGCTTAGAAACACGTATTCAAATACTTTGAGAAAATGGAAATTTCAGAATTAAGAAAAATAGAACCAGAAAAATTGTTTAAAAATGCAATTTAAATCTCAAATAATTAAACCAAAGACATTTTGTAAATTTTCCCCATGATATTAATAGATTTCCAAAAGGATACAAAATACAAATTATTTTTATTTTAGCTTAAAGACACGGTAGCGTATATTTTTTTCAAAGATTTATTCTTATTGATTTTGATGTATCTGAATAATACCATGTAAAAAAAAAGTTTGAGTACTTGTGAAAGATTGTTTAATTACTAGGGATACAATTATGTATGCAGATATGTACAGAAAACTTCGATTTAAATTTAATCCTCGATATCCCTGGTTAAAAATTATTTTAGAATAGTTCATTCTTGAAACTATCGTCATGTAAAATAATTTTTTTCAGACTACTATAGTTGTATTTTTATTCTTTTTATTACAATTTTATATCGAGTTATAATTAACAATTTTTTATCTCTAATTGAATTAATTACGAGAAAGTTATTATAAATACGTGTTAATCATTCGGTCGTTAATCTTGATTTATTTGTATATTGACATATACGTTACTGCATATTAATTTAGTTACGTAATATAATTATGTCAAGGTGTGGGAAGGTTAAATTAGAAATATATCTGTGGCAAATTGCTAAGGTATAATGAAAAGAATTACTTCTTAGAGCTTTTTCATGTTACGCAAAACTCGTCTAGAAATAGATTTTTTATGAATTGCTAGAAAATAAATTAGGTTTGTTTAAAACATTTTGCATCGAGATTAAGGGTAAAATATTTTTTATATATATTAATACCAAATATAAAGAGCACTTGTACCTTAATTATTATAACATAATATAAGTGTGTTAGTCTGTCATTAATTTTGTATTATTCAAATAAGTTTTTCGAAAAATCGAATCTTAAAAATGTGCTGCTTTCTCGTTTTTAAATAAATTTAGGGATAAAAATAAAGAAGTTTAAAATATTTCAAAAGGTTAAAAATCTATGTCTAGAGATACTTAATGCTGCGAAAATTTAAATTTTTTTTCTAATATTAAATATGTGTTTAAATATTTCATCTAGGGTTATTCAAGAAACATATCACAATGTGAAATGGATAATATTTCTTTTCGCTATCTAGGTGTTGTATATACTTTAAAAATATTACTTCAAGGGAGTTTTATAGGGTTTTCATGGAACTGCATTGTCTCTTTCTTCTATTTTAAAATAAATTTTGATTTAATCCAATTCATCACTTAATAGTTACTGCATTTCATTGTTTACTATATATATATATTCATTGTCACATTTTAAATAATTCCTACTTGGGATCATTCTAGCGTTTCATTTTATGATATAAAAACTGCCGTATTGAATGTGTATGAAGTTATACCAAGTATTCTACTCACAGAATATAAATAATAGCTTCACAATAATTTCATAACTTTCTTTTTTCACACTGTTCTTACTTGAACAAAAATATATATATAATTAATATATATTATATAAGAAATGAATATTGGGAATAGTCTGGAGCGTTCGGGAACATCCCAAATCATGTGGAACATTCCAGAACACTCTCGAATGTTCTGGAACATTGTGGACCTTTCGAAACCTTTTTTTTGTCTGGGTGGGGCTACTCATTGGCAAGGGTATACAAAGCAAGCTTCGTCATTTGTTCGAAAGTCAGGATCTTACCACTGAAGTGCAGTTAGTGAATAAAAACGAACACAGTGGAGTGTGAGTAATCAAAGTGGTACAGTGATTAATATAAATCGGAAAATAAAGTGCGAGCAGTGTTTAAAATGTACTTAGTGTATTTCTTAGCAAAAGTTGATTTGATTTATATCGTATACAATGCCCTAACGCAAAGTTCTGAAACAAAACTGCAAAAATAAAAAAACAGCTAAAAATCGAAACAAACGAACTGTGCGACACACGTTTACTTTCAAAGTGTACTAGAATGAGCACCGTGACAAGCAGAGAAAACGATGAACAACGAACTGAACGAAGAATCGAGATTTGCGACACAATCTTATAATTAAAGACCTCGAATGCAAGCCATCCCATGAAAATATCACCCTACGAGAAGCGTGAACGAGAACAAGTAAACAATACAACCTAAAACAAATGAAGCCCGACGAAAAAATAAAACGAAAGCTAATAGGTCGTTCGGAAAGAGAAACATTTTTTACCTCTTATATTTTCAAGTTTATCTTTTTATTCCAACTACCACACAACCTCATATCAACTCCCTGAGCAAAGCCGGGTACCCTAGTTAGTTCACACTAAGCCAGCGTTTCTTAAACTGCGGGGCGCGCCCCCCCCTAGGGGGGCGTGATAACTCTAGGAGGGGGCGTGAGCATATTGAAGAGTCGAAAACAAGAGATTATTTTAAAACAAATTATTAATTTACATAAAGTTAGAAAACGAAAACATTCTGATATAATAAAAAATGAAATACAAATTTATATTGATGTAAAACACTCATAAAATACATTGTGCAGTACTGATACATTTATAGTTTTAAGAACAAATTTAATAATTACCAGTGACCCCATGGGCTTGTCATAAAAAAAAATTATATACAAAATTAACATCTTATATTTTTGCACGTTATAATTTTCTTAACTGGACTAAAGGTTAAGGTTTCCCAAATGCCCCCTTTTTTCAAACTAGGCGAGTATGTGGTGTTTGTGGGGAGAAAAATAATAAATAATCAATCCTTGAAATAGTAAACCCTTAGCAAACATTCCCCAAGGTCAAATTTATGCTCCAAGCGGAATAAATTTATGGTTGCAGTACGAAAAAAAGATCGTATTCGGAAAGACGTGATAGTCCGGGACAATTAACGTTTTGCTGAGCGAGACGTTTAGATACGCTGGGGGCAGTCGTATTGCAGCTTTAGCGTCAAAGTATAGTATTTTTGAATTCAATGCAGTATATTATGGTAGGGGCGTGATGAAAATTATGATTGAATATTGGGTCGCAAGTATTGAAACTTTGAGAAGCACTGCACTAAGCAAAACATTGGTATATCGACCATTAATTTATTCTAAGACTCTAGCCTTCCGAGAGCGAAATAACTCGCATCTGTGTACTAAAAATAATTCGGTATGCCTCTGACAAGACCTTGTTAAAAATAGAAGACAGGCGCCTTAATTAATGGGCATCGAAAGGCTTTAATATCTCTGTCCCACAGTCGGTATGAATCGGCGTACTCGTAATTAACTTCAACAGTCCGTTTCGAACTTTTAAAGAACCCGGAACTCGAAATGAAAGCTGCGATAATTGTGAAGGGTGATAGGCTGTAGAGAGAAGGGCGGTGTCGGCGCACTTCCTCCTTTTTAGTCCCATGCGGAGAGTTTTATGAAAAACAATTTTTAATGAGTGCGTTCTGCTGTTGTGATTTATAAAGAGAGATGGAAATTTTCTTGGAAAATGAGCTCCAAAAAAAGTGGGATTTTAATTTGTAAAGCCATTTCCTTTATCTTGAATACAAATAAGACTAGGATGTCTAGATGTGATGTTTAATCATCAGTTTTTTTTTTTAGATTAGTATTGGAAATAAAATTGAAATAGCTCGTAACTGTACATGTGATTTTCTTAGTGAATAGCTTTCAGAAAATATACATGATTCCTAACATAATACTATTAAAAATGTATATAATAAGAATATATAATGAAAAAAGAACTATGATATAAAATTTAATTTTTGAAGTATAGAACATATTAATAAAAAAAGGAAAAAATAACAATTCTGCAACTGTGGTTTCCATTATTAAAATTACGTTTTTTTTTCTTTTTTTGGCTTCTAATACATTTTTAAGGGCGTTAGTCTCCTAGTGAGCGAGTCATAAATTCGAGCCATTGAAAACCCGCCATGTAGATGGACTGATGCTCGTTAAATATGTAGCGGCTCAATTTTCTCCCTTTGGTGTGGTGTGGTAGTTTGGAGAGGGGGTGCCAGCTTAGGTTTCGTCCTCGTCTCTTACCCATGGTTCAAAATTACGAAGTGTTTTGGCAATAGCTCTCTTGTTGCTTTATATAGCGACGTTACTGAACAGTCATTCCAATAATATTTTTAAAACCAGTTTCGCGATCGAACTGGCATTCCTGAAGTAGAATTGCCTTTTGATTATAATACTGTGTTATGTATAAGGAGTAAAGGGCTTTTATTGTGAAGTTCCAAAAAAAGTTAATATAAATACAATTTAATATTTATCCAATTTTTTTTAATTTGTCCAACATTCGTGCATTATTTGTGGAGGGACGGATTATGACATTTCGAAAGCAATAACTCCTTTGAAACTTATCTAAATGAAATATCGTAACCTTCAAAGAATATAAAATTAAAAGCAAATATATTTAACTAGAGTTTTAAAAAATAAGAGCTCTGAAAAATTTTGTACTTTCAAGGATTATGTTAAGTATTTCAAGCGTTATTTTAAAAATAAATGTAATTAATAATTATAAAAATTTATTTAAATAATTATAATAATTTAACAATTGAATTGTTTGGTATACGGGGTAAAATTTGTTATGGGGAATGAATTCAATGGAAGATGAATAACAAATCTTTACGTAAGACTTTTAAATAGTTATTACAATATCCATTACAGACACCCCTCGTGTAACACGGATTCGGTATTACTTGGCACAAATCTTGAATTTAATAATACACAATTTTTATAAAACACGATTTTAAAAAAATTGAATATCTTTTTCGTTCAATAAAAGGGGGATCTTGCCTTGTCACGAGTTCGAGCCCAGTACCACTAAAGACCCGCAGTGTAGGGCAACGATGCACGTTAAATCTGTCGAGAGCTTGTGTGGTGTGGTAGTTAGGAGAAGGGGTGCCAGCTCAGGTGTCGTCCACGTCACTTGACCATGGTTCCAATTTACGTGGTCCGTAGCCAAAAGCCCTCGTGTAGCTCAACAGTGCGACGTTAATATTCAATCAATCAATCAATAAGGGGGATTCCCACCTGGACTTTTTAATATAAACATTGATTATGTTTGGGAACTATTTGTGTGTGTGGTGGCCGCGGTAGCCCAGTGGTCAAGGTATCGGATCGTGGCAGGCATGTCACGAGTTCGAGCCCAGTACCACTCAAGACCCGCCGTGTAGGGCAGCGATGCACGTTAAATCTGTCGAGAGCTGAAACGTACTCCCGTTGGTGTGGTGTGGTAGTTAGGAGAGGAGGTGCCAGCTCAGGTGTCGTCCACGTCACTTGACCATGGTTCAAAATTACGTGGTCCGTCGCCAAAAGCCCTCGTGCAGCTGAACATTGCGACGTTAATATTCAATCAATCAATCGGGAACTATTCGAAGAACTAACTATTAGTGAGGAAATACTATGTGTGTGTGAAATGAATTCCTAAATATCTCCACTTCCAATTGCGGTGATGATTCTGAAAACATTTGTAATATTGCATCGGTTGCTTATTTAAATTTAATTTATCTGAAGAAAAAAAACTTTAGCTAAAAAATTAGGGGAAAAAAGTGTTGGAAAAGATCTTTCAGTTGTACGTAGCGGAAAATTCAAAAGAGAATTGCAAAATTCTTTAAATTCTTATAGAAAAATTCTGAAGGAATTGCAAGATCGAAACAATCAGTTAAGTGCAATTACGTCAAACAACTTTTGTATTGATGGAGAAATAACTAGTAAAGAGAATACTAGAGTAAATAAAAAAAATACATAGATTAGCTGTAATTTCTGATGTGATGATGAAAATTGATTTTGTGATCCTAATAAGCTGTTTCTATTTGTTTTGTTATAACAATTACCGTAAAATCCGGCGTATAACGCGCGTTTTTAACACAAAAAATAAGATGGAAATTTAAGAGTGCGCGTTATATACCGGGTATAAAAGCGATAGCTTTAAAAATAACAAAAGCGATGAACATAAAATAAAAATTCTTCTATATGTATCGAAATACTGTTTACTTAAAAGAAATGACTTGCCTTATGAACTAAAAGAGACGCAGTTCTAGAAGTATACTATTTTTTCAAAAGTTTGGAGTAATACTTCAAATAAATGACTTCAAAACATAAGAGCAAAGTATACTAATATTCCGGATTTCTTCGTAAAAAAGGGTGCGTTATACGGCGAATATGCCTAACAGTTAAAAAATGCAGATTGAAAGTATGGGTTCGCGTTATACGCCGTATTTTACGGTATTATTTTCTGAATATATTTTTATTGTATTTTAATTTTTGTATTTCATATTTTTGTTGCTAATTAAAAACTTGAAGTAAACTTTTTATTTTTATTTTTTATTGGAACGAAATTTCAGCTATCATAAAATTTTACACCTGAAGACTCATTGCCTCGATTTATATTACGTATATACGTAATTAATTTAATGAAAAGTAAAATAATTATTTAAATAAACAAATAAAAAATGTCTCGGATAATCGATTTAGCACGGTATGAACTAGCCGTGCTATACGAGGGACACCAACATATGGAAAGCGAAAGAGCATTATTTTATTTATTCATAGTACACATTCTTGAATTCTACCGCACATTCTTCTTACGTTTGTCCCTAGAATTTTGATTATACCAAACTGTCTTGATTAAAATCTTGGAATTTAATATTTGATGGCTCATTTAATCAAACTAATGAATTACCTGATAACTTATTCCGCAACTCCCACAGCAATGGCAAAACAAATTATTCATTCTATGATTTCCTCAGGCATGTAAACTTTTTCTATTTTATTCATCACACATTATATATATTTTTTTCTGTATCGAGATAATGGCAACTATATGTAAACGTTAATATTTTTTTCTCTTTCATTCTTATTAGTTAAAATACATTCGGAGATAAAGGTTTTTCTTGACCTTTTTTTTTGGTCAAAACTTTTAAGGGTAAATCCTACATTCCTTGATAGGATTTTTTTCACTCAATTGCGTGATTATTAAATTAGTTTTGTAAATGTGTTGCTTAATTTGTTTTATTTTTCGAAATAATGACTCTAATTGAGAAAAATGGTTTTGTAATTGGCGTGGGCTATTATTGCAAGTGATTGATTGAAAAGTAATAGTGGTGACAATTATTATGAGGATTGCAATAAGTGTTATTTTAACATTCCATCAGATAATGATGGTTTTGAAGGTATCTTCGTTGTTTTTTTTCTTCATTATGTATTCAAGATTTGTTTCTAAATTATCACATACATTAATTATATACACATTCACCAGTGATGAAATGGATCAATTTTAGTCAAATTGATTTCCAAATTGAAGAAAATAAGGTAATAATTTTTAAATATATTAATATCAGTGTGGAAATATGTAGCGTGTCGATGAATTGGTATTATTTAAGGTTTGTATAATCACAGCAATAAAAATAAAACTTCTTACTTATTGATCGCAGCATCATTTATTTAATTTTAGCATCTGTAGAGTTTTGAACATGCGCTTCGCTCGGGAGCAAAGCTACAAGGAAGGGAATTATTAAAATTCCACATTTAAGTGTGCAGGAAGAACAGGGGAAAATTTTCTATCGAAATGTAATCACCTGTTCAATTGAAGGGGAATTTAAGTTATTTTTTAGAAATTCAACATCTTTGGGAATAGTTTCAGCCGGCTTGTATAAAGCACGTGTAAGCCATTATGATATTCTGTTACTTAGAATCGTCCATAAATCGGTCAAAAAATCGGTCAAAGGGAATTATTAAAATTCCACATTTAAGTGTGCAGGAAGAACAGGGGAAAATTTTCTATCGAAATGTAATCACCTGTTCAATTGAAGGGGAATTTAAGTTATTTTTTAGAAATTCAACATCTTTGGGAATAGTTTCAGCCGGCTTGATAAAGCACGTGTAAGCCATTATGATATTCTGTTACTTAGAATCGTCCATAAATCGGTCAAAAAATCGGTCAAAGGGAATTATTAAAATTCCACATTTAAGTGTGCAGGAAGAACAGGGGAAAATTTTCTATCGAAATGTAATCACCTGTTCAATTGAAGGGGAATTTAAGTTATTTTTTAGAAATTCAACATCTTTGGGAATAGTTTCAGCCGGCCTGTAAAGCACGTGTAAGCCATTATGATATTCTGTTACTTAGAATCGTCCATAAATCGGTCAAAGGAATTATTAAAATTCCACATTTAAGTGTAGGAAGAACAGGGAAAATTTCTATCAAAATGTAATCACCTGTTCAATTGAAGGGAATTTAGTTATTTTTAGAAATTCAACATCTTTGGGAATAGTTTCAGCCGGCCTGTAAAGCACGTGTAAGCCATTATGATATTCTGTTACTTAGAATCGTCCATAAATCGGTCAAAGGGAATTATTAAAATTCCACATTTAAGTGTGCAGGAAGAACAGGGGAAATTTTTCTATCGAAATGTAATCACCTGTTCAATTGAAGGGGAATTTAAGTTATTTTTTAGATATTCAACATCTTTGGGAATAGTTTCAGCCGGCCTCTAAAGCACATGTAAGCCATTATGATATTCTGTTACTTAGAATCGTTCATAAATCGGTCAAAAATTCTTCTAATCTTTTTAACGAAGAATTACCAATGAATCTCTCAAAAAATATAGGTTGTAATTCTTTAGTGGAGATAAAACCTAGACTCGTTTTAAAATAGGGTATTCGGATTTATGAATTAGATATTATAAATAAGTTGAATTTTCAACTAATTTAAGTTATTAAAACATTAAATTATTGATACTATATATAGATACGTATGTGACATCAATTTTAAACCTGCTTCGTAGGTAATGATTTCGAAAACAAATATGACATTTTTAGTATGGTGTTGCTTTAATTATTTCCTTATGAACTCGTGGCCTGCGTTGTTTTAGTTGACTCGTGGCTTCCAGTTCAAGTAGCACGAAAGATTTACCATGCAGAGGAGATAGATTTCAAAGTCCTCGTGCTGGCGTGGCGTGAGGATAACGGTGTGCCTCAAGTATCGTCCTCGTCACTTGACCGATTTTCAAAATGATAATAGCCCTCGTGTAACCTCAAAAAGCGATGTTAATGTGCAAAGAAAATCAACAAGATTATAAATCATTCGTTTGAAGATCATAAGCTTATAGACTTCAATAACATACTGAAATATTTCATAATAATATACCTGATGCAAATAATTTTAAAAAGTTCAGAATTTTTAAAAAATCTCTTCATTTTACACAAAAATTTGTGTTTTTGTTAACAACAGTGATGTACTAAATTGTAAACGATTAATTATTCCATAAGATTTAAATTTTGATAAGACATGATTAATACAAAGGAAAAATCTCGTAAATAACTATCTCAAAGGCTTTCAGTTATTTTTTAATTTTCACATATTGCGAAAAACAAAAGATAAGACTAAAAACAATTTCTAATTTACAGTAATTTTTATTTTTTATTTCAGAATTAATGTCGTCTCTATCGTAATATTTTTCAATTCCTACTATTAGCCCACACTCTCTCTATATTTATTTATTTATCTTGGTGGAATTTTCAATCGTTAATAAAATCCATTTTAAAGCGCTCCATTGAGCTGAAATTTTATATACATGAATATTTTGGATGACAATATAATAATTTAATAATAATTAATAAAAAATTAATTGATTAAAACTAATTATTCAAAGAATTACAAATACAGCCACGTTGGCATCATTTTTGGCGACTTAGCGAACCATTTTGGCGACTTGTGTCAAAACTTGAAAAGGTTTTTTTTCTCACGTATTAAAGCATTCAGTTGAACTGAAATTTTATGTACACGATTGTTTTGGATGACAGTACTATACTTTAATGATAATCAATAAAAATAAATGACCACTTAATGTTGTGATTCTGTCATATGTATATACATATTTATAATAATTGTAACTATTAATAAAAAGTAGCTAAAATAAAATTTTTCTTTGTTGATCTAAGTAGATTTTGACTTTAATTTTTTTTAATATTACTTGTTTTAATATTAACATGATAAAAATAATAGTAATGTTGCTAGCATTATATTTTCATGCAATGTTCACATAATTATTGGCAGAATACAGTTATATTGAAGAAATAAATATTTTTTTAAGAACAGGGTTACTTTAATAAAAAAATCTGATTGGATACTTCAAATAATTTAAATAATTTCCCGAATAAAATTTGATCGGCATGAAAAAAAAAAAATATAAGTTGTAACACACGAAATGTGCTGAATTTGCAAATGTAACCGTTTCTACTGATTTACATATTATTTTAGTGGAATGTTTTAAATCTCATTTTTGTTTGAGCAACTAAAAACTTCTATTTATATTCGATCTGTCATCAGTGTTTTATAAATTATTATTCACTTTATACATTCGGGTAAGAGATAATACTCACGAAAAATAGACATCAGGATTTTTTTCATGAATATTTCATCTGAGAATACGATAAAGAAATTTATCATCAATTTACTGTCATTTCGCACGCTCATATTATATTCTTATTTAGAATTAGGATCAATTTATATTACAGACAAGCATTTTTCTGGATTATCTGATTAAGCACACGATGCTTTCATAATATTAAATATATGTACATATTTTTTGAGAGCGATGTTCAGTCAGATTATTTATTTTTTGGAAAGATTTAATCATTTTGTAATTATGAGAAAAGGTCACTTTCTAAATTAGGTATTCTTAAAGGATTAACATCACGTAGCTTAATACTGTGATTTTACTCGCTTTCAATTTTACAAACTTAGCACTTAACTATGGAAGGTCTTTTATTACAGACGATTTAAATGTTTTTTTCAGAATGCTCTTAATAATTGCTTCAGAATTATGAGTCGAAATTATTCAACTTATGAACATCAAAAAATATTTATCTTTCGCAATGTAGCAAATCTGTTTTTTTTATTTAAAAAAAAAAATAACGTTCAAAACGTCTAAATGTGAAAGAAAACTTGATTATTAACAAAATAGAGATAAAAAGTCAAATAATTTTGAAACTTTTGGTTTGTGAAGCGTATTTCCATAAAAATTGGTACCTTTTCTTAAAAATGATCTTTATTTTTGATACAATCAGATTTTATAAGTGACCAAAAATTCTGCGTTAAACATATGCAATAATTTGATTTTTTTCTATTACATTTTTTTCCTTCCAAAAATTTAAATATTATAAATTTAATTCAAAGAATAAAGCTATCATTATAATTCATGCGTTAAGAATAAAGTTAACTCCTTAAATTTGAAGAGACTGAATTGAATCAATGCAAAATAAATGTAAACTTATATTTTCAAAAGTATAAAATGCATTAATCGATCATTGAATATATACTAATAATTTTTAATTCATACCAATCATATTCATAAATAAGTACATTTTATTTAACTCAAATTTACATGTACATTTTGATTTCAATAATTATAACGTACCTCTTGTTCCATAGTAACAATGGATGCGTCTTTATTCTCATGTGTATAAATTGAAATCGACTTGGCTACATTCACCAAATTTTAATGAAAGCGCGCGTCTGGACAATATATTCTTCCAAGTGAATTAAACAATTCAAGTGAAAAGGCAAATGAGGGATAATTTGTAATGCATATAAAGGCTGCTTCATGTAACATTCAACCATGAAATTAAATCATTGTTATTGGGTAAATGTAAAGCTCTTAGGAAAGTTTCAAATTATTTTCTCTAATGAGACGCATCCAGAGTTATTGAAGCTTGTTTTCGACCTTGTGAAGCAAAATTCATTCCCGTTTTAGTTTCAGGAAAATTAAATTGCATTATCGAGGGAAACTTATATTAATTGGCACCACTAGCATCTTTCAATGAGAGACTACAAATGGCGTATTGCAAAGCTACAATAGTGGTGCACGTAAGGAGGGTCCCCGAGTCTGGACCCCCCAAAGCCATTGAATTTTTTCGATTGATTATAATCCTATGTATATAAATAGGTAAAATTTTAATTAAGGACTTGCTATTAAAAATTTATTTTATTAATTATTTATTCAATAATTAATATTTTACTGTTTTTTTTTATCCCGAAATTCGACAAAATAAAAAGAATATGTTGGGCTGCATATTGGAGCCTGATACAAGAATGGTGGACTTTCAACCCTGGACCCGTCTCCCACTTCTTAGAAAATTTGAGTTTGATTTGCAAGCAGAAAATGCCACGTCATCAATTTTGATTTCTTGATTAAATTGAAAGATTGAGAAAAGATTGAGTTTTTTAGAGGTTAGATTATAATAGTATTTAAAATTTAGAGAAATCCTTTTTTTTTTTTTTTTTAAGAGAAATAAATGTAATTTTCTTTAAGAAATACAATTTTAAACATTATTTTATCTTATGAAAGTATACATATACCGTATATTTTCGAATCCAAACCGCAATTTATTTCCAATGCTAATACTACTGAAAATGGGATGCGGCTTAAAATCGAAGGCAGAACAAGTCGTTGAATGTGGGAAATTGAACATGATACTGATGGTTAGAGCAATGACAGGTTCATGTACGTATGTATTTAAAGGTTTTTAATACTAGTAAAATAAATTATTCACTTTTTCGTTCTCATTTTTTTAAAATTTCCTAAATATCGGGTATTTCTAAACCATTTAACATTTTTAAAAAATATTTGTTTTCATAAAAACGTGTTGAAAATTTGGTGTGCAATTTTGAATAGATGGCGGCTTAGATTCGTATTAACACTTTAATATTACAGTTCTTAAATTTTAGTGACAGGTGTTTTCACTTTTAGCGATAAAACTAGTCTTTTTTAAGTAATATACACATAGTAAAGTTGTTTTGTATATTAAAAGAAACATAATGCAAACAATATGTGAGTATTGAATTTTTTTATGAAAAAGAAAATTAAAATAGGGTAAATAATGTTTTGGTGCTACGCGTAATTTTCAACCTGCACATCTTTATGAGGCTCTTTATTAACATGATGTCTATGAAATATTTTTAAAAAACTTTCTGATTCGCACATACCGAGGTAAAAAATAAATTCAAATTTTTTTGGATGGATATTCGCATTTTTTGGCGCAATTTTTTCTTTCGGGAATCAATCATCTCTAAAAACTAGGGCCAAATCATCCGTATCAATCATACGGGCCCCTAAGCAACAGGCGCCTCATCATGTGTAACTACAGTACCATTAACATGGCTTTCATTTCTAAAAAGGGGCTTTGATACTGGGCCCATTCAGAACTAGCAACGTCAGTCCTAAAAAAGAACCAAACCCAAAATAGTTTGAAGTCTCTTACGCAAAGACTGAAGTCTTCTGAATTCTTTTTAGCTGATTAATAAGGCTGAGCCTCGGTATAGGATTAATAGTAAGGTGACCAACCGTTCTCCTTTTATAAGTCCTGTCCTTCCTGGAAAAGTGTCCTCCTATATACTTTGTCCACCCTTTTCAATATTTTAAAACTGATCTGTTAATCTCTGTATTCAGAGATGAACTAAACATGTTTCCAATATGTCGAAGAACAGTCTGAAACAAATATCACAGGAAATAACAGTTTCCAATGGTATGTTTTGACTTCATGTAGATTGGGCAGATGTATAAAACTGTGTTGATTTTTTATCAAAAGAAATGCCTGATTTAAAACCGTTGACAATGGTATGTTTGGAGAAATTGGAAGACTGAATGTATATTTAAATTATAATAAATTGAAACAAATGGAAATCAACATGCTGAAATTGATTTAAAAAAAATGGGTGGAAACACTTAACCGTTTCAAAAATAAACACATTCCATATGAAAATGTAGTTATTCTTTTTGAATTTACGTTGTGCCGCCCTGCATCAGTTGAAGAGTCTTTTCAGTTGGTAATTTTGGGACAAGTGAGAAATCAAGATTGAATGTTGATATTTTAGCTGCAGTACTTACAGTAAAGATGAAGCATACTTTTTTTGCTCCGAAATTTTTGATATATTAGATAATAATATATTGACACAAAAAAATGCATTTAATGAGAAAATATTCGTTTAAGTAAATAATTAAAGGGGATGTAAGCATAATTAGCGTATTTTTGTTTGAATAAATAAAAGGTTTCATATATATTTGCGTTGTAACATTTTCTTAAATTTTTCGTGCTCCTTTTCATTGTAAAAACTGGTCATTTTAGTTATAGACACTGTTCGGAACCGTGTTTTGCAAAAGCGATAAGTGGATAATTTTCATGATATTTAGTGTCACTTAGATTAGAATACATATATACAATTGTTTTAAGGACATTTTGACAAAAAAATTATTTAAATACAATATTTTGGCAAAAAATTAACTTAGAATAATTTTTTTTCAAAATGTTCTCCTTATAGTCAAAAATGCTTTTAATATAATATTTTGCCTGTATATAGCTCAGACCTCTCTACAGAGGCTCAACTAGAATTTTTGAAATATATAACTTAGAAAAGAGGTTTATCCATATTTTACGACAACAGAGGGGAGAAATTTTAAGAAAAAAATGCCGATAATTATATATATATATATATTTCAATGGGTTGTAACTCTGAAAATAACGTGAATTTTTCAAAAATCATAGTTGAGCCTCTGTAAGGAGGTCTGAGCTATATACAGGCAAAATATTGTTATAATAGAAGCATTTTTCACAAAAGGAGAACATTTTGAAAAATGATTATTCTAAGCTAATTTTTTGCCAAAATATTGTATTTAAATAATTTTTTTTGCCCAAATGTCCTTATATATAAAACATTTTTATACATGTAGTCTAATCCAAGTGACACTAAATATCATGAAAATTATCCATTTATGCGCTTTTTTAAAATCACGGTTCCGAACGTAGTCGGATACCTTAATAGGGTTTTGAAAAGAAGAAAAAAATATCCCATCTATGCAAGATAGGAAAAAGTTGCAGTTTTTAGTACATTTCATTGAAACCAGTACCAAGAATCTTCATTCGACTGAGTCTAAATCCCAACGGAAGCCACACACACAATAAACAACACCAACAAATAATGTCACACAGTCAGCCCATTCATTCAAAATGCGGACTGTACATACCGTAGCGACCTCGCCTACACACGACGCGTGACAAATCTTTCCACTATCACAGAACGAGAATCGAGGAGGGAGGGCAAGAACCCCCACCAACCTCACCCCAGAGTTCGAGTTCCATCATTAGTTTAGCGGCGAAGAGCGAAAGTCGAGAAAATGATTCCAAGTGTCTCATTACAAATCATTGGTCGTGATTTATTCGATTTTTTGGGGCTCGTTATGTTTCCGATGACCCTGATAGCACGGGCGTCAGCCAACTGCCTGGAGAATAGGGTGGGGACAGTACTTATGTAACGCGCGTTATTTAATGTCATCATGTTACAACTTAATGCAACAACAAGGACGCGACTGAATGCGCGCCGAGTTGTGACAGAATCCAACATTGCTTTGACATCTCGTACTAAATGAAGACTAATGCGGTGATCTATTTTCCAGACACGTCAATGTCGTCTTTCATTTATATATATGTATGTGTGTTTTACACCGTGTGTTTTGAGGTCGTGTTTGCTAGGTGTAATGATTATATACAGAACTTGTGTATATATAGAGAGAGAGGTTCGGTGGCACTTAAAAAGAACGGTAAACATCAATCTTGCTTAAAACCTAAGACTGTGTTAGTTTTGCATTTGTATTCAATAAATTAGCATTATTCCACTTTAGGGATATAATTGTGATTGATTGTTTTGATTTGTATAGATAGAGAGAGAGAGATTTTTTTCACTCTCTATAACTTTAGCTTGAAATTTTGACCTGATTATTTGTTTTGTAACAAAACTTTTTAAACCAAATCAGTGCAAAAGTAATTGCACAGTAATGATTTAAACTGTTATTTATAAGTTGATTATTATCTTCACATTTTTCAGTGCCAAGTATTGCCTTTGACATTTAGATTGGCTCGTGACTTTTATAAAATATTTGCACTTTTCTTCATATTTATAAACTATACAGCATATTTTGATGGTGATTTTTTTTGTACACATTGCATTTTTGTATATTAAATATTAGTTTTTTCTTATATTTCTCTTGCATTTTTTGTATGCTATCAGGCAGTAGCGCACACAGGAATTTTTCTGGGGGAGGGGGGGGTCCAGGGTTGAAAGTTCATCATTCTTGTATCATGCTATTTTTGATTTTGTCGATTTTCAGGAACAAAACACAGTAAAAAACTAATTATTGAATAAATAATTAGCATTAATTAATAAAATTAATCATTAATAACAAATATTTAATTAAATTTTACGTATTATATACTTAGAATTATATAACCAATCGGAAAAAATCAAGGGCTTTGGGGGAGCCGGACCCCAGGACCCTCCTTGTGTGCGCCACTGCTATCAGGTGATTAGTCGGGTAAAAAAGAATAAGTATCCAATTCTAAAAGTTTTACTTCAAGATGGTTTTTTCGTTATTGCCGATTTATCTCAAAGAGTTACCGTAAAATTTGGCGTTTTACGCGGACTTTTAACAAAAAAAGAAGAAAAAAAAATATTATCGAAATTTACGGGTGCGAGTTATAGACCGGCATAAAAATGAGAACTTTAAAAAAAAAAAGTGTATAGAAAAAAAAATTAACTTCTACGTATATCGAAATACCGTTTATTTAAGAGAGGACAAGCCTTATGAACTTAAAGAGTTGTAGCTCTAGAAGTTTACTAATTTTTTCTGAAGCTTGGAATAATACCTCGAATAAATAACTTAGATCGTACGTACATTTCAGGTTTCTTCATATAAAAAGGAAGTGCGTGTTGCACGGCGAATGTACCTAAAAATTAAAAATTACAGCTTGAAAGTATAGGTGCGCATTATACGGTGGTGCGGCGGTAAACCTAAAGTTTGGAAGTGCTTAGAAACCTGAAATTTTTTTTTTCTTGCGTAACCTACTTATATTTACTAGATAGGTTTAAAAAAAAGTGGAGCTCGCCAACAACTGATATGGCTTCTGCTCGTTTACCTTCCTTAGTATGAAAGTCTTAGTTCTTCCCTATTGCTTACCTTAGTACAGTAGCGCACACAAAAAATTTTCAAGTGTGTGTGTAGGGGGAGGGAGGGTTCATGTGTGTGTGTGGTCGAAAGTCCACCATTCTCGTATCATACCTCAATACGGTGCCAAACGTATTATTTGATTTTGTCGATTTTGGGAACTAAAAAGTAAAAAAAATTTTTTGGAGTATTATTTAGCATTAATTAATAAAATAAATTGCTAATTGCAAATACTTAATTAAATTTTACGAAAAATATATATATAGGCAGTGGCAAGTGCGTGATTATTATGTAATAGTAGTTCTGATTGGATAGAATGGGCGGGACAGGGATTTCGGACTAGCCGATTACGATTAAGATTACAGTGTTATTTTTAAACCAAATAATTAAAGTTTGTTCAAATATTAGTACAAAAAGTTAAAACAAAAAGAATACTAGAGGGAATTATTATATATATATATATATATATATATATATATATATATAATATACTAGCGGTCCCGACAGACGTTGTCCTGTACACACGTCTTAAATCCGAAAATTACAAACTTTTTTTTAGATAAGTTGTAACAATCTGGACCGTTTTGATGAAATTTTTTATAAAAAAAGTTTTTACAATACCTGACATCATTTCATGTACAGTTACCACAATTCGACCTATCGATTGCGTGTGAGTATGTATTTACTATGAAATAAGTTGAATATAGAATTTATTCTGAATAGAAATTTAAACTTGTTTTGATTAAAGGGTAAAAAAGGTAAAACTCGAGATATTTTCATAACAGGTATATTTTTTTAATGCACCCACACAAAAAAATTTATCGTAATGTCATTTAATATACAATGATTTTGGTTAATCCTTGAGGGGTATAAACAAACAAATGCGATGGTTTGCCAAACCTCGGACGTGCAACATATAATTGGCCGTGCGAAAATCAAGGATTTTCCAAATCTAAGCCACAAATTGTCATTGTTTGACCTTGTGACTTATTAATGGTCATAGCAAATGCCAAGCAAATTGAAAATTGCAATCATTTGAATGGGTAGGTGAGTCTGAAAGAATCATTGGGATCTGTGGTAGAAGTACAACATCACCTTGAAGTTTGCCGCTCAAAATAGTGGCCTCAAGCATATTTCCCATGATTTTTTATGAACAATCGCGCGCCTTTACATAATTTTGGCGCATTTTTAACTCATTGCGATATCGGACCGAATTATGAATCGAAATCATTCTCGAATCCGCTTGAAGCCACACAAAAAATATCATCCAAATCGGTCCAGTCGCTTAAGAGGAGTTCAGTCACATACACACGCGCAGAAGAATTATATATATATAAAGATTATTTGCAAAGATATTAATTAAAAACGCTAAAAAGCATGACTCGTCTGCATTTTTGTAACAATGAAGACCCGGTTTGGCCAGTTTGGCTGAAAATCGATTTTCGATGCCAACTTGCGTCATTTTTATAACAATAACGTTGTTACAACAATGCAGGTGAATATTGAGTTGAATGTTTTAATGTTTTTAATTAATATCTTTTTAACTAATTGCGATATCGGACCGAATTGTGCATCTAAACCATTCTCAAATACACTTGAACCCACACAAAAAATTTCTTCAAAATCGGTCCAGCCGTTTAGGTGGAGTTTAGTCACATACACAGAAGATTTATATATATATATATATATATATATATATATATATATATATATATATATATATATATATATTGCTTATTGCCACGAGTTTGTGGCCGGTGTGCCTTAAGTTGGAGTCCTATTGCCACTGAAGATTCTCTGTGGAAAGGCTGATGCACATTAAATCTGTCATGGCTCAAAATCATCCCGTTGGCATAATATGCTAGTTTGGAGAGGAGCATTAGTTCAGTACCAATCAGGAGAGAGGAGTACCAGTTCAGTACCAGAAGGAATACCAGTTTAGTACTAGAATGAGTGCCAGTTTAGGGCACTTGACTGTGATTCAGGTATACAAGGTCCGTCTGTAATAGGTCATTCATGTTGCTTGATAATGCAACGTTAATAAATACTCACTCCTCCTTGGAAGCATTGAATTTGAAACACATTTTAAATCAGTTGATATGAATCATATATAGATAAAATTAGTTTTTATCTAAAAAGTTTAATCGTTTAAAATGGAGATTTGAGGGATCGAAAATAGATATCATCATTCGTGTATTTCAACTTCCGTCTTAAAAAGGGTAATAAGTTTTCTACCATCATCATTTAATATAACTTCTAATGTAACATTTTGTATACATAAAACATCAAAACTCTAAAATAATAATTGGATTTGACATAATATTTTTGGAACTTATGAAATGATTTCAGATGATATTGCAACTTTATCATTTTCTGTTGCATGTGAAAATGCACATTATCTATTTCTTACATCTCAACATTTCTACACGCTTAAGTCTCTTAGACTCCAAATTTATTTTACTTTTTAGGAATTCTTGCGAATGAAAAACATTTAATGCTCATATGAAACGCCGAGATTCCTGACAAAACATCTACGAAATCTTGTAGAACATGAGATTTTTTTCGGTCTAGAATATAAATTTCTTGATAAAGTTCACACACACACAACACATTCAGGCATTCGGCAAATCGTAAAAACTTATTAAGAATTTATGCATCTGTCTTTAGAGTGAAAAAAGAATGAAATGCTTCTTTTTATATTATTATGTTCAAAAAATAACCGCGGTTAAAAAAAAACTTGTTCTTAACAATTTTATTATGGTATTTTCTTTACTTCCACACTTGGTTGCATGTTTTACGGAAAAATTTTTAAGTTTAGTTTTTTGAAATTATATTAGATTCCTGTCTATAAAATACAACCGTGATCTCAAAGGAGATAGATGTAGAGTTGAGTGTTTCATTAGATTCCTGTCTATAAAATACAACCGTGATCTCAAAGGAGATAGATGTAGAGTTGAGTGTTTCATATGTCGCGATAATATCTTCTTCAATGTTTCAACTAATTTTACAAGGACGCTGGATGAATTCCTTACAGAACAATTTTCTAAAGGTACTTTCAGAGTAGCCTACGAGACATGTGGGATTTTCATGCAAGCAGCTTTCGTCTTATTTGTTGCATGGTCTCGAAGTTGTTCCTCGGACTGTCGTTACATTTCTATATAAAGATAAAATTGTTTATTAATTTGTACAGAATGATGCAATTCTTAAGTCTGATTTTTGTATTTAATTTTCTTAACAGTTTAAATTTATTAATTCATCGCTGGGATTGATGCAATAATTTTCATTTAACTGTATATTTTGTAGTTTTCTCAATATCTACTCGCATAATCCCTTTTTTATATAACTCGGTAGTATTTTTTATATTTGTTTGGAATAATTATTTTTGATGACGCATTAATGCATAGAAAATGGAACACTAATGAGCAGTTACAGTTATCTTTAGATTATACTTTGAAGAGTAATTGAATCACGAGGTACCTGTAGGTACACTGATATCGTGTTGGACAGCCTTTCTCACCTGATATGAATTAGGGATTCAACGCAACATTCTCCAACAGTTTACAAAGATTTAATGAAGTGGAATCATAGGGTTATACATATCTTTCGATAACATTCCAAATGTGTCCGATCGAATTGGATCACGTGATCGAGATTAATGGTCAAGTTGTAATGATATATTTGTTAAGTCTTCATCCAATTATTCGCATGTTATTCGAGAAAGGCATTGTTTTGCTGTGGGATTAAGTTCCCAATGAGAAGCTGATAACGCACAAGCAAGAGCATTTGGTCGTTGAAGTTATCGTGGTAACCCCAGCGCCCTTGGCACTTCCAATTGTTACGCCTCCCCATTTCCAAAGCCACCTCCCCCGACTTCAGTTCTTGCCTCGCAGTTTTGGTTCGGGAGGATCAGTAGCGCACACAGGAATTTTTCAAGGGGGATGAGGGTCCGGGGTTGAAAGTTCACCATTCTTGTATCATGCTCTTTTTGATTCTGTCGATTTTCAGGAACAAAACACAGTAAAAAACTAATTATTGAATAAATAATTAGCATTAATTAATAAAATTAATCATTAATAGCAAATATTTAATTAAATTTTACGTATTATATACTTAAAATTACAACGAATTGGAAAAAAACATGGGCTTTGGGGTCCGGACCCCCAGTGTGTCCTGTGTGTGCCACTGGGAAGGATTATTCCCTTAAGGTATCCGACTACGTTCGGAACCGTGATTTTAAAAAAGCGCATAAATGGATAATTTTCATGATATTTAGAGTCACCCAGGTTAGAATACATGCATAAAATTGTTTTAAGGACATTTTGACAAAAAATATTATTTAAATACAATATTTTGGCAAAAAACTTACTTAGAATAACCTTTTTTCAAAACGTTCTCCTTTTATAAGAAAATGCTTCTATAATAATAATATTTTGTGCTTATATGAAGTAAAGACTTCTCCAGAGAGTCTGAACTTGGATTTTTGAAAAATTCACATTATTTTCAGAGTTACTACCAATTGAAATAATTTTCGGAGTTTTTTTCTTAAAATTTCTACCCTCTGTTGTCTTAAAATATGGATAAATCCACTTCTAAGTTATATATTTTAAAAATTCTACTTGAGCCTCTGTAGAGAGGTCTGAGCTATGTACAAACAAAATATTATTATAATAGAAGCATTTTTCACAAAAGGAGAGCATTTTAAAAAGATTATTCTAAGTTAATTTTTTGCCAAAATATTGTATTTAAATAATTTTTTATTGTCAAAATGTCCTTAAAACAATTATATACATGTATTCTAATCCTGTGACACTAAATATCAGGAAAATTATCCATTTATGCGCTTTTGCAAAATCACGGTTCCGAACATAGTCGGATACCTTAAGTCTCTTAGTTACATTTTCTGAATATTGTTACGTTGATCGGGGTTCGAGAATTTTATGTAAATCAGGCACAATTACTAGACAGTTCTTCAAGAGCGATAAGAATTTATCGGAAATCTAATTCTTTAAATACAGGATTCAACAACAATATTCACAAAGTAAATCTCAGAAGTTCTTCACGCCTTCAACAGCACTCGGACACAATTGCCAGTGTCTAAAATACACGCATGTAAAAAATTATTCACAAGCACAGCCGAACTAATCGCTAGTCAAAATAATGCTCACTAATCGCTGGTTGAATAAGGACTGACCGTTTCGGCGAGCAGCGCTCTATTTATAGATGCGGCGGAAACTTCCAGAAAGATAACCTCTTGCACCATAGAGCGTGAAATTGGTGTTTTTCTCCACAAATTTCTAGAAGAATCCAAAGGGTCCCGTACTCGCCACCATGGTCGCCAACTATGATTCCAACTTAACTCTATCGCCAAGATTTCGCCAAGTTCCCATTGAATCACCATTCTTACCTAAGGGACGGCATTTCTTATGAATATTACAATTTTAACATAGAGTAATATAAGTGCTTTTTTACACATCCAAATACAAATTATTTACACTATATACGCAAAATTCGTAGCAATATCTTGAAATTAAATCAATTTTTATCTTCCTGAGTATCAAGACGTATTAAATATTCTGAAGTATTTTTTACTAAAGAAATGTTTGATAAAAAGAAAGTTTAACTTTTATAACACTAAAATTCTTAATGACTAAAATTTATAAAAGAAAGAAAAAAATAAAGGAATTGAGTAGAATTTTTTAATTTTTAAAGTTCTCAAAACCAAAAATGCAAAATTCTTATTTACGTCATAGATACCATTTTAAAACTGATATTCTGCGTGATACAAGTATTTGATCTACATATATATTACGTTTGCTTTTTTTTAAAACGTATATCATCAACTCCAGAATTAATTTGATCTCCTCAAAAAATGTTTCTCGAATTTTCGTTGACATGATTTATATTGACCACACATAAAAATGTCATGCTGCTTTGAAACGACAGGTGAGAAGCTCCTTGAAATACTCACTACAAAGCAACGCGGAGATCCTACTTTATTTTATTTTTTGATTTAATCTCATTTATTTTCACAGCCTCCAGCACAATTCCCAAACATTTCTTTCTTCCGATAAGATCGGTTGGTAGAAGATCTTTCTTCCTGTCACGTATTTTACTTAAAGTTTCTACCAATTAGAAAGCAGAATAAGCAGTATAATGAAACATATATATCAAAATTTTACTATCGATATGTCGCCCGTAATCGGTTAGCTTCGACGTTGTATCATATGATCGATTCTTATTAACTCTGAGAGGTTAACAGAAATGTAATTAAAAAGTCATAATGTTTCCCACCTCAATTGTTTTAACGCATGAATTCGTTATTATTATTTTTTTAGTTTAATTGGCTTCATCAGAAAGAGGAAATTTAAGTTGTATTTAATGCGCTTGGAAACTATAATAAATATTGTAGCCGAGAAAAGTTTTTTTAATCGTTTTAATGTATGTATTTATAACATTTGAAAAAATATAGGTATCCCCAACCTGAATTAATTATAAAAGAAATTGTTATTGAAATCTATCATTTTTAGCACTATTAAACTTTCTTGTTTCGCTTTTGCAAATTTTCTTTTGTGTTGCATTTAATGAAATTAAAAAGAATCATCAAAGATTGAGAAGCAATAGGTTTCAGCTTTGCATCACTTTTCAACGCTCATTTATAAACTATCTTTCAAAAATTTTATTTGGTTACATATCTGAGAGATAATAATAATGAATCGGTACAGCTATAATACAATTACCGTGAAGGTGGAAAATTAGTCAATAAAGTCATTATGATTACTGGATTAAACAATCAAGTTTGTGTATATAACAATCAAATATTTGATTGATCATTCAAAAAAAAAATCTGCATTTATTTTTTTAAATGATTAACATGGCTTTGTTGTATTGTATCGCGTATTGTTGCTTGATGATTTAGAAATTTATCAAAGTAATAGTTTCTCCCTTTTTAATGAAAAAATAGGGTTCTTTTATGAGATGTATTTGCTTTGATTTCACTTTATTGCTATATTATCTCCCCCCTCCCTCTCTTCAAATCCTTGGTATTTTAAAAAATTTTCTTTATTTAAATGGCCGCAGTAGCCATTCGCAATGGTCACGAGCTTGTGGCTGGCGTGTCATCAGTTCGAGCCCTAGTGCTACTGAAGATCAAGCTAGCTCAGGTGTCGTCCTCGTTAAAAATTACTTGGTTCAAAATTACATGGTCCATCGCTAATACCCCTCTTGTTAGTTTATAATCGACGTTAATTGACCCTCACTTCGTTAGATCAAAAATATTTAATTCCTAATGTCTTCCTACAAACAAAATTATATTATATAGCTCTTCATTTTAAAAAAATATTTATTCCATCTAAATATATGTTAATATAGCTGAACTCAGACAAAAAAAATATTCCGAACTTCAAACTTATATCTGGTGTTCCGCTAGTAAAATGCTCTTTGTTGTCGGGCCTTCGTCCAATTTACATGATTAATACTACATTCACAAGGCTGACGCTGGGGAATTTTTTTTTTCTTTACTTTATTACTGCAAAATCACGCCACAAATGCATAAAATGTGGTCTTGGCGCAAACAGAGTCACAAATCCGTCAATATTTTTATGAGTTACAAAAAAAGCTCCATTGTTTTTGCGCTTTTTTCCTATTCTTGACATGCCTTTTTGAAAACTAGTTCGTACTCTGCAGCTAAAACTTCCAACATTTTTGCGTTGCAGTTCTTTATATAGTGAGTTCCTTTTTTAGATTTTTTCATAATCTATTTTTGCAAGAATTAGATTGTTTTAAGTTTTTAAATATTGAAAAAAAAAATGCTTCGATCTAAATAATGTTCTAAGTTTTAACACACTGATATATTTTTTGTATTCCTATTAAATCCATTTTGGTTGTTTGAGATTAGAACTGTTTAAGCTCCTTATAGATTTCAAACTATCGATTAAGAAGTAACTTAAGAATTTCTTTATATAAACAGATAAGAGTTATGCAATATACAATCAATGCGTATTTATAAGATATTTCTTTCATTTGTAAAGTAAAATGAAATGTGCTAAAAACGTGATGAACATTTAACATTTTAATTCTAATGAATATTAATCTTGTAAAACAATGCAATTTTTCATTCATATATATTTATATATAATTATTAGTTTATATTAACATTTAGGTGTGTATACAATTTAGTTAAGTTAATTTTTCAAAACTTAAAGTTTGAAGGTTTTATAATATAAATTTAGTCTATATAAAAATATGCGAATGTTGTTTTAGAAAAGGTTCTGGTAAAATTGTGATAAAGATTATAAAAACTATTTGCTATCTTTGTCTTGAAAAGAAAAAAGCGCTTTGCTAAAGAATTGTTTTAAGTGGTAGTTTGTGAGTTTTCGATAAAAAAAACAAACTTTAACTCTGTAAAAGCCAGTCTCAAGCTTGGGTCTGCAGAAACATAACAATGGCTATTATTTTTTCGATGTTTTCCGTCTTACAATTGTATGATTTTTACAATTTTCTCTTTTTACGGTATTTAAAGTTTTATTTGTATATATTTAATATACTTTTTACTTACTTTTATGCTACTTAGAATAAAGATTCTTAAGCTGCTATCTTTGAAATTGAGTTGCGTTTTATTTACCTTTCACTCAAGTTAATTTTTTTTCGGATTTTCTTACAAAACACAGTAGTATTAAGAAAATATTTACTGTATAAATTATTTTTTTTATTTATGTCTTAAACAACGTCTTTTAAAAAATATTTTTAAAAAAAGTTTAATTACAAGTTGAGAAAAATTGAAGCGTTTTCTTTTAATTCTTTCGAATATTCATTACTCATCTTACACTTTTTTAATGTCGATTATAGTTAAATACTAGAAACCATTGTGTGTTGCACTCTTAAAATCCACTAATCTGAAGTAATCCTAAGCAGTGACGTCATCTTGCATATTTTATTTATTTCTGATAATAATGATGTTTAAAAATTATATATATTAAGTCTTGTTGTGAGTGGCAACAGTTTCGTGTGTGTTCTAAAGATTTTAAAGGGATATAACGAGTGATTGGAGCTGTTGTTTTAAGTGTCTATTCAATTTCTGTTTTAATTTTTAATTATTAAATAATTATAATAGATTTTTTTTCTTTTTCGTCGAAGTGTTACAAATATAAATATATATTTTTTATTATTTAAAAAGATTCTACGTAATTTTACAATACAGCATGACATGTATTAATTAGAAATGCGCCGAATTTTGTAATATAATAATTTTTTATGCCATAAAAATTGGCCTCATTCGTTAATTTTTTTTTTCTTATAATCTTGAGAAATTTTTTTTAACCGGTCCCAAATTGCTGAAAATTTTTATTTTGTTCAGTTTGTAAAATAGATTCAAAAAATTATATTTCTAATTATGCTGACAATTAGTTTTCCTGCAAAAATATTGCGAATATGATTTTAAGCTGACGCAGATTTTTGTGAATTATTAATCAACCCTTTTGGTTTTTATTTATTAATATGAATCTCAAAATGAAAAAAGTGCCAATAAATTATGTTTCGATTAGCAGCCATAACATGCTCAACTTTAATTTATTATTCAATATTAATTTTCTAGAAAAAATAAAAAAATAAAAAATCTATCAGAATTTTAAACTTTAATTTTTTTGGGAATTGTCGTAATTGTAATCATATTTTTGTAATTAATAATGTTGAATTATTCTTCAATTGTGTTAATTTACACTGCTGTTATGAAAGCACTTTACGTTTTTTCTTATTGCATGTCTAAAATTTATTCTTCATACAGGTGAAATTAAACTTCTCTAGTACAAAACAGATACGTAGTTAATATAATTAACTCAAGGCGTCAAATACACGTCTTTGGAGTGTTCACTTCTGCTTTTTTTTTATTTAAAACGTATTTATTGTAATCAGTGGCGCACACAAGGGAGGGGTCCTGGGGGTCCGGACCCCCCAAAGCCCTTGATTTTTTTTCCGATTGATTATAACTTAAAGTATATAGTACGTAAAATTTAACTAAGTATTAATGATTAATTTTATTAATTAATGCTAATTATTTATTCAATAATTAGTTTTTTCCTGTGTTTTGTTCCCGAAAATCGACAAAATCAAAAGGAGCATGATACAAGATTGGTGAACTTTCGACCCCGGACCCCCCCTCCCTTGAAAAATTCCTGTGTGCGTTACTGATTATAATTATATATATTATTAATCTCAACAAAACTCTTTGATGAATTTTTTTCCTGGTAGAAAGTTTTGTTTCTTCGCGTCCATATTCTTAAACACTTTTCCCCTTCAGGAGTAAAAATAAAATAACTTCGCAATATATCCTTCTCAAGAAATTGAATCTGTCTCGCTACTTCTCTCTCTCAAGCTCTTGTATTCTGATCATCATTTTTCTCCATACTAATAGAGTCCAAATAAAATCTAATTTTCTCGCCTTCTGCTTCGACTTCGAATAAATTATGAAATCGATGATACTTTTGTCACAGTCAGGATTTGCTCTGTTGAAATTCTTATTACTTCTGCGAATATTCTTCGAAACTTCTCTCTCGAGTATACTAATTTAATTCACCTTGCGAGAAAGTCGTTCCTTTCGGCTGTTTCTGCTGCACAAATAAGCAACAGCTCTTCCATCCAGAAATAAACCCATTTAGGAGAACTAAAAAATAAAATAAAATATTGTGCAATAAAATTTTTTTCCATTTATTATCCTTCAATAATTACATCTGTGCTCTAGATGTAAGTATTTAGAGTGCAACAAATAAATCTATATATTTTAATTAAAATTTTGTATATTTATTATAAGGAAGTTCTTAAAAAATAGCTTACAACAGAGTCTAATGTATCCTTATGCCTAAGTCTACCATTTCTAACGAATAGATTATTTAATATATTGCTTTTGAACAAATTCTTCCAAATCAGCTTAAAAAGCTCTAATTTAAAAGCAGGTGATGGATACGTAAATAAATGCATTCTAAATTGGCAGGTATTTTGATTTTCAGTAGATACACTTTCTTTTGAACTGCCAACAAAATCTCCCTTTCTATTTCGGTCTAAAAATGGAATGGAGGGGAAAGAAACCCGTCTGATGGAGGGAAGTAGGAAAACTTTTAAAGAAATTTTAATGATATAACTATAGAAATCATCAGGAAGTGCTGACCCCTTTCGTGAAGGGGCAAATTTTCCTGGAGAAAAAAGGAGTAAACAGTTACACTCGAAAAGACCCATGCAATCCGGGCTGTACTACTAGCCAGTGGCGCACACAAGAAGAGGGGGGGTCCTGGGGGTCCGGACCTCCCAAAGCCCTTGTTTTTTTCTGATTGGTTATAATTCTAAGTATATAATACGTAAAATTTAATTAAATATTTATTAATAATGATTAATTTTATTAATTAATGCTAATTATTTATTCAATAATTAGTTTTTTACTGTGTTTTGTTCCTGAAAATCGACAAAATCAAAAATAGCATGATACAAGAATGGTGAACTTTCAACCTCGGACACCCCCCCTTGAAAAATTCCTGTGTGCGCTACTGCTACTAGTGTATAATATTAAATTATTAATGGGACCTTTTCAAATTTAAAATAAATTTATTTTCTTTAGCGAAGATTTGAAAAAAAAATGTACTCTCTTAGGGTGAACAGTTCTTTCATTTTTCTTGTGTTTTTACTTAATTTTATTTTGAAACATATACTGCAATCTTTAAGTAAATGAAAACAAATAAATGTAATTTAATTTATCATATAAATACATAATGTATATCATATAATGTAATCATATATAATGTATATAAATAAAAGAAATTATTTTAATTGAGACTTAAAAACAAGAAGTTTGATAGAGTTTTACTTTTCAACAAAGAAAACAAACAGATATAGCAAAGAGAGAAAATGTATTCGAATTTAATCTATTGAGACAAAACATTCTTTTTTGTTATTATTGATTAGTGTTTTGTTATTTTAAGGTGTTAAATAATGTCAGATAATTATCTATGTCATGCAAGGAAAATTTTTTGTTTCCAAGATAATACCATAATCATGCAAAAAAAAGGATGTTTTAAATATAAAAATTTAGATATCTTTTAAAATAATACCTCATCAATTACACTGATAAATTACACTTGTAGAAAATAATTGTACAAGTGTTATTTTAATAAAATTTTATTTCTAACTTGTAATAACTACTTTTATCCAAAAGCGTAAATTGTACCAGTTCTAACTAAAAAAAATCTGAATATGCGTGAATCTGACGATGCATCAGTTCATAAGTGGGTAGAGAAAAATGAGTTCTTGAGAAATGATGACCAAATCACGATGTGTAAATTTATTAAAAGCTTACAGATCACGATGTGAAAAACATACATGATGAACAGATTGAGAGACAACAACTACAGCTGAATAGATCACTAAGAGATAAATTGAACGGTTAAAAATTACTCTGTGTAGAGTTTAGATGAACATATCATTAAGAGATTAATTGAATGGTTAAAAATTACGATGAGAAAAGAGTAGATGAACAGATAAGGAAATGAAAGGAACGTAAATTGAAAAGGGGTGCTTTAGGAGGAAAGAACTGGTTTCTGTATTAATTGAGATGAACAGTAACAACTGTCGGTTTGGTTGAACGGAGAATATGATGCTGTATTTCACAAAGTTGTGAAAAACAAGCTATTGCTAGCTTCTTCATCTCTTTAATTTTGTGGTCAAATAAAGATATAACGAGTTTTCGTAAAATAAATGATTTAAGGTATCCGACTACATTCGGAACCGTGATTTTGCAAAAACGTATAAATGGATAATACACTGGTGTGCAAAACTTAAGCAACAATGTAAAAATTTAGCAGATAGCCATGAAATTGCAGAAAAGGAGGTCTGGGATCAGTGGGGGAACACGTGGGGAAACGTCAAAATAAAATATCGGGAAAAAAACGCAGAAGCGATGGAGCGTACGCAAAATGCGTTATGTCCGCGCGCTGCTAAACGTAGAATGAAATGAAGGAGGGGAGACGAAACCCCAAATTTTTCCTGAAGTGCCAGTGAGTCAGTTCGTAAATTGGCTTGAAGAAATCACCTGACGATTCCAAAGGGAAGAATGATCGGAAAGCTGGAGGAGGACGTCGCCCAGTGAGCGACGTTCGAAATCAAAAAAAGGCCCTTTGCGCGCTTGGAAGGTCCAAACCACAGGCAGCTGTTAGTAAGGGGGTGGCCGCCCGAGACGACAACGCAGGATACCGATATATCATCCTGGGCGAAAAAAGTCAACAGCAGTCAGCAAGCGCCATTGCTAAGAAACCTGACAGCAACAGGTCGACAAGTGGCGGTTTTCTGTGGCGCGTCTTTACAAAGGGGGCCGTTCACCCGCCGTCCTGAACGCTGCCTCCGTTTAAAGATTCCCCCGAAGCCACCGACAGTGGGGCAGAGAGCACAAAAAATGACAACTGATCAAGGAGTCGTGCCTTTTACGGATGAGAGTCGGTTCAGTACCGAAACGACTAACGCGTTTTGATTTGGAGAGATCGGGGCCCGGTTTTATCCCAGAAAAATCAAGGAAAGACACGTTACGGTGGTCCTGGGGTTCTTGTCTGGGGTGGATTTTGCTGAACGGCGGAACTGAGTTCCCATTTTTGACAGAGGGTCTGTAACCGGGGATCGCTATTGTGAGGAGTGTACTTTCCCATTGCATTTCCGGTGATTGGCCCAGATTCATTTTATGGATGAAAATTACGCCACATCGCACTCTTTGCTGTTGAGGAGCTGCGAAAGTAAGATACCTGAATGGATTGGCCAGCGTGTCTGTGATTTAAACCATGAAATGTGTGGATGTTTTGGGAGACGTATTGCCACACGCTTACATCATCCGGAGTACAACCAACAACTCAAACAGATGGATTGAGGAATGGGCACTCCTACTAAAAGAAATGTTGACCAGCTGGTTCTGAGTATGGGAGACGTGCAAAGCAACTATTGTAGTAAGGGGGGGCATATACCATATTAAGGAACATCTGCTTGTTGTTCTTCCTTTGGATAGACAAATGGAGTCAGATACATGCGTTCAATAAAGCTTGTTTTGTTTGATTCAATACCGTATGTTGTTTCCTTTTCAGCGCCGATGCTTTGTCACCTTACGTACATAATACTCTCCTCATTTCAGAATTTCATGTCTCAGATGATTTTTCGTGAAGTTATGAATAAACCCACATGTTGCTTAAGTTTTGCACAAGGTATTTATATATTTAGTGTCATTAGATTAGAATATATGATAAATTTTTGACAAAAAATGTATTCAATCACAATATTTCGGAAAAAAATTAACTTCGAATACTTTTTTAAAAAATGTTCCTTTTAATAAAATGTTTCTTATTATAATAATATTTTGCCTGCATATAGCTCAGACCTCTGAAAAGATTAACTAGAATTTTTGAAATATATAACTTAGAAGTTGGTTTATTCAGTTTACCAACAGAAGGGGAGAAATTTTAAGAAAAAACGCCGATAACTATATATATATTTCAATGGGTTGTAACTCTGAAAATAATGTGAATTTTTCAAAAATCATAGTTGAGCCTCTCTGTAGAGGTCTGAGCTATATACAGGCAAAATATTATTATAATAGAAGCATTTTTCACTAAAGGAGAACATTTTGTAAAAAGGTTATTCTAAGTTAATTTTTTGCCGAAATATTGTATTTAAATAATTTTTTTTTGTCAAAATGTCCTAAAAAACAGTTTTATACTTGTATTCTAATCTAAGGGACACTAAATATCATGAAAATTATCCATTTATGCGCTTTTTTAAAATCACGGTTCCGAACGTAGTCGGATACCTTAAAAAAGAAGTAAAGCAAATAAAATACCGTAAAATCCGGGACATTACGCGCACCCCCTTTATTACGAAGAAACCTTAAATATACGTGTACAATACTCTTATGTTATGAAGTCATTTATTCGAATTATTATAATAATCTTTTGAAAAAATAGTATACTTCTAGAATGACGCCCCTTCAAGTTCATATGGAATATCATTTCTTTTAAATAAACAATACTTTGATATATCGTCTTAACTTTTTTAGATGCTTATTTTTTTTTATTAAAGCTATCGTTTTTATACCCAGCGTATAACACGCACCCAAAACTTCGATCATATTTTTTGTGTTCAAAGTGCGCGTTATACGCCGGATTTTACGGTAGATATTTTTTTGAAAAATTCTTCATCATGAAATTATTTTTTAGTATTTTGCATTTAAATATTCTCTTTTGATGAAATTCTTTATGCTTTATTTTTTTATTGTTTTGATTCCCAAGGTGGAAGTATTATAGATAAAAATTCCCCGTTTTTGAACTATTAAACCTATAGACTTGAAGTATGGCGCGAGTATGTTTCTTTTATTACATAGAGATCCGCTAAGAACAGGTCTTACGGAAATTAACTCTGAGATAGAGGTTTGGAGTGGTAAAAAATAATTATACTTCCAATTTAGAAGTTCAAGTCCTGTCCTTTTTAAATGAAAAAGGAGAAGGCCCCGTAAGAATATTTTTCGATACAATCAAAAGTTTAACGCGAGGACTTAGAAATAAAAACTGTATATAATCATGCTACATTATGAAAACCCAGCGAAACATTGGGTAATGGTTGTTAAGTAATAAATAACTTGTGGAAGCAATGAAATTTGGAGAGTTTAATTGGAATGTGATTTTATTCAACGTGTATAATTATATATTTTTTCAGCGATATCTTTAAGCTATTGCAAACTTCTGTTTTTTTCTTATTCACTAGTGTGGTTTTCAAAATATTGTAATTCTTATTAGAAGAGTATAATTGTGCAACAATTGTTTCGAGGCTTACCTTTAAATTGTCAATCATATTAGGATTTTAAGACTTGGATAATTACTCTATTTTCTAAATACACTTCCAAAATTTTATGAAACACGTTTATTTAATGTGGATGTCCATTACCTTACATAAAAAAAAGAATTATTGAATCAGTATATTTCTCTAAGAGGATTTTTAAACAGGCTTTTATGAATTCATTTTGATATTTTTAATCAATCATTTATCTTTTCGATCATGCACAAGGAAAAAATATAATTGCCAATTGCATCACCTTACTTCTAAAGGTAGAATTATGCACATCATTATTTTTATTTGAGTTGAATTTTTTTTATACATTATTAAATATTTGAAATTAATATTTAAAGCATACATTTTATGGAAATTTTGTGAAGTCTTAATTAGTTATATTCATATTTGAGTACTTTGAATAATTTTGTAGCGTTTAATAATAGTACCGTTATATCTATATCTTCCTTTTAGCAATATTTATACATTTCCAAGAAAAAGATAATTACAACAAAGTATTCAGTAGAATTAATTTGCCAGAAAAGAGAAAAAAAATTATAAAAAATCTAGAAAAATTAGAAGAGAAAATGTATACATATTTAATTACATTTCTCTTTAATATTTAAAAATTTCTATCGTTTCTAGAATACGTGACGGTTGAAATAAATATTGTTATTAATGTAAAAAAACATGTCGTACTTTTACTAATGAAATTTGCTGAATATTTTTAAATGGGAAACTACTATGAGAAAAGGGATAAAAGAAAATTATATAATTTTTTTTTTATGTAAGCAAAACTCACAATCAAAAATAAATGATGGAGATGAATTACGATTAGAACACAAATTATACTGAATGGTTAATATTATTGTAAATAAAATCTTTTTTTTTTTCTAATATTTTCGTGAATAAAAACTTAGGAAAATTGATGACTTTCCTAATTTCAGTATTATATACGACCTATTGTTTACATTATAATTTATATTAAATATTTTTCATTCAGTACGTAAAACTGAAATCTCTTATGCATTTTATATCAAATTATGAGCTCTATAAAAGTAAGGAACTATCGGTATTTGTTGTGGTATATTATCTTTCAATACTTGATTGAACTTCTGCATAATTTCTTTAAATTGTTTCTCATGATTCATAACAGATTTTACTAAAATACTTCAAAACATTCTACTAAGCCGTGCTAATAATTTTCTGTTCTTAAATTAATGGCACGCTTCTTAATGGTTCTTAAATTAATGATATCTTAAAAACAAAATTTAATATTTTAATTTGTCTTAGTCTAATTATCTAACTTCCAATAGGAGTATATAGGGTGTCTCAGATATAGCGCCCAAATTCTGCACTGCTAGATTTCGCTTTGGGAGTACATAAAAATGCCCATGGAACGAGCCATAATTTAAAAGAAAATAGGGGGGAAAAAAAAAAAAAAAAACATTAACAACAGTTGAGCGTGCCGAGGAAGGGATCAGTGCACACGTCGAAACAGCGGGTGTCTAACGAAGAACAAGCAGCATGCAGATGATCAACTAAGTCCGTTTGTGAGTCACAATGTCTCGATACACCAATTTCCTGAGATTGCTCCATAGGAAAGTAGTCTGACAGTGTGAGAAGATCTGGTGATCGTGGCGGCCACAGAACCGATCCTACGCGTTCGATCTAGAGGCTAAAGTATGCCATATCCAGCCAATTACGGACAGGAGCACAGAAATGCGCCGGAGCCCCATCATGTATCATCATTCATTCATTATCATTTACAGTAACTATGGATCGCACAGGTACAACGAGGAATCAGGCTGCGCAGAGTTTGGGAGCTATTTTTTGGACACCCTGTATAATGAACTATCGGCATTATTCAAGAATTTGTTCCTATCTACACAAAAAAAGACTTGGATATATTAGCAGGTTTTAACTTGGGCAACGCCTTTTTTTAAAATTATAAGACAATTCTCACAGATTTGCTTATAAAACAAATGTTTTCAGTTGAAGCTGGTATTTGAAAAGGTAAAAAAATTGTGTTTCGGGAAGTTTTATGTACTCTTCAATTAATTTCAAAAATCAATGTTGTTGAGCGTAAAACGTTAAAGAATAAACTAAATATTTTTATTTTGGAATCGGGTTCAACAAAATTTCCTTTTCGTGCATTAGTTATTTATTAATTTTAGTTAGGTTTCACATATCATTAACAAAAATAAGGTGAATACAGGCTGAGAACACAGGCGGTTTCTCAGTGACCATAATCTTTTATCACCTAGACTCTACTTAACATTGGTGGTTCTAGAGGGCGCTTCTGCTAGTTGGGACAATCAGTTACAGTTATTATGACAAGAGCGGTTACAATATTTTATAATTTTAAGTGACTTCAATAGTCAAATTATTTATGCTAATTTTGATTTCGTCAGTTGCTACAAAGGCCTTTTCCATCATACGAGTATTTCTTGAAATTTTATTATTTATGAAACAGTTTATAACTTATAAATAATCTATGTACCGTAAAATCCGGCGTGTAACATGCACCTATAGTTTCATGCTACATTTTTTAATTTTTACGTATATTCGCCGTATAAAGCGTATCTCCGTTTTTACGAAAAAACTTAAAATGTACGTAGGCAATGCTCGTATGTTTTGAAGTCATTTATTCGAGGTATTATCCCAGGATATGGATAAAATCGTATAGTTCTATAGCTACAAGCCTTAAGGTATCCGACTACTTGCGACTTTTTTAAAAAAAAATGGAGATATGGAGATTTTTTTTGTGGTTTCTAGATTTATTTAGAACATTTTAAGAAAAAAATGCTAAAATTAAAACGATGAAAATAAATTATTACTACTAAAATGGGTAGAAATCGACTAAAAATTACATAAACGGGGCCAGCTCTGTACAAAAAGTAAATGAACAAATTCTCAATTTTTCAATTTTGAAGTATTATTTTGCTATTCCTTTTGAAATGACCTTCAGAATAAGAGATATTTTAATTTTTACAAAAACTAGAGCACTTTATCTTAGTTACATGAAATTGCTTTAAAAAACTGTGATTATATTCACATAAGGAACTGTAAATTTTGTAATGAAATAGTGATTGATAAATCACTAGGTTAAAAACTGTTATAAAGAACACCCACGAAAAATTCCAGCAAATTATTTTAAAACTTTTTGAACAATCGTTGCCCCCGTTTGAACTTTTTGAAAAAAACACATTTCGAGTTAAACGCATTTTAAAATTTGACATCTTATGCAAAGTTATGGCATCTGCTTTTACTAAAACACTTGTAGTTTTTGTTCTAATGATTGGAAAATAAAAAGCTTGGTATTTTTATAAAGCTAATAAGATAGCCTATAAAATAAAATCATAAAAAAATTGGTTAATTTTTTAAAAAAAATCATGATTTTGGAGTAGACAGTTATCTTAAGTTCATTAGGTATGTCACTTATATTAAATAAACAATATTCTGGTTTATGTAGAAGTCTAATTTTTTTAATGCTCATATATTTTTTTACTTTTGAAGCTATCATTTTGATACCCGGCGTGTAACACGCAACCGTAAATTCGATGTTATTTTTTTGTGTTAAAAGTGCGCATTGTACGCCCGATTTTACGGCACATAAAGTTTCATTCTTGTGACAGAAACTTAATTCAGTTCAAGGATATTTTTACTAGAAATTCGAGCTGAGAGCTTCAAAGATGTATCATTTCTTAGAATACTGTCATTAAAAAATCTATGACACCAATATTGCAGTGAAAATGCTTGTATCGAATTCAGGAAGATTTATCTATCAATGGGGGGATTTGCACATTCTTACGCACAAGCAATTAATTCCCACTCTATAAAAATTCCATGATAACTCGAGCTAGGAAAGCTTTTAGATTGAAAAAATGTCCTACATTTGAGAATCAAACCCAAAAAATATTCCACACGTGCAGTAAAAGAGCGCGTGCGACAGACGAATATACTCGTGCAAGGCTTTTAAAAAATGTTTTTATAGTATTTTTATTTCTCACTGTAAACAGTAGTAACAAAGGAAAATTAAATTTCTATTTAACTTATAATGTTGTTGTTGTTGTCGTGCGTTTTAATTCTAGGATACATACGAAAGATGAGAGATAGATAAACAGAGAACATACTGTTACGAATTTTCTATAAAATAGTGTAATAATTTGTATTTGGATGTGTAATGCATTTATATTACTCCATGTTGAATTTATTTTACGTTAAAATTGTAATATTCGCAAGCAACGCTGTCCCTTACGTTATAACAGCGATTCAATGGGAACTTGACGAAATCTTCGCGACATAGCAAAGTTGGCATATTTTTGGCGACTATGTTGGTGACCATTTTTGGTGAGTTTGGGACCCTATGTGTGGATTCTTTTAGAAGGTGGAAAAATCCATAATTTCACGACCTATGACGCAAGCGGATCTTTCTCGAAAGATCCACGAGGAATATAAATACGGAGATGCTCTCTGGAACTAATTAGTATTGTTTTGACTAGCGAGTAGTAGTCTTGAATTTATCGTGAAGAGACTAGGATGAGCTCGGCTGTTGAGTAGGACGAGCGGGACTTGTGATAATATGCATAGGTGTATTTTAGACACCGATAATTGTTTGAGCGCTGTAGAAGGTGTGAAGAATTTCTGATATTTATTCTACGAATCTTGTGCTGAATACTGTATTTCGAGGATTGGATTTTCGACAATAAATTCTCATCGCTCTTTGCGACTGATTTGCATAAAATCCTCGAATCCCGATCAACGTAACACAATACAATACAATAACAGAAGAATATAGACTACATTACAAACGATGAAATTCATTACGCTGTGCTGTTTTCCATTCGAGATGAGAATCCATTTAGTCAAAAGTCCGACTTCCTTTGACTTAATAACAACATGACATTTTAAAAAACTTGGGAAAAAAAATAAAAAGGTAAAAATATGCTTAAAGTGCGTGAAAAATTTGCTAATCGCAGAAGATATATATATTTTATGGGATGCTAAGTAAAAGGTCCCGATTTTTTTTTTAGTATTTTTTTATTCATGATTTTGGCAGTATTTTTGGATTAATATGAAGTCCTACATATTGACACACTAGCATTTGTTTTTTGAGCACAGGTATTATTATTAAGGTATCCCACTACGTTCGGAACCGTGATTTTGCAAAAGCGTGTAAATGGATACTATTTATGATATTTAGTGTCACTTAGATTAGAATACATGTATAAAATTATTTTAAGGACATTATGACGAAAAAAATATTTAATTACAATTTTTGGCAAAAATTACTTAGAATAACCATTTTTTCCAAATGATCTCCTTTTGTAAAAATGCTTCTATTGTATTAATATTTTGCCTGTATATACTCAGACCTCTGTACAGAGGCTCAACTAAATTTTTGAAACGCATAACTTGAAGTCGGTTTATCCTTGTTTTACGAAAACAGAAGGGAGAAATTTTAAAAAATACCGATAATTATTTCAAATGGTTGTAACTCTGAAAATAATTTGAATTTTCAAAAATCGTAGTTGAGCCTCTGACAGAGTCTGAGCTATACAGGCAAAATATTAATACAATAAAGCATTTTACAAAAGAGAACATTTGGAAAAAGGTTATTTAAGTAATTTTGCCAAAATGTTGTATTAAAAATTTTTTGTCATAATGTCCTTAAACATTGTATACATGTATTCTATCTAAGACATATTTTCATGAAAATATCCATTTATGCGCTTTAAATCATGGTTCCGAAGTAGTTGGATACCTAAATAAAGATCCCGATTTTTTTTTTTTTTTGTTAGTATTCATATTCTTGTTTTGTCAGTATTTCTGTATCAATATGAAGTCCTGCATATGACACACTAGCATTTGTTTTGAGCACGTTGTATTAATGTAATTTTGCATCTCACCCTTACCACAAGCATTGCACATTCTTTCTTTGTTATTTACTAACACGCTCTTGTTTTTCTGAGAAATGGTAATATGCCAAGTTTTAGGTTGACAATAGCCCGTAGATGAGAAATCACTTATATAATGAATCAATAAAATTTGTGTCACTGCAATTAATGACTTCCAATCACTTGGTATTTATCAAAGCAAAATAGCATTATTTTTTAATATAATCGTCTTGAGCTTATTCTCTGCCGATGGCAACATGTTTTGGCATTCAGTGGTGGTCGTTCATTTTTTCCCCTTAGAAGGTAGGTGTATTAATAATACCTCAGAGAGTTGAAAAATATCTTGAGAATAATGGAGAAAAAAAGGTTGTGACATCTGAAGTGTGAAACTCCCCAAATTGTAGGTTCTACTTTCTAATAGAGAATTAAAAAAAAAGTTAAATGAATAGAATCTTTATAAAGGAAGCTGTCATTTTGCTGTCTTAAGCTATAAATTAACCTTGTTTTATGATTGGGGATAGAATATCGTGTAGTGGTAATTTTGTTATTTGATTCATTTGGCTTTGTGCTAAGATGTATCTTGCTGCTGTGTGCTAACAAACTTCCTATTAATCAGTGAAAATTAATTGGTTTGGGGAGTATTTCAATTACTGTGTTATTTATGCATTGAAACGGAGAAAACTGCGCAAAAATGGGTTTTGTGAGAAACCTTTAAAAAACATAATTGTTTTTTTTGGGAAAACTCGATAGCTAAAGTTTATTTACGTCCGTCAGTGTAATTTATATTTACTATATATCCAGTGTTTATTTTCTACAACGCAATACAAAGAAAATTTCAAATATAAGCTTTTTTTTCGTATTGATGCATGAAAACCTTCAAAAAATAATTTTTATCATTAGTTTTTATTATAATATTTTTCCTGTGTTTACAAGTTTTGGAATATTAACGGTTAAAGGATTAATATATTTAGAATATTATAAATATTGCATTTATAAAGGGTAAAAATATGTTTTTTTATGCTTGGACGGAAGTTATTTCTTTAAATTCATGCTCAAACGAATTTTACATAAAACCAAAATTGTAATCTAACGAAATAAAGCTTTATACGTCAAATTTAATATTTTCATTGACTACATTTTTATTTCTGCTATTCTGCTTGATTACTTTCAAAAGTAATTCGTTGCCGCGGCAATCTAATGCTTATGGTCATGAAACCGTGCCCGGTGTGTCAAGATTTCCAGTCAATAACCCATTGAAGAGCCGTCATATAGAAGGCACGATACACGTTAAATCTGTCAAGGCTCAACGTCTTCCAGTTAGCGTGGTGTGGTAATGTGGATAGAAAAGTGATAGTAGAGGTATATCACTTGCCCATGATTCAATATTATGAGGTCCATTATCAATAGCCGTCATGTAGATTTAAAGCTCAACGTTAATAAATATTCATTCACTCGCAATTCAGAATCATTCATACATTATGTACTGGCATATTTCTTGTTAAGTGACTATGTCATTTTTCACCATATACCTAAGAAATTGTTGAAAAAGGAGTTTACTATCAGTGCAAAAGAAACAGAAATCAACAGAGAAGTAATGTATGTGCAAATATCAGAGGCTTGATATCAGAGGTGATGCAAAGGCAAAGAAAGCGCGTGTAGTCTGCACACGCAATACTGAGTCAGTTTAAGGGGGAGGGGGATGAAAGACGCAGCTCCAGACATTCGCTGCTGATAAAGTGCGATCAAAAATGCAATATGGTTACAAGAAGTCATCAGGAAGAGTTTACGTGTAGTAAAATGACAGGGGCAAACTTTGGTAGAAATATAGTTTGTTCAATGTTGCTCAAGAATTTGGAATTCACCACAAAAGTATTGCATCATGAGCTATGATGCAATGTATCCGATGACCGATATATCGCCTTGTAGGCGAAAAGTGACCGAATTTGGACAATGGGCAACATTATTTCACTAGCTGTTTACGGTTGCCGGACGACAGATGTCCTGGTTTATTATGGTCAAACGTCTTCTAAAGTTGACCTACTTACCTGCCGTTCTGAATTCAGCACATCACTGACAGTAACTCATAGTAATATATCATAAATACAGCACCGTTTACTGTGGTGTAGTAAAAACAAATACTGATTATAACGTAAATGGTGTCTCCGTGAAGAAATATGACACCATTTACCCTAAAACTGAACAAACTGAGTGGTTTCAGCTTGACAAGAACTTCTCGGCATCATTTGTTATGGAGAGAGGTAGACACATGCTTTCATACCACTTACGTCAGTTGAAGAGACTGTTCGAATGGTTCTGACATGCTTGTGTAGAAAGGGAGGCGTCATGAACTGTTCACATTTTTGACCGAGGTTCGGTTTTTGCAGGGGATCGTTGTCCTTCCTCGCACTGGCCTGTACCTGTTGGTACAGATTTTGATTTTACGGAATACAACGCAAAGTTTCACTGGTACCATCCATTTGAAGAGTTGCTAGAAAGCTAAAAAATATGTGGGAGGGATTAGCCAGCTTGCTACTTAGATTAAAATCCTGTTGAACGTGTGCGTTGGTTTGAAGAGACCAGTGGCATGATCCGGAGAACGCCAAACAAGTGTCATATATACTCACTGAAGAATATCGGGGTTGAAAGTTCACCATTCTTGTATTATGCTATTTTTGATTTTATCGATTTTCAGGAACAAAACACAGTAAAAAACTAATTATTGAATAAATAATTAGCATTAATTAATAAAATTAATCATTAATAACAAATATTTAATTAAATTTTACGCATTATATGCTTAGAATTATAACCAATCGAAAGAAAATCAAGGGCTTGGAGGGGGGGTCGGACCCCCAGGCCCCCCCCTTGTGTGCGCCACTGATTATCACTAATCAGAAAGAAAAAAGAATCCATTCGCCCCCATACGTCATCGACAGCAAAACGCAAAATTGATATATTTGATTTTTTAACAAAGAATTTCCCACCAAATTTTCATAAATAAATGAATTTCCCAGAATGGGCCATGACCGGGCCACTTAAAAAGGCCCGGTGGGTCGCAGGTTGAGTATCGCTGCTCTAGAACAGTGTTCCGCAACCCCCGGTCCGCACAAGAAACATTAAATTATTTTTCTTTCATTTACTGTGGTATATTTTTCTTAGGTTTGGGCTACTTGTTATGAAAATGACTTAATATTCCTTGTTAAATCACTTCATATTCATTTTTTGGTGTAACCATATTTTATTCAGAAGTCACGATTAAATACAATTAAATTAAAATTATTAAATCAAAACAGTCTAAGATATAAGCAATCAACATCCTCCCCCTAAGTGGGCCGCTGTAAAATTAACAAACCTTGACCGGTCCGCGGTGATAAAAAGGTTGCGGTGCACTGCTCTAGAGCAGTGATTCCCAAAGTGGTCTATATAGACCCCCAGGGGTCTATGACGACCTGCAAGGGGTCCACGTCAGCGAAACAATAATCTGGGGGTTCATGAGGTGTAAATGGGGGACTATGAGGGTGGCTGTCATTGAACCAAATCATGATTTTAATTTTAAAAGAAAATTTATTCAAGTGGAAACCAAAATTTATCTATTTAATAGATTTATTTACTAATTTTAAAAAGACTAATTTGTAGAGTTACAAGGTGACAGCATGAATTTTATAAAAACAAGGTCCATGTCCTCAATTTTGGCCTTAAAAAGATATACCTGTCATTTATCTCGAATTATGGAATATCATGAGAAAATTTTGAATTACTTTTCCTAGTGAAAAGGAAATTTAGCGCGGTTGCCAATCCCCGAAAAAAAAAAGAGGGGGAGGGAGAATAAGGTCTGGACACTACTGACCGACGAGATTTAGGGTTAAACCTGACACGATTGATTCCAAATGTTGAAAATATGTTATTGAAGCACCAAATTTATTCATCCCCTTTCAAAGCATTTGTTTGTAGCTCATTTATTTTATGTATTAATTAAATTTTAATTCAATTAACATGTTTTTCTCGTTTTAAACATCATACTTCACTTCGTTAGAAATTTAAATTGGTAAATTTTCAAAAATTCAATATTAGGTAAGCAGGGGTCTACCCCCAAACCGAAAAACATGGCAAGGGGTCTTTGAGACAAGAAAGTTTGGGAACCTCTGCTCTAGAGCATATACTTCGATCAAGAATATTTACTCAGGTTTTTTATTATTCCCAACTACAAAGATTAGATGTTTGCTGTTTTCTTACAGGAAAACATTAGTAATAAGAAAAAGTCTGCATAAGTAGCAGAGGCTGTATAGGATTTTTAGGATTATTAAGGGATCTTTTAATCTCTCAATGTGTTGGGAGTCAGGGAGGGGTATTCAAATACTTGGGGCTCTCCACGAAGTCAGGCTGATGCATAAGGGAGGAAAGGTGCGGTGATCGAAAGTTTAAGAACCGCTGGTGTATATAATGTAAATTTTCTATATAATGTACTAGTATACACACTGCTATCTTCATCCCATGAATATCTGTTTTGCATCTAATATAATCCATTACATAAAACCTGTGAAATTAACATATTGTTTTTGTATCACTGGGGGCTTGTTAGCTCAACGTGCTGGTAATGATAATGAAACATTTGTTTTTAATTTCGCGGTGTACTAAAATAACAATATTAAAATTAAATTAATGGATTAGAAAAAATATTTCCCTTTCAGATTTATAAGAAGTTATTCTTTGTGAATTGTTTCATACAATGCCATTAAAATGATCTATTACCCCATTAAAACTGAAAACTGATTGCATTAAAAGTATTTCTCATTAGACATTTCTTGTAAGGCATGCATATCTTCAAGGCAAACTAGGTAATTGCCATTATCACCTTTATGTTTTGCTTATGAGATGGTTTTCATTTCTATCTTCAACTTTTTAATTATATCATTCATCAATTGTTAAATTTTTTTTTATTGAAATGTCGTTTACCTGTATGTAATAGTATTATATATAAAATTATATTAATTTTTGAACATGATTAACTTTTCACATCATGATTTGGAGATACATGGCTAATAATTCATTAATGTTAGAGGAATTTCATGCAACACATAAATTTGTGTTGCGTATTTATAGATTAAAACATTACGTAGCTTATTAAGTTTTACTATTAGCAGGAATCTGAAGGAAATTTGCATTATTTATCTCTAATTTTCATGTCGAATTTACATTTTTGACTTAAAAAGTGAAGCAAAAAGTTGCTTTATTTTTAATCCCATCTAATGCAGACATCATAAAATAAATTTAACCGTCTTATTATTCATAAAATTATTTTATTTCTTGTATGATGTTTTCACTTTCATTTAAATATTATTATTATTAATTCAACCCATCTTTACTTTATTACGTGTAAGCCATTTTCTGCAGGCTAGGAGAGTGTGCTACATCTTAATAAATTTAAGAAATTAGGCCTATAAAAAAATCTTTATTTTATGCTTTATTATATGCAGAATTAATATAATTAATAAAATAACATATATTATAACAAAGAAAATGTCTATTGAGAATCTGTAAAGAACCTACGGCAGGGATGGCGAACCTTTATAGATCAACATGCCTTTTTTTTTCTAAAGAAGTGTTTAATGAAGTATAGAGGTGCCGTCAAATAATTTTTCTTTGTGATTATTGCGAAACTAATAAAACTAAATATTAACAACACAAAATTATTAACTTGCTACGAAAAAATACCTTTTGTACTGTATAGTTGTAAATGTTTCAGCTATACGTGTAATTCAAATTAAAGTAAACATTAGTGTGACTTTTGTTGTTGCAGATTGGATGGTAAATAACTTATTTTTCTGTGGTTCGCTCTTTTAACAAGATGATTTGTGATTTGTTTCAAAATGCCGTTTTACAGACGATGTTGTGTATAACAATACTGCAGAGCACACATAAAACATACACACCACTTTTTATCGCCTTTATTAATAATTTCATGTTTCTAGATTCACCAAATTTGAATTCCTCTGTTACACTTACAAATTTGCAACTTATTGTTCTTTTGCTGAACTAGCCATGTTAAATAACAATTGAAAAGCGTATATATAACATATAACTTTATATAAACTTTAAAATACAATTGTGTCAATAAGGGCGTAGACAAACTTTACATCCACGACGTAACTAAGACAAGACAATAACAAACGAGCAGTGGCGCACACAAGGGAGGGGTCCTGGGGTCCGAACCCCCAAATCCCTTGATTTTTTTCCGATTGGTTATAATTCTAAGTATATAATACGTAAAATCTAATTAAATATTTGTTATTAATGATTAATTTTATTAATTAATGCTAATTATTTATTCAATAATTAGTTTTTTACTGTGTTTTGTTCCTGAAAATCGACAAAATCAAAAATAGCATGATACAAGAATGGTGAACTTTCAACCCCGGACCCCCTTGAAAAATTCCTGTGTGCGCTACTGCAAACGAGTATGCTCATCTCCACCCCGCTACCGATTACTTGCGTTTGTTCGAAATACTTCACAGCGCATCATAGTGAACTTTGTTATTTTGAAATAGAATTTTAACTATTTTCATCGTTGGCGTGCCCAAAATATTGTTTCACGTGCCATCAATGGCACGCGTGCCACTGGTTCGCCATCCTTGACCTACGGAGTTCAGATACGAGGAAATAATGGGATAATTTACAAATTAAAAAAAAAAAAATTAGAAACCTTGGAATGTTTTATTACTAGGGAAAAAAATAATAGATTCTTATTAAAATGTATTATTAGATGTGTGTTTTTTATTTTGGTTTTGCATATTCGATATGATTAATTATGCTCTCTTAAGAACTGCTGTTTCATTATGTTTAAATTCGGATGGAAAAAGTATTCATTGCATTCATTGAAGTGTTATTTTTCGGTAACAACGCTGAGATTCTCTTTGTGAGTTACGAGAGAATCCTTGGTGCAGTGCTTCTCAAACTTTCAATATTTGCGACCCGATATTCAATCATAATTTTCATCGCACCTCCCTTCCTTATAATAACAACGTATTGAATTCAGTAATACTATACTTTGACGCTAAAGCTAGAATACGAATGTAACCTTTTGAGAGCCACTGGCGTATATAAACGTCTCTCTCAGCGAAAACGTTAATTGCCCCAGGCGTATGTATACATCTTTTTTATGCAATGCATAAAATTATTCCGAAGGCTTTGGAATGCAATTATAAAGCACCTTAACAGTTTTTGCGGTGGGTTTACTTATTTCAGAAGATTTGCTTATTTTTATTCATTTTCTTAATCCCCCCTCCCTCAATACATCACATTCGCGTGCCTACGAGGAAAACGGTGGCTGACATTGGGGAATCGGAACTTTTTATCGGCAGTTAAGAAATTAACTATAAACCGTACAAATTATCAAGATAAGTGTTGATTTTTGTGTATAATTTTATATATGACAAGCCCATGAGTTCACTGGTAATTATTAAAATTGTTCTTATAATATTGTTAAATTAAATATGAAATGCATAGTGCAGTACTGATACATTAAGTTTATTATATCTGTATAAATGTGTATTTTATTTTGTCAGAATGTATTTTGTTTACTTTCAGTAAATTAATAATTTTTAAAAATAATCCTTTGTTTACGACTTTTCAGTATGCTCGCGCCCCCTCGTAGGGTTATCACGGCCCTCCAGAGGTGGTGCGCCCCACAGTTTGAAAACGCTACCCTAGTGGCATGTAAAACTTTCCTTTCCTTTTTTGCATTTCCTTAATATATTCAAAGTATGTATAAAATATGTTTGACTAAGAACACTATTCACTTATGTACCATCCTCACGAACTATAATTAAATGAAAAAATCTACAGAATCTTACATTTTGAACTCTATAAATCGTACTTGTTTATCTACTATATTTGTTAGGATTTTTTTTTCGGTGTGAATTTAGAATAGACATATAAATAATTTTTCGAATACCTACTTATTTCCACAACCACCGACTCTACCAGGAATACTAGAAACATTACCTCTAGGACTCAGAAGAAATCTGATTCTTTTTTTTTTGCGCTTCCTTGATCTCTCTACGGCTTCCGTGCGGGATCTTTTTTTTTCTTCTTTTTTTCCGTGTGAGTGATTTCTTTCTCTCTCCCCAGGCACCTTCCGGAAGGGCAGCGAGGGCAGGCTGGCGAAGGAAGAGAAGGGAAGCCTGTGGCGGCTGCTCTGGCAACCCGCGTGGCATCCGCGTGGAGGGTCGACGGTCGTCCTTAAGAAGCCCGACATGGGAGAGTCCAGCGACGGCAACGGAGAAGGGCAGGGATGCGATGAGGCAGCGCAGCACGAAGGTAAGGTTCAACCGATGCAGTTTATTATGAAGAGCTAGAAATTCAAATAAGATATTGTGAAGCAGTGTTAGCAATTGGGGTTCAGATACGGGGGTAAATTAAAAATGCGTTTATATAATGCACTTGATTATTTTAGCAGTGTTTGTTGAATTAGGGGTCGCCATAAATTTAAGGTATCCGACTACGTTCGGCACCGTGATTTTGCAAAAGCGCATAAATGGATAATTTTCATGATATTTAGTGTCACTTAGATTAGAATACATGTATAAAATGGTTTTAAGGACACATTTTGACACAAAAAAAATTATTTAAATACAATATTAATATGGCAAAAAATTAACTTAGAATAATCTTTTTTCAAAATGTTCTCCTTTTGAGAAAAATGCTTCTATTATAATAATATTTTGCCTGTATATAGCTCAGACCTCTCTACAGAGGCTCAGCTAGAATTTTTGAAATATATAATTTAGAAGTGGGTTTATTCATATTTTACGACAACAGAGGGGAGCAATTTTAATAAAAAAGCCAATAATTATTTCAATTTTTGGTAACTCTGAAAATAATGTGAATTTTTCAAAAATTCTAGTTAAGCCTCTGTAGAGAGGTCTGACCTATATACAGGCAAAATATTATTAAAATAAAAGCTTTTTTTCACAAAAGGAGAACATTTGGAAAAAAAGATTATTCTAAGTTAATTTTTTGCCAAAATATTGTATTTAAATAATTTGTTTTGTCAAAATGTCCTTAAAACAATTTTATACATATAGTCTAACCTGAGTGACACTAAATATCATGACAATTATCCATTTATGCGCTTTTTTTAAAATCACGGTTCCGAACGTAGTCGGATACCTTAACTTAAATACATTGTTCGTTGAAGGGCGTTAAAAGGTTTATATAGCTATGTGAGAAATCCTGTGTGTTTCGTTGTTACAACTTAAAATTTAGGAGCTGTTCTCCTGTTTAAATTTAGACTTTTAAGTTTAAGGGTCTCGGATCCACGTCTAGAGATATGGACGAAAGGGAAGGAAGACAAGCCATGTGTTCAAAATCAGCTAATTTATTTCTAACACAATCAACAACTCAAGTTCAATCAAGAACTAAAACTAAGAGATGCACCCAATTAAAGCTATATGGAGTCAATTAACAAGGAACGCGAAGTATGAGGAGACTTTAAATACCAGTACACTTACTTCAGGTTCGAATACACTGCCTTCTTAAGCTATCTAATCTCTATTCAATCTCTAGTGACAAATCGTCACCTTAAATATTACAATTATCAAATAGCAAATATCTACGTTAAACTATAAATTTTATTAATCACTGTTCCGCTCGAAACTATCTTATATATATATATATATATATATATATATATATATATCAGCTTGAAAGATTTCACTATATATAGTAGACGTAATTTACATATTCATGTTCTCTTCTTCAGAGGGTGTGTTTTAATAAAAGTCGTTTTTAAGGACCAAAGATTCCCCAAGAGGATTTGTTAATAAGAAGGACGCGGATAGAGCGGTCACAAAGTCAAATCCGTTGTTATGTCGATAAGATCTGTTCCTTTTCTTTTTTTGCCGAGCCAGTTAACCCATTCGTGCTAGGTTTTCTCCTCTAGCATATATTATTTTATGTGTTAGTTTTTTTTGTCTTTTGATAATGTTCTCTTGTGAGCAGTTTTAGGTTTTTCAAACAATTGGGAAAATTGCTTTATTGTATAATTTTTTACACTCTCGCCTTAATCCATTCCATTTAGTTAAGCAAAATATTCCTTTATTTTTCTAAACCTAGTAACATTAAGGTATCCGACTGCGTTCGTAGCCGTGATTTTAAAAAAGCGCATAAATGGATAATTTTCATGATATTTAGTGTCACTTAGATTAGAATACATGTACAAAATTGTTTTAAGGACATTTTGACAACAAAAAATTATTTAATACAAAATTTCGGCAAAAAATTAACTTAGAATAATCTTTTTTTTAAAATGTTCTTCTTTTGTGAAAAATACTTCTATTATAATACTATTTTGCCTGTCTATAGCCCAGACCTCTGTACAGAGGCTCAACTATAATTTTTGAAAAATTCACATTATTTTTCAGAGTTACAACCCATTGAAATAATGATCGACGTTTTTTTCTTAAAATTGCTCCCCTCTGTTGTGTCGTAAAACATGGATAAACCCACTTCTAAGTTATATATTTCAAAAATTCTAATTGAGCCTCTGTACAGAAGTCTGAGTTATACACAGGCAAAATATAATTATAATAGAAGCATTTTTCACAAAAGAACATTTTGAAAATTGTTATTCTATGTTCATTTTTTGTCAAAATATTGTACTTAAATAATTTTTTATTGTAATACTATTCTTAAAACAATTTTATATACATATTCTAATCTAAGTGACACTAAATATCATAAATATTATCCATTTATACGCTTTTGCAAAATCACGGTTCCGAACGTACTCGGATACCTTAACAGAATACTCACGATCTGGTTATTACTTATAAAGAAAAACATCTTAATATTTTATTATATTACGATAAAAGTATTGCAAGAAATTGTGTGGTTAAAAGAGAGGAAATCCGGTGCTGAATTGGTTTTCGCTCACATGGGATCCATAGATATATATTTATGACTTTTTTTTAAATTTTCATTTTAACTCGTGGAACCCCTGAGTACGTTTGAAGACCACTGCTTTATAGAAATGGATATAAATAAATAAGTGGTATGATTTATCAGAGAACAGAGGTATTAAATTTAAAATATCTGTGTACAATTACGTAATAATGATTTGTTTTTTCATTATATACTCCAAACTATTGTTTTTCGTCAAAAATAATTGATAACAGTTGAAATTTAATCATATTTATTTTAATTTCAATGTTACACGTTACATGTAGAAACACTTTTAAAGCGATGTATTGTTATCCAATGTACAGTAATTTTAAATAATGTTTTCAAGTGAAAAAATGACAAAATGAGTTAATAATTATTGCACTTCTAATAAATCCAAGGCCAGATTTATTCATCTTTTTGCTGATAATCAATATAGTTGGTTAAGGAAAATGTCTATTTATAAAATAATTAATGGGGAATTTTTTATTATTCTAGTAGTATCAACCTTGATATGGAACTTCCTCGATAATTATTCCAACTAAAACTAATCAGATTCATGACAAGAATTATAATTAACTGCTTCTCTCTCTCTTTCTCTCTCTCTCTTTTTGAAGAATGGTTTTCTAATTCTGGATCATAAAAGCTATTTCTAGAACCCTTTAATATGCCCTTGATATTACTGTGAAGGAGTTATAATTACATAGTATGAACTTTTGTTTTCTTTCCTTTGGTAACTGTATATTATATAAAAATTCACTGCTATATGTGCAACATTGTGAATTTCCATACTATGTGTTGATGTTTCTATTCATCAAGTTTGATTATAAATATTCCGTCATGTGTTTTGAAGATAATTTCGTTAATGCACAATTTTGGGCATTGGCATTTGTATTTACTAAGTTCAAATACTCTTTGTGCTGTAATTTGCTTAAGACTGGGCTTAAGAGAAGTGTTTAAGGTATCCGACTACGTTCAGAACCGTGATTTTGCAAAAGCGTGTAAATGGATAATATTTATGATATTTAGTGTCACTTAGATTAAATACATGTATAAAATTGTTTTAAGGACATTATGACAAAAAAATTATTTAAATACAATATTTTGGCAAAAATTAACTTAGAATAACCTTTTTTCCAAATGTTCTCCTTTTGTAAACGCTTCTATTGTATTAATATTTTGCCTGTATTCAGCTCAGACCTCTCTACAGAGGCTCAACTAGAATTTTTGAAATGCATAACTCGGAAGTCGATTTATCCATGTTTTACGAAAACAGAAGGGAGAAATTTTAAGAAAATACGCCGATAATTATTTTAAATGGTTGTAACTCTGACAATAATGTGAATTTTTCAAACATCATAGTTGAGCCTCTGTACAGAGGTCTGAGCTATTACAGCAAAATATTAATACAATAAAGCATTTACAAGGAGAACATTGGAAAAAAGTTATTCTAGTATTGCCAAATTGTATTTAAATATTTTTTGTCATAATGTCCTTAGGTACTTTATATGCATTCTAATCTAGAGGTGACACTAAATATCATGAAAATTATACATTTATGCGTTTTAAATAATGGTTTCCGAACGTAGTCGGATACCTTAATTCGTTGTATTTATATCTAACTTATTTCCATGAAGGAAGACGAATCGCTATCAGTTAGCCTTTATGATTTAGCCCTCCTGAAAAGGTTTCACATAATTTCACCAATTCTTAAAAGCCAATTAGTATTCACTGGAACTCTAAATTTATTCAGTCTCACAAATATGACATTCTTCTATTCCATAAGAATTATACCAATACACAATGTATATTTATATTCATTCCTTTGGGATAAGATTGCTATTTAAAGATGGATGGTTTAATGATTAATTCATGATAAGCTTCACAATGTTCATAATCGCCTTGACTAGGAGCAGACTCTTGTATATTATATACATAATGTCCTTCATTTCGACTTGATCACGGTATATCATGAAGCAGATTCAGAATCGAATTATAGCTCTGTAAAATGATCGTATTTTCTAGTCGATTATTGTGTATCGTCTTTAACCCGGGAGCGGTCGCGCGGATCACAGAGTCACCTCAGGCACACGAAATCTTTAATTCTGGGAAAACTATTTGTTACCAATGACCTTGTCAGTATCCTCCATATGACAGTCTTCATGGGAACTAAAATGTAGGGATGGCGATTCTTTCCGAAAAAGATCGATTTTTAAATCGATTTTCGAATCGTAACATGATGAATCGATTCACAAAAAAAATCGAGGTCTCAAAGATCGATTTCTAAAAAATCGGTTTTTTTTCAAGTTTGCATTTACAATGTAAATATAAATACATTTTATGAAAAACAAGAAAGATACCATAATAAACGATCTCTTATCAGTAAAATCAGGGAATTTTTCAGTTCAGGGAATTGGCAATTACAATTATTTTCATTACCATATCAAATGATCAGGTATAAAAAAAGTTTATTTTCTAAATGTATTTATTACATTAAAAAGTTTAGAAAATAGATAATACAGCTTATAAATCCCAATACTTAATATCTAAGCTTTTTAAAATCAACAGTCTGTCAAATCTGCTGGGATCCATGTGGTTCGCTCATCACTTACGATGTTGCCGGCAATCGATAAAAGGCACTCACAAGGAACAGATGATCCCACGATACTCATATACTACATCATGGCTATTGAGTGAAAGTGATGATAGAGTTTTTTTTTCTTGTTCTTTTCAATAAATTAACCCTTTAACCGTCAACACTATAATATTACGGGTTTTAAAGACAGTACATTCAACTAATTGTAAATAATATGGTTTTTAGCAAAGCAGAAAAAAATCGAACGTCGATTTTCTAGGAGGAAATATCGATTCACTGAATCGATTCAGTGCTACATATCGATTTGAAAAATCAATTTTTTACCCCGAGAAATCGATTTTTCGATTAATCGATCTCAGATCGCCATCCCTACTAAAATGTATTTTTCACAATCTTCCACGTGACCACTTTTGTTCCAAAGTATTTTTTAAGAACAGGCTACATTTGTCACCATGAACTACGTAGTGGTTTTGATTGCTGTGTTGTGCGACTCATTATGGTTTATAAATGTTAATGAATAGAATATATATATAAGAAATGGGCATCTGTGTGATTCCTATTGGATGAAGTTGAAACTGATCAAGCAAGGGAAGAACCTGATGAAATAATAGATATTAATCATGATAGCGAAGTTAATTTCAAAAATCCGATCAACATGAAACGTTTGAGTTGAAAGGAAAATTTTCAAATGCTACCTTAAGAAACTTCCAACAGGAAAATCATCAACTCCATCCCTATCAAAAAGACACAAGCAAGAGAAAATTCAACATGTTACTTGTCAATCCTCAAAGGACAGTAAAGCTATAATAACTTGAACGAACAAAACATGAGAGTCTTACCTGCAAATATCATTCCTGAAGTTTTAGCAAAAATTGTCTTTGATTTGTGTCCTTTATTAAAGACACGCATATTTTAAACATTTTAATTTAGTTTGATTGGACTTTTTATCAAATTGTCAAAGAAAATTGAAAAATCCTTTAAAGTAGGCAAGTATACTTTCTCTTAGTTAAATTATTCACATGATTTTTATCTTTTATAATAAAAAATTATATATGTACAAAAAACAGGAATGGGGTGACTCAGTTCCCCGCATAACCAGTAACGTTTGTATCAAGTGCGCGCTTTTCCCCCAGAAAATTTTTTTCCCTGGACGAGCGTTTCTTAATCTGTTTTGGTCGCAGACTGGTAAAACTTTTGAAAAACATTCGCAGACCTGAGTGTTTTTTTAGCGAAAAAAAAAAGAAAAATTCTATTAGGGAGTAAGAAAAACTACATAAGTTAATTATAACGTTTTTATACTATTATTTACGTAATTACATTTAAATGTAGAGATAAATAATTACTGTAATTACTATATATGAGTAACAAATCTCTTTCTCTAACAAAAATCACAGAAAATTATGAAAAAATAATCACAAGATCTTTGCATAAAGGAACAAAACAAAAAAATAAGTCATTTAATTACTGTAGAGGACAGAATTAAATATTCATGATTTTTGTTTATTTGTCATGCAATGTTAGTGAGAATATTGCTGCTGCCCTTCAATTAATTTCTGTATTGTAGGTTCTAAATTAATCAAGTTAATTCTGAGCAGTTAAGCAACCGGAAGTCTAAATTTATTTATTACCGCCATAAATGAAAATCCTGCTTCACATAAATATGCTCTTGTGAATGGAAAAACATATTTAAGCTTCATATGTTGTTGCGAACATTTCCATTGCTTGCTCATTTAGAGATGGATTTTCATTTCTCGTTCTAATGCAAAGTTTATCTATAAATATAACTGAACTGCAGTGGCACACACCTAGGGGTCCGGACCCCGCAAAGCCCTTAATTTTTCCGGTTAACTATACCTCTAAGTATATAGTACGTAAAATTTAATTAAGTATTTGTTATTAATAATTAATTTTATTAATTAATGCTAATTATTTATTCAATAATTAGTTTTCTTACTGTTTTTTGTTCCCCAAAATCGACAAAATCCAAAGGAGCATAATATAAGAATGGGGGACTTTCGACCCTGGACCCCCCTGAAAAATTCCTGTGGGTGCTATTGCTGAATTGTTATGTGTTTTGAAAGAATTAGTCGCTAATTCTTTTCCCACGCAGTTTTTTCAGAGGGATTTATTTTTTTCAAAACTATTGTTAAGTTTCCCAATAATTATTTTTTGTTTTGATAACTTTAAATATATTGCTTCTAATTTTTTAAATATATCACTATTATTTTATTATGTACTTTATCCAACCCAAATTTTTTTTCTTATACATCCATTCTATTTTATTAACTGTGTAAAGCATTTTTGTTGCCGTTCCTTTTAAATTCACACTTAACACATTTATGTAGAAAAATATAAATACAGTGAAAATCATTTAACACGAAACTGAGGGGGGCCTGAAGTATTTTTTCGTGTTAAAGGGTATTGCAAAATATGTATACATATTCAACAAAAATTTAGAGTATATTCTATTTTCATAGATATGTATATAGGACTTTTTTTAAATAAAAATCAATCAAACAAGAACATTCACAAGAAAATGAAATTTAATGCAAAATTTTCAAGTTTTTTTGGGAAACAAAACATTTATTGAATTTTTGGAAAATAGTCATATTTTTCTTTGCATTGTCTTTTTTAACATCGAATTGTCAAGATCGATGTTTAAGATGTATTAGATGTGGTCCATTTTGTTATTCATTTCACCATTGGAGTGTCCGTCTAAATAACTGTACATACTTTTCATGATGGTCTTCATTTCGGATGACGTCGGAACAGGAGTTGCATTATTCATTTCGTTTTCGTCGTCGTAATGTGCTTCGATGATATTTTTTGAGCTTTGAACAAACTCTAAAGTGTATTTGTCTGCCATAATTGGGGCTGTTCACACATTTTCATCATTTATTGCGATGAATTCTTCCAATAATATAGTAGGACAGTCCAATAATGCATAAACTTTCTAAACATTTCATTAAGAAAGCGAAATTTTTTCGTGTTAAGTGATTTTCGTTTCGTGTTAAGAGGGGGGAAAATGCAGGTTGATAAAAATTAGTTTTTCCGGACCGTTGTATTATTTCGTGTTAACCGATATTTCGCTTTAAGCGTTTTTCACATTAAACGTATTGCACCATATCAGTGGTGCACACAAGGGGGGCAGGGGGTCCAACCCCCCCTAAAGCCCTTGATTTTTTTTTTCCGATTGATTATAATTCTAGGTATATAGTAAGTAAAATTTAGTTAAGTATTTGTTATTAATGATTAATTTTATTAATAAATGGTAATTATTTATTCAATAATTAGTTTTTTACTGTGTTTTGTTCCCGAAAATTGACAAAATCAAAAGGAGCATGATACAAGAATGGTGAACTTTCGACCCCGCACCCCCTCCCCTTTGAAAAATTCCTGTGGGCGCTACTGCACCATATTATTCTTAGCTGTACTAATCTTTCTATTCATTCTTCATCAGACAAATGATATCTTTTTTTTATCTGATACAAATATTTTTACTTCCACCCGTGATTCGAAAAGCCTGTTTAAAATTTTGACTCGCGAGAACCATATAACTTCTGCATGCAGTAATAGTTATTCATATTCCGCGCAACCTTCTGACATAATATTGCAATTAATCTACTGTTTAAATCGCTATTTTTATATAGTTATTAAATTTTATGAATTCCGTAAAAACCTCATTTAATTTCGTGGACACTTTTAAATGTCTTTGAATTATACAGTGGATAAATGTTAAGTAGAAATGGTTACTTACAACAACAAAACAAAAAACTTTTATTTTCACTAGATGATCACAAGATGAGAGGCATATACACTTACAGAAGAGCAGAATTATATCTAAAACTACTACCATATTTAGCACTGTACTACGACCTAGACAGACATAAATATAACTAGTGAAATATGAATTAATGACTAAATGTGAGACTTTATTTCTAATAAGTAGTACATTTTATGTTCCTATCCCTTTTACTCAAGGCTCGAGGGCCTTTTGCGGAAGCGGAGGATATCAGGCCTAACCTTATTAAAAAGATTAAATTCATTCGTTATCTTCAGAAGATTATATACTTTCAACTTCCCATAATAGATTGAATCTGTGTCGATTTTAGCTCATTTCTGACCCTGGGCGCAAAAGATCTACAGGCCCCCTTGGCACTGGCGGGTCGAAATTTATAACCAGAAAAGTATGGTTGAGTCCAGCTTATCCGGGCCCCTGGGCGCCCAATAGATAAACCTGCCTTGGATTAAATGGTAACGAGTTAGCCGATATTTTGGCCAAGTCTACCACTGCTGACACCTTGCGAGGTGACACTTGTCTAACTTTTGCCGAACTCTCCACCTTTTAAAGCAGGGGTGGGCATTAAGTCGATGGCGATCGACCGGTGGACCGCCAAGACATTTTGGGGTGACCGCCTGAAGATGAAAAGTTAGTAATTATATACCGAAATATTCAAGATTGGCTGACAGTATACAGACCAAGTCGTCTACTAACTGTAACTTTATTTTTAAATGTATTTTGAAAATTGTTTGATTAATAATTATTACATTTGTGACTATTATTATTATGTTTACATCTTGCGTTTTGCTTTAAACGTGGTCTCTTTTTTTTTATATTCTAGTTATGTAGGTATCGTAAAATCAGGCGTATAACGCGCACTTTTAGCACAAAAAATAAATATCGAAATTTACGCATGCGCATTATACGCCGGGTACAAAATGATAGCTTAAAAAAAAAGATAAGCATAAGAAAAATTTAACTTCTACATAGATCGGAATGCTATGTATTTGAAAGAAATGACATACCTAATGAACATAAAGGGTTCTGAATTTAGTAGTATACTATTTTTTCAAGATCCTGGGATAATAAATGGAATAAATGACTTTTAAAAAAAGGAACATTGTACACGCACACTTTTGGCTCCATTGTAAAAAAGGAGGTGCGTTATACAGCGAATATACCTCAAAATTAAAAAAATGCAGCTTGAAAGGATAGGTGAGTGTTAAACGCCGGTGCGCGCTATACGCCGGATTTTCCGCCGTTCATATTCCGTATTTAATATTAAGTTGTAATGAATATTGCAGACCTTTTCCTTAGCTCATCACACGTACGTTACTGGGTAGAACGCAACATCTTGAGAAAATTAGAAGTAGACTGTACTCTGGAAAAGTTTGCCCACCCTTGCTTTAAAGGATATAATTAATTGTACTCACTTTTGAGTATTTTGGGAAAAAACCTCGTTGGTGTCACAAGCTTAATATTCCTAGGGATCAGAAAACGGCTCTATCACGCTTTTTTAGTGACCACATCAAATCTCTTACTCTTCAACAGGCCTGGAATGTCTTTTCACAGCGTCATAGGTGCGAAGCTGATCTGGTCCCCCTCTTAATTACTTGAATTTTACCATTGACGAAGTTTTAGGAGACCCTATTTCATTTTTGGATTTTTTGGCGATTTTTGATTTTATGGAGATGGTTTAGCTAAGCTATATATATATATATATATATATATATAAACACCCATCTGGGATAAGAAACAGCAACAACATTAGTTAATTTAGCATCTCAGAAAAGATATATACATTGCACCATTTAAAAATCAATAAAATAAGTTAAATAAAATAATGGTCGTTTTATTCAAAAAAACTTACTGTATTTAAATCATCTATAGTTGCAAGCTTATTTAATTTTAGAGAATATGTTTAATGAGACAAATTTACTCTCTTCTATAAATATATTTTTTTAATCAACAGTGAGATTTCTTGTTTAAATTCTCATGACAGCCTGCACGTTGGTATCATCTTGTTATACTTGCATATGTATTTACTCATGTTGATCTTCTTACAAAAAATACTTTGCTCACAAATGTATTTTGACCAATTATAGAGAACATTTTCTGTCTGACTTTTTGATTGCCTTAACTGGCTACAAAAAGACTGTTTGCTGGCTGTTAGTTGCTCACCCCTGCTTTAACCTATGGATATGAAGTAAAAATTTCTCAGTGGAAATTTTATCTAACCAATACCACCTGTTAGGGTCTTAAAAAATAATTTAACTAACATTTAGTGCTTATACCCATCCTTTTAAATTAAATTGAATGTTCATATTGATGAGCCACAATATTTATTCGGTACTGACCGCTATTGTTAAGCCACAAGATCTGCTCTGAACATGTCTGATGTTCTCGGTGTTTTGGGAGCCTGCCAGTTTTTAGACGTAAGAAGCATGCGACGCCCTGACACATGAAATGACGAACCAGCAAACGACGAACTACTAAGAACTGTTTCAAGACGATTATGAACAGCGTATAATTTGTAAGCGACGATTCCATCCACCTCAATGACGATCCGTAAATATAGTGTAAATAGTATAATGAACAATTAAATTATAAGTTAACTGTGAAGACGGATTATACTTTGTGAAAGCCAACACTGACATCATCCCATATTTATATAAACGATTTCTTTTATTCAAAATCAAAATTTATTCTTATTATGTTTTAATGAAATCTGTAGATAAAAAAAAGTTTCAGAGAATTCGTTTTAATATGTATAAAATATTTATTTTATTAATGAAACATGTAAAGACCCATTTAACTTTTTAAGCCAATTTAAGTTATCAGGAATGTTATGAGGGGGAGAAAAAAAACCATTCAATTATCGTACAAAACCAATAAATTCAGAAGGGAAAAGAATTACTTGAAAAGTACCAGCTACTGAGTAAAAAGAATCAGTTATAACTTTACTATTGCTTGCTGTTTAATATCTTGAATAAAAATTTACCAAGATAAGAAAGAATATGCTTCTTTTGTATGGAATTTAATTTACATAATACGTTTGTCAAATACCTTTATTATTATTATTATTAAAAATAAATAATAAAAATAAATAAAAATAATATTTATATTATTATATTTATTATTAAAAATTATAAAGTATGTCTAATAATATTTTCAGTCTATATTTAACTCATCCGTTGCGCCAGAATTTTTTTCTTATTTTGGCAATCAAGCCTTTGCAGACACGACAAGTCACCGAATGTGTGAGCCATTTCATGGTACCATCATCTAGTGGCGGCTCCCACTATTAAATTTGGACGCTTGGATTAATTTTAAATCAAGCTCACGTTGGATGCTGAATATTGCCATGATTTGATTTTGCCGAGAGTACCAGAGCCAAATTAATTCTCAATGGAACTTTTACCTGCCAGCTCACAGGAAAATGACTAGGTTACTCTTAATTTAACCTTATTTGGATAGTTAGAATTTTGTGATTTTTTTGGGAGGGGGGGAGGCGGGGGAATACAGAGAATGGGAGCATTTTCTTTTGCATTAAGAATCTTGGGAAAAAATTTACATTTTTAATAAAAGTTATTAACTATTACAATTAACGGTAAACGAAGAATAATTTAGGAAAATGAATCTATTTTAATTTTTACAAAATCACAATAACTTATGTAATACTTTTCTTAAAAATTAAAATGCAAAATTTGGCTGTCTTACTTTTTTTCCCTTGTTACAAACTCTTCCTCCATACAAATGTGCTAAAAATTTGTGCGATATATGCTTTAAATTCAAAACTAACAATTCATTCCTCGTTTTTCTTTTTAAAAACCTGTTATCCTGATTACTTCTAAAAATGGCAAATGATAAAACGAATATGAACTGAAAAAAAAAAGATTTCTAAATTAAAAATATAAAAGTTTTTCTTCTATGTAAATGATATTTCTCTGCGCATTAAAATTAATTTACTTTCGGGAAAAAAAAAGTAGGATATGTTACTCTCTGAATTTTTCAAGAGTTGTATTGCATCATTGTAATTAATATGTGAAGTTCACGTTCACTCATAAAGGAATTATTATTTTTTCTTTTCCTTTTTTTTCGAAACAGGTTTTTAAAGTTTTGAATTGTAACATATCTGCATTAACAAATACTCTTTTTTTTTTCATACTTATCTGCTTGTAGATATCTTTTTTCAAACAATTATAAAACCGTATATTCGTTCAACCTATTGCATTTATATGATTAACATAATTCACATCTGAATTTGTGTCATATTTGACCTTTTTGATGTGCACATATGTACAAAAAATAAACCTTGAATAAAATACTGTAATATTTCAATTACATTAAATGTATTAATACATAAAAAAAACATTTTTGATTTAATTTCCCCAAATTAGGGAATGATATGCAAGACAGATGAACGTGTGATTATTTTAAATTGTCAGTGTTAACACTGTTTCAAGGTTATCTTCAGACCTTCCAAAAAAAAGTTTACAATTTTTTTTCCCAAGGTTGTTTTCCAAATATCTAATCCTTACTTTGTAAATCATACGTGGAGCAATTTATCGCCATTGCATATTTCCTGTACAGAACGTAGTTTTTGTAAATGATGCACTGCACGCAGTGGCGCACACGAGGGGGGTATCCTAGGGGTCCAGACCCCTAAAGCCCTTGATTTTTTCCCGATTGATTATAATTTTAAGTATATAATACGTAAAATTTAATTAAATATTTGTTTTTAATGATTAATTTTATTAATTAATACTAATTATTTATTCAATAATTAGTTTCTTACTGTTTATTGTTCCCCAAAATCGACAAAATCAAAAGGAGCATGATACAAGAATGGTGGACTTTCGATCCTGGCCTCCCCCCCTTGGAAAACTTCTGTGTGCGCTACTGGATGCACGTGTTACAAAATACGCGTAAGGCTTAACACTTTTGACTTATTCTGCAAGATTCATTCGAAATATTTGTTGAAGAAAGATGATGCCTTTGAGAACAAATGAATGTTGATAAAATTCACTATTAAGAAAGAACTAACATATCATCCAGCAAACGTACTCATGTATATTAATATACAATTATTTTTGTTCAATATACAACTATTTTATATAATGTACAGTATATCTATATGCATAGGAGAAAAGCGCAACTCACTCATTCATATATATATACTAAAGATATTGGTTTGAATGCCTTGGGGGTACTCATCCCCAAACACTAAGACAAATTCCAGATCTTTCAAGTTTAAAAGTGTCTTGAGAGAGAGAGAGGATTTAACAAAAGAAAGTTGGATAAAATGTTAGTTTAGATTTCAATCCTATTTACTGGTCTCGGTTAGGTACCTATTCAATTTTGTCAGGTGAAAGTTTTATTAAAAGATGTAGTGGAGTTCTAAATTTAGACAAGAATAGTTTTTTTACTCTAAGTACCGTCAGCCGCAAGTCCTCTCGTGAGGTTTGTGGAAAGGGAAGAGGTGGGAGGTCCCTGATCCCCAGGGTGTTCTCCCTCAAAATTGGGATGGAACCAGCAAAATCGTACTGTCACCTGCATGGTGCTCAAAGCTAAGGCTAACGACAGGCTTAAAAATCTAGCCCTAAGCCGCTATAAATTTCACGGACCTTGATCTGATGTTACTTTCGACCAAATGGCATAAGTAACAACAAATAATAAGACTCAAAGAGGGATCATTCCTGTTTACAAAAGTTCACCAATCAAAATTTTGACTGCCGAGTCGTCACGCTCACGTCACGCTTCTGTCGAACTTCGTGTGTCGATTCTGTATTCTTCTAAAGACCCATCGTGAAGCAAAGCCAACGCATATTAAGTTTGTTGAGGCATAAAATCTTCACATTGACTGCATACTTTTTATTATGCTTGATTTATTCATAAATGAAGTTTGTATTTTTATATTTACAATGAGCCCACGTTTGATCAGCTTTTTTCAGTACTTACCCAAGACCCCGGATTACTGTTTTAAATACATATAAACCAATAAATATCTTTTACAAATACTCTGCTTTAAAGAGACAAAGTTTCAGAAATATTCAAAGCATGTTTTTATGATTATAAACAAGAAAATTTATAATTCCTCTCCCTTGACGAATATACAATGCATATCACATCTTTCTGAAGTTTGTTTCCTCATACATTCTTAATTTATTTCAGTCATTTGCATTTCTTACACCTCAACACTCATCATGTAGAGCGGCTGAAATACATTAAATATGTCGGTGATTAAAGTGCTCACGTTAGCGTAGCGTGAATAAGAAGATAAAGGGAGCCAGTTCGGTTGTCAGTCTTGTTAACTGAAAGTGGTTCATTTACGAGATATGTTGGATGTGGTTAGCGATTGTGTTGGACAAAAAAAAAAAACAGGCAAATAACTTCAAGTTAACTTCAGCGTACAAATCACTTATGATTTTTTCTTTGGCACCTTAGAGTAGTGATACTCAACCTGTAGCGCACCGGGCTTTTCTGAGTGGCCCACCCATGGACCATTGCACCAAAAAATTCAATTATTTAAGAAAAAATTTATTAAAAATTTAGCAGGAAATTCTATCAGTCAAGCAATCAAATCAACCAATTTTGCTGTCGATGTCGTACAAGTACAAAATGCGAGTTTTTAAAAAAAAAAATTTTTTTTTTTATCAATTTATGACTGTAACGGGTTGTAATTACAAATAACAGTGAAGGAGCAAGCTGAATTGGAGTAGCGATTATTTTATGGGTGAAATTGAGTTTAAATTACAAACAAATAATACTGATTTCAGTCTGAAACTCGGTAAAAATTTCTTTTTGCTGCTATTCTATGCTTGATAAATGAATATTTGAAATAAACATAAGAGAGGCTTTATCAAAAGAAAAAAAAATATCAAACCGTATGGCAGTGCTTTATTTGAGCGACAGTGAGCCATGAGTGGAAGGAAACCGAAAATACCACACAACTCTGTAAAAAAGGCATAACGCCGGAAAAAAATTATTTGTGTTTGATAGAGATTAATGTAGCATAAAAAACCGAAAAATGAGTTTTAATATTTTGATCAATTTTTCCCATTTTAAGTGTCAAATATTGCCTTGGTCTTATAATGTTTTCCCCATTAATTCTTATGTTGCGGCCCGTGTAAAATATCTGTCATATGTATGCGGCCCGGAGGGAAAAAAGGTTGAGTACCCCTGGTTTAGAGCAAGGGTGTCAAACTCTCAAAGGTTAACTTAGGTCAAACAAACAAGGTTTAACTTTAAGTGGCCTGCAAAAAAAACAAAAAAACAATATTAAGAGAAAAGTAGACAGATTTGTTTTGAATGATTATAGTAAACACACACAAAAAAAGAACAAAAGTTTATTATTTGCGTCTTGACACTTTTCTTCTCTTCTCTGCTACTATTTTCCTATTTCAAGAGAAACTTTGTGTTCGTAGAGATTACTTTTAAAACTTACTCAAAAAGTGAGCGTCATTACTACTATTTCTAACGGGTTTTATTACTGAAATTAACCCCGCACCGATAAGGGGTTTTCCAAACAGGGAAAAATAATTTCATTTTGCGAATTTTAAAAATATTTTCAAGCGCGGGGGAAATTTTTTGTAAAATTCAAACATTTTTCCACTTCAATAATTTTTCCCCTTCAAATTTTTTAACGCACATCGGGTCCCGATCACCCCCAAATTTAGCATATAGCTGGGTACTGAGTCTATATTTAAAGAGAAAGTTGAAGAAAACAAACAAAATTTGTCTTCTAAACAATTAAAATCTTGTTTCAAACTCAGTTCTGAGATTTGAAATTTTTTCTGCGTATTTTGATATCATGCAATATCTAAACTTGATTTAGTCATGCTGCACGTCAGTTACTTTTTTAGTATTTTCTGTTGTATATCATTGTGTGCCGATATATCGACAGGGCCGCAAAAATGTTCGTTGCGGACCGCATGCGGCTCGCGGGCTGCGAGTTTGACATCCCTGGTCTAGAGCAGTGATCCGCAACCCCCGGTCCGCGGATCAAATGGTGCCAGGCCACCTAAAGAACATTAAACTATTTCCATTTTATTTAAAGTGGTACTTTTCTCCCGGATTTGTTCAACTTTCCACGGAAATCATTTTATATTCCACATTAAATCACTTTTATTCATTTTTGGTGTAACTACATTTTATTCTGAAGGCATATTTAAATGTAACAAAATTTAAAAAGCCAAAACAATCAAAAAATATAAACAATCAAGGGTTCCCACCCTCAGCGGGCCGCGGTAAAATTATAAACGTTGACCGGTCTCCAGTGAAAAAAGGCTGCAGAGCCTGGCCCAAAGGGGGCCTTTGATGCACCTTAAAGAGGGAAGCCCTCACTTTGGCGTAGTGGGGAAAAGTTTTAAATAGTGATTCCGGAGAAAATATTGTTGTCATTTAACCGGGGGTTAAAAATTTTGGGGGGTCCGCCCCCGGTCCCCCTTATATAACTTAAAAAATGGGGGTTAACCCGGGCCTGCGCTTTTTTTTCTACCGTCTTACTGGGGGGTGTAGAGAACCCCCCAAATTTTTAACCCGTGTATTTAATCATGAAAAAAAAATTAAGTCATTATGATAAAATTTAAAAAGTACAAGATGTTTTTTTTGCTTTACAAATAAAATTGTTAAAATTTAAAACAACAAATGGGGACTAACAAATTTTAAACTAAACATACAAAAAATTTTTTATTTTTAAAAAACATAAATTTTATATTTTTTATAAACCAGTATAAAATTTAAAACCCGTAATAAATATACTTTTTTAAAAAATGAGATAATGATAGTAGAAAATAGATAAAAATATTTTAATCAAAATTTTAAGATTCAGAGGGACTTTAAAAATATTTTCAAATTCCGCTGGGTTCTTAAAAATTTTTAGATAAACTTTTAAGGGCATTACATTCCAAAACGTTCGAAAAAAAGGGAAAGCATTAAACCTGGGTTTAATGACCTAAAATGGGCAGCTTCCCGAAAAAAACATGGTTCTGCAATTCTTTTAAGAATCCTGGGAGGATTTTTTTTGTTGCTGGGGTGTACAGAACACCCGCGCAGTGATCCCGGGGTTAAAAAACCAAAATCAAAAAAAGAAATTTTCGAGTTACCTTCGGAAATATTCAAGTAAAGGGTTTTTCCTTAAATTTTTTCCAAACCAGTTGTTCCCTCAACCCCCTGATTTTTCCCTTTTAAACTTTTTTTTTGCCAACCTCCGATTCTCAAAGGAAACTATGTTTTGATCATCATTTATGATTAACATATCATTTAACGATATACGGAAAGAAAATATTTTGTATTCACACCGTATACAACTTTGTACTGTCAGATTTGTTAAGTCACGTACTGGTTAAATGGCATGTGAGAAATAGCTGATTTGCATTAAATATTTTTAGATAATTACATTTTAATTCAAATGTTGAAATAGATGGATGTTATACTACTGATGAATTTTCAAGTAACTTTCTTGTCTGACCACCTATCTAATAGTGAAAGGTTTTGTAAAATTCATGAAAGATAATTTTTTTTTCAGATTTGTTTTTTATCATTTTTTTATCCAGGGACAAACTATAAATAGACAAAGTGGCATTTAAAAAATTACTGGTTCTAAGAAAAAGCAAAGCGTTTTTTAAGTTCATAACAGTTTCTATATTCGAAAATGTTTAAAAAAAATAACATTTTGTCGGTCTAATTATCAGACTGCGTAACTCCATCTGGGATGCTAGTTTGATACAGTAGGGCTAGGCGCCAAGTTGTTGTTTATGTTCCCCCAAAATAGGCGATAAATTTCAATATGGTTTTACTTTTTATATTTTTTTTCGTGTTAAAGCGGTTTTCCATGGGGGGGTAACGTATATTAAAAAGGGTTTTTTTTTTTAGTTTTTTCCGCGGGATCTCTGCTCCCGAAAAAAATAAACACGTTGTTACAAATTTTGCGTAATGAACGCTTAAAATAGTGTAAATAATTTATATCTGGAAGTGTAACACATTAATATTACTTTCTGTTGTATTTATTTTATGTTAAAATCCTGCCACGACCTCTCCTTTTGAAATCTAGTTTTATTATGAAATAAAAAAAAGTAGTGATTACACTGACCGAGGAATAAATTAAAAACGGAGCGCACACACTGAGGCATGGCGTAGACAAAACAAAAGGATTAAGAAATTGCGCCAAAAAGCGCTTGGTGCTTTGTACTCCTATATCAAATCAGTTACACCGGTGGAGTTACGCAATCTGATAATTAGGTCGACGATATGTTTTTTTAAAAATTTTTTGTATATTAATCATTTTATCGTTTCTTTAATTTTTATTGACGTGGGGCTAGGTGGCGTAGTCGGTTTGGTGCTAGTCCTGTACGCCCAAGCTTGCCGGTTCGACCCCGACCAAAGTATATGTATTTCCATGATGCAAAAAATCTACAGTATCGAAGCATAATAACAATTGTTTTTAAAGTTTGTTGGATGTTTTATAATGTGAATTCAAAAATTGCAGCTACGGGAACATTTAGGACGGTATAAATTATGTTCGTCATTTTCAAAATCCTTTGGATCTCAGTTCTTTCCATTTAATAAGACAGTTATGATTGATGCAGTACCAACTTCACAACCATCAAGTCGATAATTATAGACCATGCATAATATCAGTCATATCATAAACTTTTCGGAACGTCAAAATAATACATACATCAAACAAATTTTTTATTTTTTATTTTATTTATTTATTTATTTTTTTTTTTGACATCGTTTTAGATGTATACCTGTTACAATTAGCCCATTTCGTAGCTCTAAAGTCCTAAGTTCGAAGAGGGCTAATCTAAAACGATTATGCCTATTACTAAGTAGTAGTTATATTATTATGTGTAACTCTAATTTGTTAATTGCATATTATTTTAGAATCTTAAAATTTTTGAAGTGTTTGAATTTTTATTTGTTTTTTTTACTTTGTAAATTTAATTACACTGGTCTGAGATTCTATTCAAAATTGTAACTGTTTTCTATTTCTTTTACCTATTTATGATAAAAAGTCCGAAAAATACACACTCTTTCTCATTAATATTCATGCCAGAAATATAATCGTCGTTATTATGCAGCAAATGGATTAATATAGTTGCACAATCAAATTTACATCATCTTAAACAATTACAATTGGACATTTTTTCTTAAGGGGTGATATAAACATTTTACATATTTATCAATTTATACTTATTTTCTTAACGCATATTTATATTTTATAAACGATTTTGGTTTCAATCAACTTCAAATACTTCTTAATCATTATATTTTTAGAATACGTGACGATCAAGCTTTTGAGTATATGGGGAGGGAATCATGCCGTTGAATTCAAAATATTTACGACTAAAAAATTTTAATTTAACTACCTAAAACTGAGATTTCGTGTGTCAGTTTCGGATCATTTTGGGTATGATCCCGTATCTGTAATTTTATAAACAATTTTTAATAAAAACTCTATTTTATTTACAAGACTTATAATATTTCATTCGCACTAACTCCTGATCATTCTATTTATTTGAATTCAGCTACATTCTTATATGTTGTTTGATTGCACAAGACATTCCATGGTATCTAAGCCATATAACTAATAAAAGACCTATAATAACACGATAATTAAAGTAACTCAGCGACAATACGAGTTTCAGACCCCCTGTTATATCCGAATTTCCTCAGAAATCTAACTTCTAACAGCATTTTTCTCTTTTTGTGTATAAAAGTTTTTCGTGATGCTGTAATAAGTTTATTACGTACTATCACAACAATGCCAACGTTCAAGATAACTCGCCAAGTTGGCAATAGCGATTTCGCATGTATCGTACGCGCTGAATTGGCCACTATGCGCTTCGTTTAAAAACATCACCAATACGGTTGTGATATATATGTATTAGGGGTGGCGAACCAGTGGCACGCGTGCCATTGATTACGAACAAACGCGAGTGATCGGTCGTGGGGCGGCGGGGTGCACACTCGTTTGTTATTGCCTTGCCTTAATTACGTCGTAGACTACAATTGCTTATGATGAAAGTTTGTCTATGCATATCATAGTCAACTTCATTGACACAACTGTATTTTAAAGTTTATCTGTGTTATATTTAAGATTTTTAGCTGTGATTTAATATTGCTAGTTCAGCAAAAGAACAAAAAATGTAAGATAGTAAGTGTAACAGAATTTCAAATTTGGAGGACCGAGAAACACATGGCAATATTAGTAAAGGTGACAAAGCGGTATGTGTTTTATGTGTGTTCTGGAATAGTGATATGCAGAAAATCGTCCGTAAAACGGTATTTTGGAAACAAATCACAAACCCTCTTGTCAAAAAGAGTGAACCACAGCAAAAATAATGAATTGCTTAGAAACCGTTTGGCAGATGATTCCAATTCAGCATGTAGTCTCCAAAAGTAACATCTTACAATCCCAATATAAGTTATTTGTCATCCAGTCTGCAACAACAGAAGTCACACTAATGTTACTTTAATTTGAATTACACGTATAACTAACACATTTATAACTATACTGTGCAAAAGGTATTTTTTCGTAGTAAATGATGTGTAGTATTGCTATTATTCCCAGTAATCACATATCAAAATTTTGACGCACGTCTATCTCATTAACACTCTTTAGAAAAATGGCACGTTGATCCATAAGGTTGCACTGATATATAGTACAAGCGCACAAGAATTTTTCAATGGTGGACCGGGGTTGAAAGTTCACCATTTTTTGTTCATGCTATTTTTGATTTTGTCGATTTTCAGGAATAAAACATAGTAAAAACTAATTTGAATATATACTATTAAAATTAATCTATTAAAAAAAATATTTGATTAAATTTTACGTATTATATCTTAATATATAATAATCGAAAAAATCAAAGGGTTTTGGGGTCGGACAGGACTATGTGCTCCACTGATATAGTACACTATTGCAAGCTCTCACTGGCCTGAATTGGAATCGTTGCGCGAGAAGAAAAGCGTTGTCTCATATGAAGACTTATTAACCATCAACGCAACTGAATACTCTACTTTCCAGGAAGCTGCAAGAGCTACAGGTTTATCAAAATACAAGTACTTAATCAATGAAGTGTGCTTCGGCGCAGCTTTAGTGATGAATTGTACTGAAGAGGAGCGCCGAGAACTAGTTTTGCGAGAGTAAAAAGAACAAATAAGTAGAACTACTTAATAGTAAAAAGAACAAATATAAGTAGAACTACTTAATACATGTAAATTAGTTTTACAGTGTTAGCAATAGGTATGAACAGCTGTATAATTTGTACAATGGGGGTTAATGCACCGTTAGGAAGAAAAGGAGAGGTTCCCCTACTCCCTAGTTTCAATAAAAAAAAAAATGAGAATGAAGAACACGTTTCGTACTGATTAAGGTTTGTTCCTTAAAGGCGAAAAAGTAAAGTTGAATAACATTACGAAATATAGTTAATTTTACTATCAACGTGTCTTTTGAGCTTTTTGCCGTAACAGTATTTTGAGTTTAGATGTTTTTTTCCTCGGATTCTTCGTATAGCAAGCTTCACATACAGAACATTAGCGTAGTGACATTGGTAACTGAAATGATTATAAAAATTAACAAAAAGCGAAATTGTTTTACTTTTTTAAAATTTTAATTACCATACGCGTTTTTTTAATTTAAAGAAATGCTTTTACTTTATTTACTTAGGTGCAGTGGCGCACACAAGGGGGTGTCCTAGGGGTCCGGACACCCCCATAGCCTGATTTTTTTCGATTGGTTATAATCCTATGTATATATTACGTAAAATTTAATTATGTATTTGTTATTAATAATTAATTTTAATATTAATGCTAATTATTTATTGAATAATTAATTTTGTATTGTTCCCGAAAATCGACAAAATCAAAATAATATGTTGGGTGGCGTATTGTAGCATGACACCAAAATGGTGGACTTTCGACCCTGGATACCCCTCTTGAAAAATTTTTGTGTGCGCTACTGCTTAGGTGAAAGCAACCTTTCTAGGGTATGCCAATCGAAAAAGGGAAAAAAATTTTTTTAACCCACCCTATGTATTGCAAATAGAAGGGTGATCCAAGAATGTCATAGTACAAAAAGAAAAGGGAAAAAATCTAATAAACAACTTTTTTCAATGTTCTGTTCATATTCTTAATTAAATTATTATTTTAACTTTTTGTGTGCAATTATTAGTGTTATGATTTTATTATATACTGTAAATTATATACAGAAAATGTAAAGAGGGTAATGGAGAAAAATTATTCTTTTAAAAGGAGTCGATGCCAGTAGCGCACACAGGAATTTTTCAAGGGGGTCCGGGGTCGAAAGTTCACTAATCTTGTATCATGCTCCTTTTAATTTTGTCGATTTTCGGGAACCAAACACAGTAAAAAACTAATTATTCAATAAATAATTAGCATTAATTAATATAATTAATCATTAATAACAAATAGTTAAATTTTACTTACTATATACTCAGAATTATAATCAATCTGAAAAAAAATCAAGGGCTTTTGGGGGGTCCTCCCAGGACCCCTCCCTTGTTTGCGCTACAGGTCGATGCTGAACAAATTTGGGAACCCTTGCTCTCGAGCTATATTGATTCCAAAAACCGAAACTTTTTTTTATTTTTAAAAAAGATGATTTTCGACTCGGAAACAGAAATGTTAATCTGCTCCAAATAAAATCCTAAAACATTATGAATCTATTATAAATTACTTCTACTGCTCTTTTGTCTTCTAGGTTTAAGCGAACAACAAATTGATTCATTCACCCTTTGTGTGTTCCTACATTCGTTTTCATGTTTCTGTTTTAAGAAAACATACAATGTAGGTAGTAATCAATGTAAATTAGTTACTGTTATTCTTTTGTGTTTAACATTAATTTACATAGGAAATAATAAGTAGGTAGGGTGTTTGTATCATTCTTAGGCCTGGCAAATCATAACGTTGATGTATTCAGTGTAGGCCATAAGATTATATTACTTTTAAGTGTAAAACTTTTTGAAAATACAGATGTTTTGTAGCATAAATTAAATGACTTATGTAACAATACATGGGGCATTCAGTTACATATGAACATATATGATGTCACATCGAGATATATTTCCATTGGAATTGTAGTTATATGAAGAACTGTTCTAGAAAAATAAGAAATTGTGTGTGCGTTTAATTTTCAGATAAAACTAATTTATAGGATTTTATTTACGTATAAACTTAGTATTGCTTCGAAATGTGACGTTAAGAAACAATGAGTCATTAAATTAATATCTGTATGTACTTGTGGAGCAATTCACAAAAGCGTTTCCCACTGAGAAAGATAAATAAAATACAAAACTTTTTTTTCAAAGAGTAGTTTTTAAATAAATTACTTTTTTATTACATTAATTGTATTGAAATTTAGAAAAAAAATAACAAATAATTTCCATTTTAATTAAAAAAATTTCTTTAGAATATGATGTTGATTGCATTAAGAAATCTTTATTCTTGCAATAAAGTCTGAAACAGCTTTTAATCGAACTATTTTTTTTAAAAAATTCATTTCTTCGAGCTTTGTAAAATAATACTTGCTAAAATAAATAATAAAAATAAAATAAAAATTGTCGCAAATTATTAATTTGCTGAAATTAGGCAAACAAATGTGTTATACTTTATTTTCAAAATTATTTAGGAATATCCTGGAATAAAAATTCGTTGATGATCCAACAGAATTAAACCAGACTTCAACTTTTGTCAAACCTTTATTTCCTGATCGCTGTGTTCTCAGAATATTAAGTTAAAATTTGTAACTTACGTAAATGCAACGATTATAAGGTGTAGCCTTAAATATTTTTTACGAACTATTTCAGTTATACATGCCGAAAACCCTTTTCAGCATATTTTTATTCTATATCAGAGGTTCCCAAACTTTCTTGTCTCATAGACCCCTTGCCATGTTTTTTGGTTTCGGGTAGACCCCTGCTTACTTAATATTGAATTTTTGCAAATTTATCAATTTAAATATCTTTTTGACACCATGTACTACTACTTATTTTAAAAGAATTAAATTTCTAACTGTTGTGAAGTATAGTGTTTATAACTTAAGAAGCACATGTTAACGAATTAAATTAAAACTAAATTAATGCATAAAATAACTGAACAACAAATAAATGCTTTTAACGAAAGGGAGGAATCTGGTGTATCTTTCTGGAATCTTCAATAACAAGTTTTCAATATTTGATATCAATCTAGTCGGGTTTAACCCTAAATCTCCTTTGTTAGTAAGTGTTCAGTTTTTTTGTTTTGTTTTGTTGTTTTTGAGATAGATTAACTCACTGAAACTCCTCACTAGGAAAAAATTAAACTTTCTCACGATATTCCATAATTCGCGACAAATAACAGGTATATCTTTTTAAAGCCAATTTTGCTGACATACGTTTCTAAACTTTATTTTAAGATCTTCGTTTGGGCCTATACTGATCAGTTCGTATTATATTATGACATATTTTTTTTAAAGCTGTCATATGAATTAATTGTCTACTGTGATATTACTATAAAAAAAGCTTTCTCAAACCTGGTTTCAAAATCTGAGTAATGGGCATTAAATGTTGAACGTAGGTTAAATCGTTCATTTAGAACATTCGCGACGGCCAATATTATACTTCTTTAGCTTAATTTTGGAAGGAAATGCTAAAATGTATGCTCTGTCACCTAGCAGTCACAAATTAATATCACTAAATTTAGTAAATAAATCAGTCAAATCTGGTTTCCATTAGATCAAATTTTTTAAAGGTTAAAGTCACGATCTGTGGTTTAATAAAATCCACTTCATGGACCCCCAAATTATTTTTTCTCTGTCATGGACCCTTACAAGTCACCATAGACTCCTGGAGGTCTATATAGACCACTTTGGGAATCACTGTTCTATATCAAACATTATTATAACCTGCAATTTAAAAAGTACTCCGAAGCTATCATCATCTGTATTCCTTGCATCCATCCCCTTTTGGAGGAAATAAACTTCTTTCCTTTTTAATAAAAAAGAAGGTTAGTGAGAATATAATATATTTATATATTTTCCTCTTTCGAAAAAACGTGCTCAACGTCCAAAGCAAGTAGATGGCTTGAAGGCGGAGTGGAGACACATGAACCACTCGGACATTAGTAACCAATATACGCGCTGGAAGGAAAACATTTCTTGGGTCAGTTTAACACACCAGTCCAAATCCGAACTCGTCGCGCAGCTCAAGCCATTGGCTAACCGCAGTCCATCCCCCTCTACCTGCCGCTCCTCCTATTAAGAACGTTTGGGTCTAAGCGCTCTTTAGATGCGTATTGAACTCCGTGACATATCTAAAAAAAAAGTGGATATCCGTAACGGAATTGACCAAGACTCAGCGATGCGTTTGCTGATTCCGGAAGAAAAAGGTGAATTGTTCGCGATTTCCAGAATTGAGATGGATGTAAATCACCTTTTTTCAAATGGCACGATTTGTGTCGGTGCAGGTATGTAGCACAAATGTTTATAAATAGACCGTGAGAAATGTGTGTGCTGTAGTACTAGAACAAGGGTGTCCAAACGCGGGTCGCATGTGGCTCGCCGAATCTTTTTTAAAAAAATTTTTAAGTATCAGGTTTTTAAAGTTTTTTCATTTTGAAATTTATTTGAGGGCAAGTTTATATATATATATAAATCTACAATGTATTTTTGCCTGTTACCTGTTCTTGTTTTAAAATAAATCCTTTTTGATAATAGAATTGTCTTTCAGATTAAAATAGATTTATATTTTATCAAACAGTTACATTTGATTTTTCTGTAATAAATTATTTTTTTAATAAATTCCGAATTGCGCATTATGCATATCATTTACTGTGGATGGTACATGATTCTCTGTATGTGGGTATTTTCATTTCTCATCCTCCTTTTCTGTTTGAAATGCTCAAAAAGCAAGAGGCAGTCAGAGATGTTTTTTAAAGTTTAAAAAAATATATATTCAGGATGGTTAAGATAAAGGGGTCAACGTATACTCAACCGTTTGCGAATGACAGCACTATCAAATTTCAACAATGAGTAACGAAAGATCAATTCAAAAGGAACACCGTAATTTTCAAGAAAATGGCAACTGAAATATTTTAAACATTATTTGATCATTGCATTATTATATTATATAAACATTATATTATCTATGTCTGGATACTTGAAAAATAATGAAAACAATAATAATTGATTCTGTTTTAAATTTTCACTCCAATAATTTTTTTTTTGTTTCCAAATCTGATATAAAGGTACATATTTTTATGTGCGGCCCGCGAGATTGTAATGTTTTCCCGAAGTGGCCCGCAAGGTCATTTGGGTTGGACACCCTTGTATAAGTTTATTACTTATTTTGTAATTGGTTGGAATGTTTTTTGCTAACCGCTAAGGTATCAAAAATTAAACTTGTATGTGAATCAGAATTCGAAAAAGCTGCCTTTGCGTAATGTTCAAGAATAGGACACGGATTTGGAATATTTTTTCAGACATAAAAATATTCTAGCATTAATATTATATTCTGGCTTCGCTGTCCTATAGAGAAGTAGACTTAGAAGTAGACCCCTTTCTGTGCGCCACAGCCAAAACATCATAATAGCGGGAGTTAAACTTTCAGGCTTCGTGAAAAAATTTCTCTATGTCAATATACCGTAAACGCTTTATTCTGAGTTATCATATTTACACTAATAATTAAAAGTGTCTTTTGAAAGACACTTTTCGGCACTCTTTTCATTAATCTCTAAAGCGTGTCATAGAATATGAAATTAGTTTTATATCTTCTATTTTTTGAAATTTAAGTTGTCCATTCATGATTGCATCCGAACTCGTGCACACAAATAAGTAAACGTTGATGGAAATCACTTTTAGAGGTGTCTTCCCATTGTGGTACACACACAAACACATATCGTAAAATCCGGTGTATTACGCGCATGTGTACTTTCCAAGCTACATTTTATTAATTATTGGGTATATTCGCCGTATAACGCGCACCCTCTTTTTTACGAAAGGAACCTGAAATGTATGTGTGCAATGCTCGAATATGAAGTCATTTGTTCGAGGTTATATCCCAGGCTTTTGAACATAAGTCTAAACCTATAACCCTTTAAGTTAATTAGGTAAACCACACACATTTCTTTTTCGTGAACGTATTCTGATTTATGTAATCCAATTTTTTTTCATACGAGTATCTTCTTTTTACTTTTTGAAGCTAATATTTTTATACCTGGCGTATAATGCGCACCTGTAAATTTCGATCTATTTTTAAGTTCAAAATGCGCGTTATACGCCGGATTTTACGGTATACATTTTTATCAGTCAATTTACTGCTTTACAATTGATTCTAATATTTTCACTGATTCATAATAAATGTTGTAAAATGGGAAAACAATTTAATACGGATGTAAAACCACTCAAATTATTTAAATACAGGTGAATTTTTTCAATAGACAATTAAAAAGAGAAAAAAAAAGCAGACGTAATTATTTTTCTTTAAAAGACACAAAGGGAGAAATTTGAAAGCTACAACCATGTACGTTAACAGCCACGCGAGGCTTCCAAACTGCGATATGCAGATTGTCGGGTTTGAACCCTCAGACCTCACTCTTTTGTACGCTACTGTGTTATACCGATCAAGAGAAGAATTAAAGTATTCGACTACGTTCGGAACCGTGATTTTTAAGAAGCTCATAAAAGAATAATTTTCATGATATTTAGTGTCACTTAGATTAGAATATATGTATAAAATTGCTTTAAGGACATTTTGACAAAAAAAATTATTTAAATACAATATTTCGGCAAAAAACAAACAGAATAACCTTTTAAAAATTTCCCCTTTTTAAAATTCTATTGTAATGATATTTTCCCTGTATATTGCTCAGACCTCTGTACAGAGGCTCAACAATGATTTTGAAAAATTCACATTATTTTCAGAGTTACAACCCATTGAAAAAATTTATCGGCTTTTTTTCTTAAAATGTCCCCCCTCTGTTGTGTAAAACATGGATAAACCCATTTCTAAGTTATATATTTCAAAAATTCAGTTGAGCCTCTGTACAGGGGCCCTGATCTATATACAGGCGAAATATTATTATAATATAAGTATTTTTCACAAAGGTGAATATTTTGAAAATGGGTCATTCTATGTTCATTTTTTTGTCAAAATATTGTACTTAAATAATTTTTTTATTTTGTTATACTATTCTTAAAACAATTTTATATACATTTTATAATCTAAGTGACACTAAATATCATAAATATTATCCATTTATACGCTTTTTCAAAATCACGGTTCCGAACGTAGTCGGATACCTTAAGCTCTTTGGAGAAGATGAGTAATGATCTTGGAATAATTATATATGTAAAGTATAAGCTTTTTATAAACTTAATTATATTAAGCGAAATAATTGCATCAGTGAGTATGCGTCATGAGATTTTTATCGGGGGCCTTGACAGCTGCTGAATTTGTAGAGAAGTGACTGATGGCTTACAAGTTACAAATTGATATACCCTGTTTTTACCGAAGACGTTCATGTTGTGAATACATTGTGTCTTGTTGCACACCAGCGGAATTCCAAGCATCGGTACGGTGTGGAAATTTGATGAATAAGCAGCCGATTGAGCCATCGCGCTTGTCAATCGCCATTAGGTTCCTCATCAGGAATTGATTACACACCTGTTGGGTAGCATCGAGATTAAAACCATGTAATTGAATTCTATTTGGGATCGGGGAATGTTATTTCATTTCATAAATATTCATAAGATTAAATTAGTTTTAATACTGTGATGCGCTTATATATAAAATGTATGTAAGTTTCATGTATAATGTTAATCTAGTGTTAATCGTATGCTTTTTTTCAATTACTGCTATCAGTTCACAATCTCCCTATATATATATGTAATAAAATACTTTATATTCATCCGTTCAAGTTCAAATACACTTTTTTTAAACTTGTAGCGGATGACACTTGATGTTAGTACAGTTTTTTCAAATATTAATTCATTAGTTAAACTTAATTAATGAGTAAATAGTAACAAACAAAAGTAAGAGTCCAACGGCATATATAAAGAGGAAAATGGCTTGTTGTGTCCCTGTAGCGTAATGGATAGCGCGTTGAACTTCTAATCCAAAAGGCGTGGATTCAAATCCCGCCTAGAATAGCCGAATTTCTGAGAATGTGATTCCTATTTCATGATAATAATTAAATTTAATTAATGAATAAATAGTAACAAAAAGTAGTCCCCATATATAGAATGGAAAATCGCTTTCTATTTTGCCTCTTAATATTGTGATTCTGACATGTATATACATATTTATATTATTTGTAATTATTTAATAAAAAGTAACTAAAATAAAATTTTCTTTGTTGACCTAAGTATAGGAATTGACTTAAATTTTTTATATTACTAAATATAAGAGTGCGGCAGCCTAGTAGCTACGAGGATAGTTACCGATTCGTGGCTGGCTTGTCAGGAGTTCCAATTCTCGTGTCAGTGAAGACCCGCCGTGTAGAGAGGCCCTTTAAATAATCTGTCGAGACTCAAAGTCTCGCTGCCGTGATATGGTAATTTAGAGAGGGGATGCCCAACTCAGGTGTGGTCCTCGTCACAAAACCGAGGTTCAAGATTACGTGGTTTGTTGCTAAATAAGCTAGCATTGTTTTAATGTGCGACGTTTATATACACTCATTCATTTTAAAATATGAATTAAACGTTGCAGGGACGTAGCTACCGCAATATCAATGATACGGGGCCCCCAAGCTACAGGGGCCCCAACATGTGTAACTACAGTCCGTTGACAGAGCTCCCATACCTCAAAAAGGGCCCCGAAGTAATTTTGATGCAGGGCCCTCTCAGAGCCAGTAAAACGTTGTATATTTTATTTATATCAATTAATATTTCCAAGAAATTATTTTTCAAAATACATTAACGTTATGTGAACCATATAAAAGAGAGGATAAACAGGTTAAAGTGTGCTGTAAGAAGATTCATAACGTTGTTTTCAAAACTTTATTTAAACTTTGCATTACTTTGCGTATGATTTGGGTATTTCTATAACTCAAATATATTTATTCTGAAAATAAAATCTGCTTAATTTTAAAAGTTTATAATTTTGAGGTGTGTTTTGGAACCTTTAAATATTTAAAATACTTAAAAAATTTGAGAGAGTAAAATAACTAAATAGAAACACAGATGGAAATGAGGTTATTTATTTGATGAGACCTTGAAAAACAGGAATTGCACAGGTCTGATTTTCTATATTTTTAATCAATTTAAGCCCTTCTAAAAAGGATGGATAAAAGAAATTGTGCTTCTTATCTTCACATCTTTTTTAATCGCTATTGCTTGATAAATTATTTACATTTATCTAAAAAACTAAATATTTAATAAAATTTCTGCACATTAAATGAAACTATGGCTCAAAATAGTCTGTAATGAGCGAGTGTATGAGTGTTTATTGATGTCGCACTATAACGTAACGCGAAGGCTACTGGCGACGGATCTCGTATTTTAAACCTCGATCAAAGGTCGAGAATGACACCTTAACTGGCCCCACCGAGCTTCCACACCACGCTTGCGGAAAGACTTTGAGCTTCTACAGTGTCCGCGATGCCGTAGTGGTCAAGGTAACGGACTCGTGGCTGGCATGTCATTAGTTCGAGCCTAATATCTTTGGAAGACCTGCTGTGTAGGGAGCGATGCACGTTAAGTCTGCCGAGAGCTCAAACGTCGTCCCGTTTTTGTGGTGAGTGATTGAGCTCACTGTTCAGCTACACGAGGGCTTTTGGCGACGGACCATGTAATTTTGAACCATGGTCAAGTGACGTGGACAACACCTTGAGCTGGCACCTCCTCTTCTAACTACCACACCACACCAACGGGAGGACGTTTAAGCTCTCGACAGATTTAACGTGCATCGCTCCCCTACACGGCGGGTCTTTAGTGGTACTGGGCTCGAACTCGTGGCAAGGCCAGCCACGATCCGATAACCTGACCACTCGGCTACCGTGGCCTCCCGTTTTGTGGTGTGGAAGCTAGGAGAGGGTGGTTCCAGCTCAGGTGTCGCCCTCGTCACTTGACCATGGCTCAAAATTACGAAGTCCGTCTCCAAAAGCCCTCGAGTGGCCGCGGTAGCCGAGTGGTATAGGTATCGGACCGTGGCTTGCCTTGTAACGAGTTCGAGCCCAGTACCACTAAAGACCCACCGTGTAGGGCAGCGATGCACGTTAAATCTGTCGAGAGCTGAAACGTCCTCCCGTTGGTGTGATGTGGTAGTTAGAAGAGGGGGGTGCCAGCTCAAGTGTCGTCCACGTCACTTGACCATGGTTCAAAATTACGTGCTCCGTCGCCAAAAGCCCTTGTGTTGCTGAACAGTGCGACGTTAATATTCAGTCAACCAAAAGCCCTCGGCAGGTATCGTCCACGTCACTTGACCATGGTTCAAAATTATGTGGTCCGTCGCCAAAAGCCTTTGTTTAGCTGAATAATGCTACGTTAATTATTCACTCACTCGAGCTTCGACAGATTTGAGGTGCATCAGCCCTTCTAGACACAGGGTCTTCAGTAGCAGTAGGGCTGGAACTCACGACGCGCCGACCTACAACCGTGGTCCTTCTGTGATAAGGTGATGGACGCGATTGCCTAGTGGTCAAGGTAACGGATTCGTGCCCGGAGTGTCATGATTCGAGCCTAGTATCGTTGAAGACCCGCCTCGTAAAGGAGCGATGCACGTTAAATCTTTGGAGAACTCAAACGTCCTGCCGTTGGTGTGGTAGTTAGGAGAGGGGTGATGCCAGCTCAGGTGTCGTCCTCGGCACTTGACTATGGTTCAAAATGACGAGGTTCGTCGCCAAAAGCCCTCAAGTAGCTGAACAGTTCGACGTAAATATTTACTCACTCACTCTGTAATACGGTGTGGAAGTAGGAGTGGGAGGTACCAAGTTATGTCATCCTCGTCACTTTAATTTTATTAAAATTTATGAGGTCCTTCCCCGCTAACCATCTTGTAATTTGTGGTACCATTCAAATCAATTAAACTATCATCTACTGAGGAATATTTTGAATGAAATAGATATTTTTGGTTTTTTGCTGAGGATCGTTGATGCTTTTTTTTTTATGGAATGTGAGTGGCGTAGAGATGATGTATAAAACACACAAAAACACTCGCACGCACACTCATAATTTAAGTGCGAATGCAAAAGTATGTAATTAATCCGAGCTAAATTAACCAATTTCCTATATGATTCCAGAGATTTTAAAAGGCATTTTTTGTGAAGAATATTTATTATGTTATCAAAACACGCTTAAAAAAATAAGACACGCGTATGGAATTTAAACACAGCTCACTCCTTTAATGGAAATCATCTAAGTCAGAGGTTTTTAAACCGTGAAACCGAAATTCATCATGGCAAAGGGCTAGATGTACGGCTGTCGTTGGCTGTAGCCTTGAGCATCATACAGGTGACAGTACGACTTAGCTCGGTTCCGCCCCAATTTTGAGGAAAACACCCTGTGGATGGTCAGGGACCTCTTCCCCTTCCACCAGCTACACGAGAGCATTTATGGCTCGACGGCTGTTAGAGTACCCCCATGCCGCGAAGGCACTATGCATTTACATACATGTCTTCTCCGGGATTCGAACCCAGGCCCTGACAGCACAGTAGTCAGCGTCGCTAACCACTATACTGGATGGGCGACCTTTAATAAAATGTAATATTTTCAAATAATAATAATATTAATAATATTAATATTATTAATATTAATATTAATAATAATGATGTGATGAAAACATTTGTGCTAAGAGCTGAATTCATAGAATTCATTTGCATTTAATTCCTTCAGCCATGCGTTGGTAGTCAGGGAGTGGTACTCATAATCATAAGGACATACGTAGCTACCGCTGTATCAGCCGTATCCATGTACAAGACAACCAAGAAAGGGGGCTCCAAGATTGATTGAATATTAACGTCGCACTGTTCAGCTACATGAGGGCTTTTGGGACGGACCACGAAATTTTTTGAACCATGGAAAAGGGACGTGGACGACACCTGAGCTGAACCTCCCTCTCCTAACACCCCCCAAACAACCAACGGAGGATCGGGGGGTTTGGTAGCTGTCGGAAAAGGATTTAACGGCATCCGCCCCCAAACTTAATTTTGGGCCTTTTAACTTTTTAACTTTTACTAAAAAACCCCCGGAAAGGCACCCTTTCGAAAAACCCTACCTAACTCGGGGTTCACGTGCCAGAAGGGGTAAACGGAGCCGCAACGAGGGCTTTTCGACCCCCTTTTTAAATTAATAATTCAACCTTATTTCTTCCAAAAAAGGTTCCTTCGAAAATTTTGATGGGGGTTCCCTCGGGGGAATTAAACCCTACTCTAGTATTCAAAATTTTGGGGGTTCACAGTGTCAGGCTAATAGGTAAAGGAAGCCCGCAGTTTTTGAAAGAAAAACCTGCTGATATAATATTACTTTTACTTTGTCTTGTAAAAAAACGATAAAATACTAACTTACCGTAAAATCTGGCGTATAACGCGCACCTATACTTTCAAGCGGCAATTTTTAGTTTTCTGGTATACTCGCCGTTTTATACGCGCACCTTTTTTACGAAGAAACCTGAAATATATGTGCGCAATGCTCTTTTATGTTTTGAAGTCATTCATTCGAAACATTATTCCAAGCTTTTAGAAAAATATAGTATACTTCGAGATTTACGACCAATTAAGTTCATAAGGAATGGTATTTCTTTTAAAGAAACAGAGTATTTCAACTTATGTTGAAGTTTTTTTATGTTCATCTTTTTTTATTTTTAAAACTCATTTTTATATCCGGTGTATAACGCGCACCCTTAAATTTCGCTTTTATTTTTTGTCTTATAGTGGCGCATTATACGCCGGATTTTACGGTAATTGATTGCATGTTATGTATTTCATCGGTGTTAAACTTTATAAATAATCTATTAACGAAAACAAAGCAAAATTCAAAGAATTTTTTTTACTCGGAACCTATTAAATTGATTGAAGCACTTTTCTACAGGCGCCGGTGTGCAATAAAAAGACCCGGAAAGTAATAGCACATGTCAGCAGTTTATCAAACATCGTGTATTAAAAAGATTCGAAAGATAATACCTTGTCAGAAAGATGTGCGTAAATGATAAGCCCGGATTATGGATTGTCCTTGAAAATATATCAAGAATAATCTAAAAAAAATCATGTGGATTCGTGATGTTACGTTACTGGTTTTAACACTTTTGTAGTCTTTATTGTGAAACGTAAAAAATTGTGATTAATTTAAATAAAAGGTATTTCTTGTTATTTTTTATGATGAATACTTCAAGAGCTGGCGTCGTGGTAGCCTAATACTCATAGTACTAATACTAATAGTCGAACTCGTGTCCGGCTTTGTCGAGTCTTCGGTGCAAGTCCTAGTACCACCCAGGACCCGCCGACTAGAGAGGTTAATGCACCTTAGGCTGTTTTCGGTTAATGTTAAAGAATAGGACCCGAATTTGGAACATTTTTTTCAGATATAAAAGAAATGAAAAATTAATATGATATTCTGGCTTCACTATCCTTTAAAGAGCAGTATTTTTATCAAACTTCCCATTTTTAACCCAGTTGATTCATTTTTTCTGATATAAAATGTGTTTCGTGTTTTTTCTCCTATATCGTAATGTTAAATGGGCTACGCCTTTACGTATTAAAACAAAAAAGAAAATATTCATGGAATATTTTGAAATTTTTAAAAACACTATATTGTTTACAGAGGTATGAGCTAAGATATTGCAAATTTCCATGGAAATTGAGGCATTTTTCTGTCTGAAAATGTGCTTCGCGTTTAGTTCAATCTCTCTTACTTTTACCGGGCTGCGGTAGCCCAGTGGTCAAGGTATCGGATCGTGGCAGGCATGTCATGAGTTCGAGCCCAGTACCACTCAAGACCCGCCGTGTAGGGCAGCGATGCACGTTAAATCTGTCGAGAGCTGAAACATCCTCCCGTTGGTGTGATGTGGTAGTTAGAAGAGGGGGATGCCAGCTCAGGTGTCGTCCACGTCACTTGATCATGGCTCAAAATTACGTGGTCCGTCGCCAAAAGCCCTCGTGTAGCTGTACAATACGACGTTAATATTCACTCACTCACTCAAACCCTGATTCATAATGAAAAGGCCTGCCGTCAACAGCCCTCATGTAGTTCCAAAATGCATATTAATAAACAATGATCAGTTTATCAAGATTTTTATTTCTAATCTTTTTATATTTGCATTTTTTTTTTCTTTTTTAATTCATCCGAGGTGTGATAATTAGTACTTACAACAACAAACTATGTACCCAGAAACCATATGTAATCAAAAAGAAAAAAATATTCTTTTAATTAATTGCTAAAATAACGAACTAATTAATGCCAATTATATCACACTCAACAACGTAATTTACGGAATTCACGTTTACCTTGCCGCCCATCCGGTATATTGGTTAGGGCTGCTGACTGCTGTGCCCTTGGTCCTGGACTCTAATGCCGGAGAAGGCACGGATCTTTGTAAATGTATTGTGCTTTCGCGGCATGGGGATACTCTTTGTTGAGCCGCAAGTTCTCTCGTGAGGTTGGGGTAAGAGGGAGGTGGGAGGCCCCTGACCATCCACAAGAAAATTAAACTTAACTCAGTGGCGCATAGAGGGTGGAGGACTACTGTACCCATCTCGGTTTGTATGACCTTGGGCACTGAGGTGCTTGAACAGATGTTCCTGTCAGGTGGTCAGTCTGACGCGAAATCTCCAGTGTTTAGTTCCCAAGCAAACTTGGTACTCATTTATCGACTCACTGCAGTAGGGATGAAAGGAAGGACTATTCTACTAGGGGAATCTTCGAGGGTACTCCTGCTGATTAAGCATCAAAGGACGCGATAACTAGCTAACCATGTAAAAAAAATTACCGGGGTTGATGATACATTTTTAACGCGCGTAACCATAAGAAAAAGTTAAACTTCTAGATTGATCGGAATAATGTTTATTTAAAAAAATACATAACTAATGAACTTAAATGGTTGTAAAATGGTTGGAACTTAAATGGGGGGATGGTTTAAGACCAAAATAACACTGGAAATTTAAAATGCGGAAGATTGATCAAAATATTATAACTCCCGTTTTGCTTTTTTTTAATTATTATTTTTTTATTTTGTCACTAACACTAAATTAGAAGCATTCAAGAAACATTCCTTCCCAGTTTCTGCATCAGTAAACGCGGTTTCTTATGATTACCAATAATATAGCAAACTTAATAGAATGTCTTCGTTACCGATGTGATATTACCACTGGCAAAAACACTTTGTTGCTGTTGGAAAGATTATTTCAGAAAGCCTATTTATTACCTCATTGAAAAAGAGATCTTGGAGGAAAAGTGTCTTTGAATGATTCCTGTTTATTGGTATTTTTTAAATACAGCAGTTTCGTGCCAAATCAAACAATTACTAATACATGTTTGTTTTTCACTACAAAATAGTCAGCTATCCAATCGTCTTGAAACGATTTATTTTTTTCGAATATTTTTCGCTTGCAAGATATGAAAGATAGTTAAAAATTAGTTCCACCCATAAAATTGTGGCTACTCCACTGTTGTCTGTTATCACTAACCGTTCCAAATAGGAAAAGAATATCAATTCGCATCCGTTCAACACCTACAGCAAAAAGCAAAATTGATTTCTTTACAAAGAATTTCCTACCAAATTTTTAATACAATGTTCTTAAATAAGTAAATTTCTCAGAGCAATGAACCATGACTGGGCTACTTAAAAAGGCTCGATGGGGCCGCAGGTCGAGTATTGCTGGGCTAGAGTCATGGTTTGTGGCCGGCGTGTCATGAAATCGAGCCCTAGAGCCACTGAAGACCGGTCGTGTAGAGGGGCTGATTTACTTTCAATCGGTCGTGACTCAAAGCCCTCCCGTTGTCGCGTTGGTGTAGTTAGGATAGGAGGATGCCAGCTCAGGTGTCGTACTCACTTGACCTTGGTTAAAGTCCGTCGTGTTGCTTTTATATTTTGATGTTAATAAACACTCACAAGAATCTTCTCTTTATTATCCTATGACTTTGCGTGATGCCGTCTCACGTAGTATGGTGGTTATGACATTCAGCTTGTAATCGAGTGGGTTCGTGTTCGAATCCCGAGTAAGGCATGGCTGTATCTTCGGGAAAAGAAGTCGGACTTTCGTTTGATAAGGATGCCCGTCTCGAATGGAAAGCAGCGCACCACTACTGTTCTATGCTGGGATCATCGTTTGTTTTAGTAAATTCTATATTCTTCTGTGTTTATACTGTTAGTTTCTGTTAATCTATCTCTCGTCTTTCATATGTTTCCCAGGATGAAACACACAACAACAACGTTGAGTGATATATATCTGAGCATTTCACCGTTGGACTCCAGTCATAACATTTAAGGGGATGGTAGACCCTCACAACGTCAAATTTAGGTCAAAATCGCGTTTGTGATTTTGTATACTAATAATATTCCTTATATTTCATAGAATACTTCTATCAAAGAATTTTGTCATTTTGATTAATATTTACTGAATTATTTTTTATTTTACTCACATAAATGTTTAAAATGCACTTTTCTTAGTTCCGTAAATTTTCCCTTTTCATTGTTACGTAAAATGCTCCTTGCGTTTCAAATTACGTCATATCTCTTTTAAATTTTCACAACTTATGAAAGATGATATAATTCACAAATGTGTGCATTATTTTTCCAAAATATTTAACGGATCTTACTTTGTGTTGTTTCAAATACCTTGAATGGGTGATATTTGGTGAAATGTTTCATATAGTATAGAAAATTTATCTTTTTTACATCAAATTTTATTTTGAATTTAAAATCCATGCACAGATGTATTTTGTTGTAGTTCATCTATACATAAAACAAAAACTATGTACATATCTTAAAAACTAATGCGCAAGGAGCATTTTTAAAAATAGTTTAAAAAATTAATTTTTAAAAAATCAATTTATAATAGTTTTTTTAAAAACATATATTTAAATTTTGAAATATAATCATTTACTATATTGATTCCATTTTCAGCTAATTAAGCTAACAATTTAAGAAATTAGTTTTAAAGGTTCACCGTCCCCTTAAGATGGCTATAAAAATTGTTCAATTACCCAATGTTTTTTAATTTCTTTAAAATAATTAAAATTTAACTTTTATACTTATTGCAAAACTTTAAATTCAAAGGATTACATTAATATTTTATGCTTACGAGTTTGATTTAAAAAAAAACAAACAGAAGGAAGATAAAAATTACATATTTGCCTCTTTTCTTTTCACTTCTAAATAACATATGTGCATTTGTAACAAGAATGTGACACGCGCACACAGCTCACCTAAAGAGTTTATCCCGATAAAGTAACTAATAAATCCTTGTCTTAAAACCTTTATTTTGATATCAATTTTAAAAAAGGAAAGGGAAAAAATCTTCGAGCAATGCCTATCAATTCATCGAATGTAATACCGTATTATGACGTTAAGAACATATATCAAAATTTAAATAGCCTACGCTGAAAGATAAGCTGTGAAGCATTGATTTACATACTTAATGAATTGGTTATTACAATCTTCGGCACGATTAAGTAAGTGATAAGCTGTATCAGTGTTGAAATTAAATGTATCGACTTTAGCTGCACGTGACCAATGGACTAAATTTATGATGGTCACATGATAATAGCAATCACGTGTTTCCCATTGAATAAAAATTGACATACTAGTTGTTCAACTTGTAAAGTTTAGATAACATTTAAATTTTAAGATTTGGTAAAGAGTTCACGTGTTAAAATTCTTGTGTTAACAGTTTTCAAAATTTAAAAAAAAAATACTTGCATTATACGAATACTTTTAAATTAAGTGCATTTTGTTTAACTATGTGCATTATTATATCGTTGATAAATATGTACTTTCTAAAGAAAGTTCCTGCAAAATGCTAAAGTTGGCAACAGTGAAGCACATGAACTAATTGGCTGGAAATGCGGGATTATATTTATGAAATAATTATGACGTCGCATGAATTTATGAACTGATTGGCCGAAAACACGTGGCTCAGTTATCATGTGACTGTGACGTCTCGTGAATTTAGTCCATTGGCTCTATTCATGGGACGTCATAGTCACATGATAGTGAAAGCCATGTGATTCTAGCCAATCAATTCAAAAATTCATGTGACGTCATAGTCACACGATAAAAACAATCTTGTGTTTCCAGCTAGTCAGTTCACGCGCTTCGGTGTTGCCAAGTTTTGTTCTTTGCAGAAACTTTCTCTTAAAAAGTACATACTATACAAAATGCATTTATTTAAAAGTATAAGCATAAAATACGATTTTTTTTAATTTTAAAAAATCATTTTGAAGAAATTTTTTTCCCCTAACATTTAAACATTTATACCCAAAATGAAATCCGAAATATTTTCTAAGTTTTACAAATGGAACAACAAGTACATTTAGTTTAATGCTTGTTTTGAATTCATTGGAGAAGACGTGTTTGTGTCTTTTTCATGTGACGTCATGAACTGAGCCCATTATGTAACAAGTTTAAGAAAGGGGGAGGGAATTCATGTCTTCACCACCAGTTAGTGCATTACTTCCGTATACATTTCCCTCTAGTTTTGCAATATAACGTATAGCTAATAAAAATGAAATTTCTATAAGAAATAAATGTCGTCTTTTTTATAAAGCACAAAAACCGAAAATCTGGGCATTTTTTTTTACTTTGAATATAATTATTTTTTTTATTAATATGTTACACACACTAGCCAATGAATTAGAAACCCAAGATCAATATTTTATTGCCCACCTTTTCGGGAAAATTTTTTTTTGTTCGTTTGGGGCATCGAGTCTACATACATCTGGAGTGCATTTCGTCCAGAAACATCTTTGGGTTTGCAGCTTTTGATTCTGAAATGGAACGGGAAGGTATCAGATGGATTTACCCCTTTTTCCCCAAAATTTTTTATCTGGCTAATACGGTTATGCGGTGTTGAAGTGGGACTGATGTTCGTAATAAATTTTAACATTTTCACGATGTATAATTACATTCGTCCTGAAGTACCCTCCCAATCAGGGAAAAAATGAAAATTGAGGGTTTTCTTTCATAGATGGATGGGGAAAACGATTAAAAAGGGATCACACAAAAAATTGAAAACCCCAAAAAGCAAAGTTCAGATCTTTTCCCAACAATGAGTGTCACCCCATAAACGATGTCATCACATTAGGGGGAATTTCCAAGGCCCCAAAGGTTAAACCCCCCCCTTCATGAAAGTGTTGCGCGGGTTTGCGAAAGGGCTTTTCTGCAAATCATTTTTGCAAAAATTAAAAAGATCTTTAGGGCCCCAAAAAAACCCCCCCGGGGGTTACTAAAATACTGCCACATGCCCTTATTGACGGGGGATGCCTTGGACTCGACGGGAAAAAACCTGGCCCAAAACGTACCCCCAAAAATTTGAAGTTCGGGAGCTGCTTTTCAATGCTTATTTGTCTTTATTTTTTTGGTTTTATTTCGGTTGGATTGTTTTTATCGATAATATGGGCTCGATGAGATTTGCAAATAACATCCAACATTACATGTTACTACGCCAAATGAATTATGGAAACATAGACAGGTATATCCGAAGAACATATTTAAAAAACCCCTTTCTTTCAATTCCTAAATACGTCACAGTAATATCTGCTATAAAAAGTACTGATTTCTTCGTATTCCACAAATCAAATAGAATGTTATCTCGTTGATTTTATCTTCATGTTTTGTGTTACTTTTTCCAATAAATTTAGTTTCAATACTTTTTGTATATCATATTGTTGCATTTTGGAGAGCCACTAGTGTAATTTAATGTTTTTATGCTTGCATCAAGTCTACATACTTTTGAGTTTAACACCATGGTAGCTTTTTCACTGATTTCTCTACTTCTGTATGAATTTTTTACTTTGTTGTTTGTTCATTCAACATTTGTCTTAACACATAACTATCATCAGTATCAAAACTTTTAAAGTTAAAAAAAAAAACTTTTTATGAAAGTATTTTTTTTAAAAAAGTTTTAAAGAATGTAATTTTTTAAATTTTCATAATTTGCAAAGAGAAAATAATTCATTTTCTTATATGAAAACTGCATAGTAATGTAGATTCATTGTCTTTAACAACTGCAAAATGAAACCTAAATGGAACAGTACTTTTTGACCTTACATTTTATTTACATTTATTTTGAGCATTTTTATTGTTAAAATGCCGAACCTGATTTCCTGTTTTAAAAAGTCGGCATTATGACCAAAATTTTCCGGGCTGAAGATCTTTTAATATAAAAAAACGTAACCCTTTTATAACGGACTTGGGAAAGGGTTTCCATTCAACAACGTTTCCCCGCTTTTTCCCCACCCAATGAAGGTTTTTAAAATATCTTCAATTATCAAACTGGTAACCCACCATGCTAATTTTATAAATGGGGAGGGCTGTTTTTGTTTATTTTCGCCAAGATAGGCGATAATTTTCCCCTTCAAACCGATCAAAATTCCGATTCAGAGATGCTTTTTTTTCGTTAAAGCGGCCGAGCCGCATTCTTAAAAAAACGGCTCAACCGTTTTTAGAATCCCCCCCCAAAAAAAAATATGGGGGGCATTTTTTTAAACATTCCAGAATGGCAAGATTTGGCGACCGCTTAGAGGGTTAAATGGTTAACGATATTTTTATCGGCGATAATTGGTTTCCATGGGGATAACGTATATTAGTGTTATTTTTGTTTTTTTTTTTTGCGGGGTTCCTTGCGCAAAAGAAAAATATTTAAAAAATTTTTTTGTTGAACGCTAAAATAAAACAATTTACATCTGGAAGTGTAATACATTAATATATTTATGTTGTATTTATTTTATATTAAAATCTTGCCACCACCTCTCCCTTCGAAATCTAGTTTTATTATGAAATAAAAAAGTAGTGATTACACTGATCGAGGAATAAATTAAAAGCTACGCGCGCACTGAGGCATGGTGTAGACAAAACAAAATGATTGAGGAATCGCGCCAAAAAAGTTTTTATTGGTCTCCATATAACGCGGTACGAATGATGTGATTTGTATAATTCTGAGTTTCTTGTAGCGCGGTTTCCATACAACGCGGTAGACGGTTTTCATACAACGCGCTAAGAATTAGCCTGGTTTGTACGGTTAAATCCGAGTTTCTTATAGCGCGGTTTGCATTTAACGCGGTACGCACTCACCGCGTTATAAGAGGGTTGACTGTACCTCCAAAAATGCATTTTTCTCGTAGAAACTATGTTTTACCCAAGAGGAATATTTAAATGATTACCTGAATCGAAATAAGGAAGAATGGGTCCACAGGAATTAAATTTACAAACCGTTCACATATGCGAAATGCAAATCGATATATATATATATATATATATATATATATATATATATATATTGCTTCAAACATATTTTAGATTTTTGTATACTTTTCATACTATTATTATGATTTTGAATCTTTATTACACACAAACAATGCTCTTAATTAACTATTTCTTTTATCAGATTTGGGGTTAATCTGGCTTGAGAACATCCGATTTCGCCCAAAGATTACTTTGTCGGGAAACCTCCCCAAAAGGGTGGATCATGGCTGCTGTCTCACTCTGCTCCCCAAGGTCTGGTACCAGAATCATCTTCGTCAAATTCTAGTCCCACCAGCCCAAGTTCCGGTGCTGCCACACCTGTTAGAAAGATATCGGCTCATGAATTCGAAAGGACTGGTCTTCTAAGGTAAGGAAAGGCTTCTCACGAATTACTTTTTTAATTTTTTTTTTTTTTTGAAGTTATCCCTTTTTTGGGGCGTTAGAGAAATAGGAGGGGAAAATTTTTACAATGCCCCACACTCCTGGGATACGAAACCTTTGTCTAGAAATATACAGAACGGGAAAAATTTCCCGCCTTCGAAATTCTCAGTTTTTTTCTTCATTTCCCCCAAAAGATGGAGATTCCCCCCGGGGGTTTTGGGGGTTTTGTTTTATGGCGCAAGGCCGTTTTGGCTATTTGGCCAAACATTCAAAGTTTGTGGTCTGGGCGGAAAAGAAGAAATTGGGGCGATGGAGGGCGAAAATAGAGAAGAATCATGGGGACCCGGGGCGTGACACCCGTGTTTACCAAAAATAGTAAAAACCCCCCTTTGGGGAAAAGGAAAAGATCACTTTTAAAAAAGGGGATTTTGGGATTGTGACACCCGTACCCCCCTAAAGAAGGTACCCCCGAAGGGGGGGGACTCCAGGAACCGGGGCCCCTCGGGTCCAGTCGAATGCCGACCACTGAGCTATACCCCGGTCAGCGAACCTTTGCTTTTGGGTTTCCCTAGGAAGGGGTACAAAAAAATTTTTATTAGAAATATGCAAATGGGACAGATCATTTTCCGCCTTCGAAATTCTCAAAGAAATATTTCTCTTTGCTTCCGAAAACATCCGGGTTTGACGGGGACCCCCCGATCTAAAATCGAATGCCTACCCCTTATACCCCGCGTCAGCGAAATTTTTTTTCGTTTTCCGTAGGAATGGATGCGGAAATCTTTGTCTAAAAATCAGAAGGGAAGATATTTTTCCCCTTCCCCTATTATTGGTCCATTGTCCCCGTGCGGGGTGTTTTAAATTTATTTTAAATCGTGATTATCTCATTTTGGTCCGATTGACTGAAGGTTAGTATCGTTCAACTCTGCTCGTGGCCGCCTTTCGTCCTTAGCCCAGCTAAAGATTTTTAGAAAGATTTTAATATGGTTACGCCAAAGAAGTATAACTTCTTACATGCGTACATAAGTACACACACGCACTTTTTTTTCTAAATTATACATTAATAATTATCTAACTTTGTAGAATTTAGCTTTTAATAATAAGAAAGTTGATTTTTTCATACAATCTAAATAATTTTAATTGTGGAACGTTTCTTAAAAAAAATTCTAAGCATCTTTTAACTTGCAAAGTCATAGTTGACAACATGTGAATAGTATATGTGTGTGTGTATGTTTTTTAAAAAGCTTGCTTGTGCTTTAGTATGTGCAAAATGGCGGTTAGCATTTAGCATGTATGACGTGTTGATTGAAATCATTCTCCTTTTCCAAGTGTGATATAAAACAACAAGTTTGGGAAGGTGCAAAGCAAGTTCTTGGTGAATTGAAAACTAATATTTTAAAGAATTTGGAAAGGATCATGTCAGTGACGGATTTATGCTTACGTCCGCGAGGCCTTGGCCTAAGGCGGCAAATTTTTAGGGACGCTAAATTTTTTGAGGCGGTAAAAATTTGAAATCGATTTTGTTTTTTTTATCAACTGGGCAAGCGCCACTTGTAATTAAGCATTGAAGCACAATTAGTTCAAGAAGTAGGAGGATGTCATTAATACTTTCTCACGGACGAAAGCAAGAAACGAATATATTCGTATATTAATCATGTATTATATGATTAGCTAGATATGATTTATTTCTTAATTAAAAGCAATTTATTCTAAATTGTATATTTAGTTGTTATGCCAATAATATATATGTATAATATGTATATATTATAATTCATGTATTCATTCAATTTCTAAATTTAATTCGAATCCATTATTACTATTCGTATTATTATAAAAAGGGAGACAAATTAACTTGGGCCGTCGAACCTAAATACGTCACTGGATTACGTTAATTAAATTTCGCGAAGCTTGTGTTCAAAGTATAAAGCGTCTTAATATTACGCAAGCGGCGCCATCTAGTGCCAGCCAGTTTAAGCATTTTTCGTCTTCATCTTGTCGATTTGCAGAATTGTTCTACAAAAACTCGTCAAGTTCATTAAAGCTGTTTTTGCCATGTGTACGAGAGCGTGAACTTAACGCAGAGCACATTTTCAGACAGAAAAAATGCCTAAACCTTAATAAAAAATTGTGACATTTTATATAACTCATGCACTTGTTTATGATATGGTGTTTTTTTAAAATTTCAAAATATTTCATAAATAATTAGTTTTTCCTTTTAACATGTAAAGGGATAGCTCATTTAGCATTACGGCATAGGAGAAAAAATCAAAACACATTTTATAAAAGAAAAAATATATCAGTTAGAATAAAAATGAGTAGTATGATAAAATAAGTGATTTCCTCTCTTCAGAATAGTGAAGCCAGAATGTAATATTAATGTTTGAGTACTTTTTTATATATGAAAAAATATTCCCAATTTGGGTCCTATTCTTTAACATTAGCCGAATACAGACTTAATCCTACTCAAACCAAATTAGGTAATCGCAATTAAAAAATCATCGGTACTAGCAAGGTATTAGTTCAATTTGTTTCTGAACTGATCGAATTTAACTCCATAACACAATTGAAGCAGAATTCCCGGAATTAAACTAGTTTTTATCTAAAAAGGAAAAGTCCTGTCATTTTAATTAAAAGTGATATCAGTAATGATGTCTTAAATACCATCTTTATAATTGAAATCCCCCTGGTATGTTTTAGTTGCTCAAAATGAGCGCAAAGGAAGGGATTGTCCGAATAACAATTTCAATTGTGTTAATTTTAAAAACAAAACTAGAAATGGTGCAAGGCAAGTCAATGTTAACCTTAAACCATTCTCTAACAACTGTCTGAGCCCCATTTTTATGAGAAAACCATTTCAAGAGATAAATATGTTTATAGCAATACTCATTTCTTAAAGATTGCTGAATTAAATATGCACAAATCTAAATCTTTTATGCAACAATGCGCCCTAAATATAAAGTAAGGTAATATTGGCTGTTTTGGACCAAGAACTCTCTCGTTGGATTTCCAAGCGCGCACACACACAGCCATAGAGTATATTCCTCTCTTCATCTGTAAACACTGAACAGGGCGGGTCTAACAATTTTGCCACCCCGGACAAAAAATGAAAATTCCGCCCTTCTCTCCAAAGCAAAAAATAATTTTAAAAAAAAAATCACATAGATACACACCTATAAAACTTGAATAACAAACAAAAGGGCGCAGCATAGCTATATATGTATAAAATATATAGTCTTAAAAAAGAAAAAATAATAATTATAAATCAAAGACATTATTATCTGTTATTATTTCAAACAAGTAAAATGAAAGAGAAGGAATTGCCCATCCTATCAGGCCAATTTCTTCGAAAAAGAGTCAACTGATGGTGGGGATCACAAGCGTTTATTTTCACTTATAGTAACTACACCCAAAACTAAAACAAAACATCTTCTGTGGTTCTCCACCAAAAACTTATTAGCTCTGTCCCCTTTTAAATAGCTGACACCAAACACCGCATGAGTGAAATGAATGTCCATTGTGACCCCACTCCAGCATGGGGAGAAAGATACTAGAAAAAGATATGTAAAAATATCAAATTTCATTATTTAAGATGTGTTCTTGCCTCGAACCCTTCAAGTTTCAACATAAAAGAAAACTGACATTAAACATACAGAGTACAAAATACGGAAATAAAATATGTTAAATAAAACATCAAACTCCCTCCTAATAATATATATTTTAGAAAATATATCAAATTTTATATTACAAAAAAAAAAAATTATTTCTTACAAATTTGACGTAAATGCCGCCCTTAAAATTTGCCGCCCCGGGCAGAGGTCCGGTTTGTCCGGCTCTAGAACCGCCCCTGCTCTGAAAAGACCAAAACCGCAATTATATATTATTCTTTCAAAGGATCTCTCAATTTTTGTTGACCCTTATAGAACTGATTACAATACGGCTACGATGGACGTAATCCTTGTTGTAACAACTTTTATTTTCTTGTTACTTTGAACTTTCAAGAAATATTATGTTATAATTATAAAATTAATCTAGTTTTCGTGAATAATCTTAAGAACCTGATTTGGGTAAATGGCAGCTAATAGCAAATCTGAACTATAGTTCGTCCACTTTCCGATACTTATAGATTCAAGCTAAATTATTTTATTTGTTCGAATAATCTTTTATATTAAACAAAGTTTGTGGATCTACTTATCGCGAACTGCGATTCTATCTACATTAATGTGACCGCCATTGGAAAACTGATTTCACTGCAAGACATTTCCTGTTGGTGTCTCTCAGGCAGCAATTCTTTTTCTGACTGTATTTTCGTCTTAAAATCCACTAGCCTCCTGATTTTTTCTTGTTTCCTGTTAAGTCACATTCACATTATTTTGTAACTTCATTGCTTCGATTTTGTAATTTTTCCCATTATTTTGATTTATAGTTTCATTGTTTTGTTTACGTAACTTCACTGTTGAATCGTTTGATTTTGTAACGTCATCAGCTTGCTTCGTAACTTTTACTGTATTATGTCCTATTTTATTTATTTTACCTAATTCTTTAAGGCATGCGTGATACCTGTGGTGCACAGGAATTATTTTATGTGTTTTCAATAATAAAAAAAATACTCGATGTCATTCCAAGACAACTCTCAAATGCTCACTCGTGTTTTTAGAACTTTTATTGGAGCAATATAGCTTTTCGAATTTGCCATTAGTTTTCGGGTAATCAATTCTCTCAACTTTCTGAAAAGTTCGAATTTCAAAATTTCATACTCGAAATAAAGTTAAATTGAATGAATATATATAACTGAATAGATCTTTACGTGAACTTGGAAATCGAACTCAATGTTCTATAAAAAACCAGGAAAATTATTCTCGCTCAATATACACTTTTATTATAATGCAGTATAATCATTTTGAAAGAAATTTAAGCTCTCACTGAAGTTAAACTCATACACACACAAACATATCGTGATTTTCTTTTAAAAAATAATCAAGCTTATTTGTTTTATGGAAATCATTTACGGCTGTTCAAAAACTGTGTTTGGGATATGTTTTAAATTAAGTTCTCTTAGATTTTAATCGAATGTACAAAACTGACTAATTTACTATTATTGTGAAGGAAAAACTTTTTATAAAGTGAGTTGAACTCATTTTTTCGAATATAACTCTTTGAGTTGCGAGAATTTGAATGCATGTATCATCACTATGAGAAAGTAAATTACTCTTTGTACATTCTTAGTGTCTTTAAATGCGAATTTATATAAAATGACAGATGGACACATATTCTCAACAATTCTCCATTACATATCAGAATGAAAACTTTCGCGAAGACTTAAAATATATTTTTCTGGGTGAGGTGGACGCTGTAACCTACTGGTCACTGTAGTGTCTGACTGTTGTTGGCGGTAGATTATGGAATATTGACGCTATTCTCTCTCTCTCTCTCTCTCTGCGCGGGTTTCGGAGAGGAGTTGCTGTTTTTTTTTAGGAGGAAGGTGACTGACCCTCAAGCATGACGGTTAGGGGGTGAGAGAGAGTCCCTTGGTTTGGAAGCGCGAAAGGTTGGACTCTGAATTGAGTGTGAAGAAAAGCGAGTTAATTTGATTGAAAATCGACGCATTGCGCGTGATTTGCTGAACGAAAAATAGTTTCTTGGGAGAGGTTTTAACACGACGGACTGTGTTTGATTTCAGAAGTTTTAGAAAGTAAGTGAGATCGACGCAAAGCGCGTGGTCTGATGTACTAAAGAGAGATAGTTTCTTGGGAGAATTAGTTACACGTCGGACTGTGTTTATTTCATTGTAGTGATACTCGAGATAATTGTGTTTGAATTGATTGCATTGAGAAGTTCTATAAAAAGTAATTGCGAGTCACACAGTCATGTTCACGAACGCTCCTGGAAGACTTGTCTAACATCATTATACTTCATTTAAATTTTTTTATGTATTGTCTAATTATTTTGGAAACTGGTTAGGGTTTGGCTGTAATGCACATTTTCTGAATTGCTGCATGAAATAAGAAATGTTTTTTTTAAGTTAACATTATAATAATCGTTCTTGGCAATTGTTTGTGTTTCACTTAAGGCCGCGGTAGTTGGGTGGTCATGATTACGAACTCATTGTTTCTGTTGAGTTGTGGGCTCGATATCTAATGCCACTAAAGACCTGCCATGCGTGGCGTAGAAATTTGAAGAGTGAGCTGCCAACTTAAGTGTGACAGGGGCTCAGAATTACGAGTTTCCTCACCGGTTGCCTTCGTATTGCTCTCATGGTATCCGACTTCTTGCGACAAATTTTTTTTAAAATAATGGATACATGGAAATTTTTTTGTGGTTCTTTGATTTATTTAGTACATTTAAAGGGAAAAAAAAGGGCTAAAATTAAAAAGAGAAAAATAAATTATTACTACTAAAATGGGAAAAAATGGGTAAAAGTAGACAAAAAATTACATAAACGGGACCCGCTCTGTACAAATAGTAAATGAACAAATTCTCAATTTTTCAATTTTGGTGTATTACTTTGCTATTCCTTTTTGAAATGACCTTCAGGATAAGAGATATTTTAATTTTTACAAAAACTAGAGCACTTTATCTTAATTGCTGCATAAAATTGCTTAGCAAAAAGTGATTATATTCGCATATAGAACTGTAAATTTTGTTATAAAACAATGATTGATAAATCTGAAGGTTATAACACTTCTACTTTTGTACAGAACATACACAAAAAATTTCAGCAAATTTATTTTAAAAACTTTTTGAGCAATCGCTGCCCTCATTTGAGTTTTTCGGAAAAAAAACACATTTCGAATAAAACGCATTTTAAAGTTTGACATCTTATGTAAAAAGTTATGGCATCTGCTTTTACTAAAACACCTGTAGTTTTTGTTCTAGTAAATGGAAAAATAAAAACCTTGTTATTTTTATGATGCTAATAAGATGGTCTATAAAACAGAATCATAAAATATTCTTCCATTTTTCAAAAAAAAATCATTATTTTAGGGCAGTTTGGATACCTTTTTTAAATCCTACGTTAACTTAATTAATTCTGAATATATATCATTATATAAAACATTTTGGAATATTATTTTTCAATGTAGATAGGTATTTTTATTAAAACAGTAACGCTGATAAGGTACTGTCAGTTAATGCCGATAAGGTACAATAACTGTCAAATTTTAGTTAAAGCAAATTTAATTTTCTGTCAGACATTTAAACATAACTTCGTTAATAAAACAAAATTGATATTTAGAAAGATGCACAGCTATATCTTTGTCAAACCACTTATCTGAGTAAACATTTTAACTTCTTTTCTCTTGCAGGCCCATCCTGAATACAACCGTAGATGGTATCCCGACATTTTTAACTCTTCCTCTGCCCGGAGACGCTGCACCTCATTGCAACAACAGCCACGTTGGTCGAAAGAGCCGGCAAGAGCTGCGAGCACTCGACGAACGAGAACTCATTTTCGAATTGGTCAAAGATATCTGCAATGATCTCGAGATCCGCAGTCTTTGCCACAAAATCTTGCAGAACGTCAGTATATTGACAGATGCAGACAGATGTTCCCTCTTCTTGGTCAGGGGAGATAAAGGAGATCCCAGCCGGTAAGAAAATTTAAAATGGAATTTGTTAATTTGATTCTTATTTCTATAATTGTAATGGTTATAGTATTAATTTTGAAATGAGAAACTGTCGACTCCGGTGGCTTAGAGGTAGCATACTTGCTTCGTAAGCCCAGGCTTGCGGGTCAACCTCTGCTGGAGTCTATAGGATTTTCTGGAGGCGAAAATCGTAGCCACGTATTTCATATCGTCGGCCTAATTATCAGACTGCGTAACTCCACTGGTGTAACTGATTTGATATAGGAGTGCAACGCTCCAAGCGCTTTTTGGCGCAATTACTTAATTGCACCAAGCAACGGTGAAGCAAAACGTTACCTCTTGTTTTGTCTACGGCATGCCTCAGTGCACGCCCCGCTTTTAATTTATTCCTTCAATCAGGTATAATCACTATTTTTTTATTTCATAATAAAACTAGATTTCGAAGGGAGAGGTGATGGCAAGACTTTAACATAAAATAAATACAACAGAAAGTAATATTAATGTATTACACTTCCAGATATAAATTATTTATTTACGATAAAAATTCAAGTAAACCATATTGTAATATTTGCCTATCTATGAGCCCGACCCCTACAGTATCAAATTAGCATCCCAGATGGAGTTAACGCAGCGATAATTGACGACGATAAGATATCATGTACCATATGTAAAAGATCCCTTGAGTATCAGTTTTAGCTCTGGGTAACTCGACAATATTTAGATCCGAGAAGCTTGAATGTAAAACCTATATCATGCCTGTCCAAATTTGAATCAAGGCCGCACCTAGATTAGCGCCATGAAAATGGCTCTCACATTTTGAGAAATTCCCTGTTGATAAAGTTGCCTTTGATAAAGCCCTTTGGAAACTAAATAAAAGCAAAGAAATAATGAAACTTGTTTTCAATACTAGAAAGTATCAGATATCAAAAATAAGTCAAACGTGGAAATATATAACTTTTTTCCTAGTTCCTAGGATTTTATATAATCCTAGTTCAATGTTTATTAGTAGCCATGGTTGCTTGTGTGGTACTCGTGACCGGCGTGTTATGATTCGAATCCTCGTTCCACTGAAGTCCCGGCGTGTAGAAGGACTGACGCACTGTTCAATCTGTCGTGACTTTAAAGTCCTCCCGTTGGCGTGATGTGGTATTTTGAAGTGGGGGGGCCATTTCAGGTCTCGTCATTTGACCATGGTTCAAAATTACGAGGCTCATCATTTTCCGGGGGATTGTTTTGTAGCTCTAAACCCCTTTCGGACGAGTCCGGCTCTTTTGGGCATTATGCCTATAACTATGGTGTAGTTGTTTTAGTACAACGTTAATAAAGACTCGCACTATGTTATGAAAGATGCTTTAAAATTGTTAACGTTTACTGCCTTTATGTGGAATTTTTTATTTGCACCTCTTAACTTAAACAAGCGTTTGAAACTATGTCGTCGTTTCACTAAATTTTTCTACTGGTTTCTATTTGGAAGATGTGAATAAATACAGTTGGTAATCTAATTTAATTTAAGAAAACAATTATAAAGAAATATTTTTAAACAGTTAAAAATAATTGTGAAGTAGCATTTTGTACTTAAACATATATTGATTTAAAGAATCAAAGAGGAACTACAATGTATTGATGAGGAAAAGAAAACTCGTTTATGGATTTTGATTCACTCGCAGATCATATTTAACAACCTAGAAAACCGCAACTAACAATTTGTATTAATAATTTTTTACGTGTAATGTATAATATTTTCAATGATTTCGAGTAATTTAAGTATACTATATTATATGCTACAGTCGTACGTTTCGTTATCTGTTACATAAGAAATGTGATTAAAATTTATGTGTCAAATATCACACACACACACAACATGGTAAAATATTTATGAATACCGAAGAATACGAGTATATCCAAAAATAATTACCTGTTACAATTACTGTTTGTAATGTCATAAAATGAGATCACAATACCAAATTTTCATTCAGATAAGTTTGATTTTCAAAATGGAATTTTAACTGAAGTTTAAAGCTTCTCGTCCAAAGTATAATTTGAAAATTCATATTTTACTGAAATTTTTAAAAGCATGTTATATATATACATATTAAACCAAACGTCTCATACATTTTTATTGATGCAAAATGTATTTTGAATCTCTGGGAAGAAATATTTGCAGTAAAAAACTGCTTTGAAGCGTTCGGTAAAAATATGAAATAGGAAAACTATTTTATGTTATGAATTGTAATCTTAGGAAAATATTTTCTTCAGAGAACTTTTAGAAACGAAAATTTTACGATGTATGGCACTGAACCGAGTTTGTTAAAATAGGTTTTGAACTTTTACAAGGCCGTAAAATCCATACTTATTTCAGACATAGAGTAGCCAAAAGAAAAACATGTTACAAAAATATTTTTACTATTTTTCTATAATTATATATATATGAAAAATGAGAGCACACTATATCACTATCTTATACAAATATCCCACAGTAAAAAATAACCTCAGTAGCATAGTGATCATGATCACGAACTCGTGACCGGTGTGTCATGAGTTCGAGCCCTAGTGCCGCTGAAGACCCGCCGTGTAGAAGAGGCTGATACACGTTAAATATGTCGTAGCTTGAATGTCCTCCTGTTGGCGTGGTGTGAAAGCTCGGAGAGAGGTATGCCAGCTCAGGCGTCTTTCTCATCACATGACCATGGTTCAAAACTACGAGTGTCCTTCGCTAGTAGCCCTCGTGTTGCTTTATAGTGCGACAGTCACTCATTGACAATAAAAATTTCTAAAGAATTTGTAGTAACCAAGATGAACAATAGAAAAGTAAAACACATTGTGTTTGTAAGACATTTTTATTGCAAGAAAACCCTTCTGGATCTATAATGTAAATTTTGAAAACCAAATAAAAAAAAATCACACAGTTTATAATATATGTGAACTAAAAATACTAATAAATACTACTAAAATATGAAGCTAAAAGTACTATTTTAAAATATTTTATAGAAATACTAAATTCATTAACGTGCTACGTTGAAAAACGGTTCTTTCAGTACACAAAACATTCCTCTGCTAAAAATCAAATTTTAATAATATTCATCCTTTTATCTTAGGTGTCTGGTGAGTCAGCTGTTCGACGTATCCTGTAGCTCTACAATCGAACAAATGCAACAAAAAGAAGAGATAAAGATTCCATGGGGCACCGGTATCGTGGGCTACGTCGCAGAAAGTCGAGAATCCCTCAACATACCAGACTGTTACCAGGTAACTGCTTATTCATATATAAAAAGTTTATCCTCCTAATACTGGAGCTGATCCAATTATGGCAGATTACTTATCGAAGCCATAGGGTTAGGAAGTAGTGATTCACTGTAATACTGAACTCTGATCAATGGTGCGATTCACGGAGGATTCATTTTACTAGGAAGTTACTTTGGGAAAATGCCAAGAATCGGAATTGTCATTCATCTTATGTGCCTCGTTGACAGATTCATCCAGCAGCATGACGTCAACGCAGAGGCGCATGTTGGCGTGTTATTATGCAAGATAGCAACATTTTAGTTCGAATTTAATTTGGCCATTCTTTTTTATACTTTGTTTACACGAATTGAAGCTCTTGTTTTAAGTAAGTTATCCTGGTCGGAATTAATCAAGCTCCGTACATAAAATAAAATTTAAGGTTTATTTACATGATTTAATGCAGTGAACATCCCAACGGGCATTGCCAAACTTTTTGGAGTGATTGGTCATGCCCAAAATTCACTAGAATTAAATTTTGGAGAAACTAATGTAAAAATTTTAAACAAGGAAAATCATCAATAAATGAAATGTATCTATTTTGCTATCAGTTGTTTTTTTTTAATAGTAAAATGTAAGCAAGAGGCTTTGTCATAGATGAAATAAAATAGAAATTATCCCATAACAGAAAAAATTCATAAAAATATTTTTGTGTGTGTGTTCGATAGAAAAGCTAATATATTATTAAAATAAAAGCTAAAATATGTTTTGTAAAATTTCATTTGAAGCAATGCGATCACACTTACATGCAGGGACGCCTTAAGGCTTCTTGAGGCTCTGGCAATGGGATTGAAGAAGTAGCAAATCTTTCCAGGCAAATAAATCAAGAAGTGGATAGTGATGACGTTAAAGAACTGTTGGATTCTCCTATAATCAGGACCTAACAATTGATGAGCTATTATAAATGCACGACCAAAACATTAAAGAACTTGAGTTTTTAGACGCAGTTCAAACAGGAGATCGAATGACGGTTGGAAATTTGACAGAAGGTGTCAGTATTTACCAGAAGATCGTACAAAACTTTTTCATGAATTTATCCCCCCCCTTTTTTTTTTTAAGTATATCATGAAACAACACAAAATATGCTTCTTCTAATTTTCGCCTTGCTTGAAGACTCCTTTTTCCATTTCCATTATTTTTTTTCCTATCAGTTCTCATGCTTTTCCTTCACTGAATAACTCTTCATGATATTCAATGTAATGCAATCAATGCTTGCACATTTTCTTCAATTTTCTCCTTTCTTTTTTATAAACTCGTTCTTATGTGTTGGTGAGAGATTCATTATAAAGAAGCTAACAATCCGTTTTCGTAACACTCCATTACATCGGCAGTATTCAATGAAGGAATGATCAAACAGAAGCCAAAATTATATCCCAGGTTCACAGCGTGATTTGATTTTCGTCTCTTAACATTATAGATGAGAATGACATTATAAATAATAATTAAATATACAAGAGTGAGAATAATGTTGAGACACAGCCATCCTGTGATGACTATGTCTATTAGGATCCGCGTAAGCTAGAGGTGTGGGATTATCTAAATGATGAGACATTTTGGATTCTTAACACAACTTTTATTAAGAATAACTTAAATTACTTAATTCTAATTAACAACTTTCTTAAAGTGAGAGTTAACACCCAATTAAACCTTATATTCAAGTCAGATCGCGCAACTAGATCACTTATCTTAATTATATTTAATTAACAGTCAAATCTAACTTCTTATACAAAATATTACCTTTTATGGATTCACCTTCCTTCATCGATTGATATAATACCTATTAAGTAATTATAGATGAGAAGATTCAGATTTTCTTAATCTATATTATATTTTAATTGATATGAACGTATCCTTCTTCCAGAGCTATAGGATGACTAACACTTGATCCGAATGATTCCACACTAAGTTATCTCTAGGCTTGCCGCTCACTCTCATCAAAACTTCTATCCTTTTAAAGTATATCTCATTTACATATTCGATCCGTTTGTCTTCTTGGTATTGGGTTGGAAAGGTTTTGCCATTAATCGTGGCCGTCAAAGAACTTAGGAGTTATGTTAGAAGAAGGACGCGAGAGACGTCACAATGTAACGCATGCATCGGATGGCGAGAATAATCAATACGCGTGCAATGAAGCCATCATAAAGACTATAGATAAATTATCTCTGTAGACTGTATATGCTTCGAGCTTCTCTCGGCGATACAGTTAGTACAGATGTTGCAAGCACAAACCTTCACACTTTTCCTTGACCAATCATCCCCATTCATTTTGGCAATATTCTCATAGTGGAAATATTAGGTTGGGAAAAAAGAAATCCATCATTTTTGCGTGAAATTCAAAACTTTATTTAACATGTTTCGGAATGTTCGATTTGGGTCAAATATGTACCATGTTGTATAATTTGTTGCCATTTTAAAGGTAGCTTCATATTGCCTCTCTCATAGAAGTCTTGGCCTTTATTGGCAAAAAAACTAGTAATCGATTTTCACAATCTTCTCTTGATCTCAATTTCTTATCACTCAGGAAGTTTTGCAATGCAAGAAAAAGGGGGTAATCGTTTGGTGCCAGGTCCGGACTATATGGTGGATGCATTAAAACTTCTCAACCAAGCAAGCTTCCAGAGTTTCTGGCGAGTCACTACAAACGTGTGTGGCGCATTGTCCTAATGGAACACAGCACCTCTTCTGTTGGCCAATTCTGGCCGTTTCTGGCTAGTCGCTAGCTTCAAACGGTCCAGTTGTTGACAGTAGAGATTTGAATGTAGCGTTTGGCCCTACGGAAGCAACTCATAATAAATTATTCCTTTCCAGTCGCACCAAATACACAGAACCTTCTAGGATGTTAGCCATGGTTTGGCCACCGTTTGAGCTGCTTCACCTCACTTTGACCACGATCGTTTTCGCACAGTATTGTCGTATGTGACCCATTTCTCATCCCCAGTCACCATCCGTTTAAGAAATGGGTCGGTTTCATTCCGTTTGGCCAGGGCTTCGTTGATAGAAATTTGATGCATCATGCTTTTTGGTGTTAATTGGTGTGGCACCCAAACGTCGAGCTTCTTTTTGAATCCAACTTTGCTCAAATGGCTTAAAACTGTTTTATGGTCGATCTTTAGCTTCTGGGCGATGCTACGACTACAAACATGCCGGTCAGCTTCGATTATTTCTGTGATTCTATCGACATTTTCGATGACGGGCCTGCCTGTGTGGGGCAACTTTAACATCAAAAATGCATGAAAGGAATCGACGAAGCCAAAATTGCACGTAAATAGCTATTACAGTATCGGCACCTTAAACACCATTCGCAATTAAAACCACCTGGCTTGCATTTTCGTCTTAATCAAAGAAAAACTGTAATATGTGCCGAATGTTCTCTTTGTTGACTTCCATTTTTTTAACACCCTGTAACTCGCAACTGAATGGACCAAACAATAAACAGTAAAATAATTTTTTAGCGTGAAATGTTACCTTTTAAACGAATCTAAATTTGATATTGTTTGATCTATCCTTTAATAGATATCGATCACTACAGCTATCTATCGAAGAAATAATGGATTTCTTTTTCCCAACCTAATATTTAGGGGAAAATCGCAATTGTGTGGGCTAACCGCACAACATACAATGAGTAGTACTTTCTGATGTTTATTACTCAAATTATATACTAACCTTACTACAGCTGGGCTGGCGATGAGTGAAGCCTCACTGTACTTTCTGTACTTCTTATACATATATTCGCATGCATATATCTGATAAACAAAATGTAACCTTGTAACGAATGCAACCCAAAATTTCTAATTTCCCGGTAGGAAATAAACAATCCAACTACAAATACATACAAACAGTTAAGACAATACAAATGCTAAGGAATTTAGCGCTGGCGGACACTGGCACGTCCGCCTTCCACCGAGGTGGCTGGCTGACTCTGGCACGTCCTTCCTTCACCGAGGTAGCAGTCAGACTCCTTACTTGTTCATACGGCCAGGAGAGGGCGCTCTATTACCCTTCGTTACAACCTTGTAAAAAGCATCTTTGCTATACAAAATAGAAAAACTGCACATAAGTGCTTGTACTCATACAGAATATTCACCCAGACTCCTTCCCTTCCCCCCTTTATTCAAAATCCTTTTTTTATATATCAGCGCATATTAATCAATTTTTTATATAATCTGATGAATAAAATTTAAAAAATCGTATAATTTTTAATTTCTGATGTTTTGATTACTGTATTTTTAAGAGTGTTTAGTTATGAAGAGGGGATTTAATTTTCTTTGAACATTAATTTCAAACTGATGTATGTATGATCGAGACAGGTGTGTGAGGAATTTCATTTAGAAACCACGAGGAAAGCGTAAACGCGTGGGTAGCTGGCGAAAAATAGAATGACGACCGTTAGAGAAAAGGGAGGGGGGATGACCTTTGAACCCTGAGCCCATTTAAGCTCAATTCGGGCCCTGGGCGCAGAAGATCTACGGGCCCCTTGTCACGGGCGGATCGAAATTTATATCCAGAAAATCTGGTAAGTCCAGCTTATCCGGGCCCTTGGGTGCCCGCCCAATGGATAAACCGGCACTGTTTGAATCTTGAGGTAATTAAAAGAAGTTATAAAAATTATTCTAGAAATTTTGACACATAAATACAAAGATAAGTTGTTGTATAGTTAGAAAAACAAGGGTTTTAAAAGAACTCGGCTCATTCTGGTTGAAATTTGAAAAAAGAATTTTAATAATGGTCTTCTAACTAAAGTTATCCGGGTTTTTACATTGTCAACATTTATTCATTGTGATTAACAACTAGTGATTGATGGATGAAATTCTACAAGATCTCTTTATCTCGCAGTTTATTATAATACCGTAAACTTATTTTTTTCCGTTTTAAAAACTTCATGAAAATGACTTCTTAATTTCCAACTCGGCCAATATGTTTGAAAACTAGCTGTGGCCGTGGTAGCCGAGCGGTATGGGTATCGGATTGTGGCTGGCTTTGTCACGAGTTGAGCCCAGTACCTCAAAAAACCCCCGTGTGGGCAGCGATGCATGTAAATCTGTCGAGCGAAACGTCCTCTTTGGTGGGGGTTTTAGTTAGGAGAGGGTGCCAGCTCAGGTGTCGTCACGTCATTGACCATGGTTCAAAATTATGGGTCCGCCGCCAAAACCGTCGTGTAGCTGAACAGTGCGACGTTAATATTGACTCACGCAAAAGCTGGTTTTAAAATGGTAATTTCAAAACCAACGAAGGACCAGGCCGCAACAGAGTTTTGATGACGTCACGAAAGCAGGGAATGCTTTGCTAGTCGCAGGGGCTGTCAGGAATATAAAACTTATATTTTTTTTCTTGTCGGGTCGTAGACTAATTTTTCCCAAATTTTTTTTGATTATTTTTTTTATTCTCATTTAATATTTTCAGATGAAAGTTATGTATTAATATTGAAAGATGTCTAATATTTTCCAGGAAAAAGGGAAATATCATAGAAGGTCATACAATGTAAAACATCAAAAAAATTGACTCAATATAAAATATTTTCAATCAGATAAAATAACAAAAGCAACATTTACTTGCAAAGAAAATATGAAAAGTAAAGCATTAGAGTCTATTAATAAAAAAGATGTGAATTTAAACATTTTGCTGTAATCAATGTTTAAAATAAAAGGGTTAAATATGCAAAAAAATATATACGAATGCAAAATTCTGAAAAAGTATATGCAAATGCAAACCCCATCAAAATATATACAAATAAAGTAAAATCATGTAAGGATATAAAAAAAGAAATGACAAAAACAGTTTTAGATACCACAGTTATTATACGTAAAATGTTCTAGATTTGCGTTAGGAAATATATACATTAGAAAAAAATCTTTACCTATAAATCTGACAAAAAAAAAATTTTCATAGAATATATTTAATGAAACAATGTACTGAGTACCCAAATTTTGAATCATTTGGTTTGTACTGATATTTTCAAACCAATTTTTTCTTTTTTTTATGCGTTACAAATAAATATATGCCAAAAAAATTTTAAAAAAACAAACAAAATTTTTAAAAAAAAATATATTTTTATATTTAACATCCTTCGAATCTAAAAACTTCATGAAAATTTTAATGAATAATGTAAATAAATAGAATTTTTTTTAAGTAAAAGTTATGTGAACTATTTTTAAAAATGTGCATAAAAAACTATTTTGAATTAAAAATAAGTATAAGGGAAGTACATGTACATTAAATAATATACCTCAATGATTGAATATTTAAATAAATTAAACAGTAAAATAAAAAGCAACATTGTCTAAATTTCCCTAAATTTCTTTATTTTTCGTTATCCTTCACTGTTAAAATTTTTCTTGGGTTTTGAATAATTATTTAAAACATATATTCCCAATGAGTGAAAATTTTTTAAAAATATAAAAGAGGGGTGTTACCTTTTCACAAGATGAATAAACGAATGCGAGACATTCCCCAACTCATGTAATTCAAATATTCTTCTGTTGTGCTTGTAAACAGATAATTTGGGTATTAACTTTTAAGAAATCTTGATTCAATGTTTCCGATATTAACAAATTAAAAAAAGAGATGTTGCTTTTAAATGACTTTCGCAATATTTGTGGGATTTTAAATCTCTTCTATCAGAAGTCTCAAATGTTTTGTCCTGCATTTTTTGAATCGAAATTGATCTCTTTATTTGAACGAAATATATATTTGCAATAGACATCGAAATTTTTTATAATGCCCCATAACCCGTAATGTACATTAAAATTTTATATTTCTATTGGATATCCTCTAATTTATTTGAAATTTTTAATACTTCGTTTGAAATTCTTAATATTACTTAACATTAAATATCTCTCCCGAATAATTTGAAATTTTTTCAGTGAAATAACATATTTATCTGAGTGCAAAAAAATAGCACGCTTTTAACCCAATTATTTTTTTTAGCTTTAAAATTTTTCCTGTTTTCAAATTTCAAATACTTTTCTTAAGTTGAAAAAACTGTGAAAAATTTAAAAAAAGTTTTTCAAACATTAAATTTAAGAATTTTGCAATTACTTTTAAAATAGTTAAAAAAATAGTTTTTTTTTCAAAAAAGGGAAAACCAGGAGTAAGGATATTATTTTTTTGATGAAAATTTAAAACAAAGGGCATTGCATAAAATGTGGGTTTTGGTTTTTATTAAAAAACTTTTAAAATTTTTTTTTTTGTAAGGTTTGATCGAGATTAAAAAAAATATAAATTTAAAAACCTTTTCATACAGAATAACAGATCTTAATTTACGGTAACTGGTGATTTTGGCATAAATGCATCAGTTTATTATACTCGGTTTTCTTCAAAACTAAAAAAAATCCAATAATGACTCAAGAATAAAAGTTATACAATAATATAAATTCCCATCTTTTTTATATCAATGGTATCTGATGTTATGTTCACTACATTTCATATTTAAAACGCGTGGTAAAGGGGAAACACTATATCCCAAGCTTTAATGGAAGACTGGTGAAGTAATGGTCAAAGCGGGGGAAAAAGTCCTCCGATCATGTGACTTGTTTTTGGGGGTTCTCGTCAGCCTTGAAATCGGACGCCTTGGCAATTTCCAATAACTTTTGTTGCAATTTCAAAAAGAATACTTCTTGAAACTTGAAAAACCTCATAGATAATAGGGAAAATCCGCAAATGTTTGCGCGTTTTTTTTTTAAAAATACCCCCCCTTCTACATCAAATTATAGATAACAGCTTTGCTCACTTCATTAATCATTTCGTTTCTCTTCATGTAGGTTTTTGTACCGCCATCTTTAAATACTCTTACACCTTTCTGTACCATTCCGCACAATGCGTGTAATATTTGCTCTATACATTTTTAAATAATATAGCAATAATTTTCGGCCACTTTCGCTACTCTTGCTTTTAAGAAAAATGACAAAATGACAACGCATATTTCACATTCAGCAAAATTTTTAATTGTCCGAAGCATTTTACTCGTAAACAAATTCACAAATATGTCAATACAAGCAAATATTACCAAATTAATTTGTTAATAAACGGAGGCACTTAATAAGCTTAATCATAACGCCAACCTCAGCGTGCTTCGGCCGTAATTCAAAATTGTTTTCCTTTTTTAAAAAAAGGCCTCGTACTAATGAAAAAAAAATCTGAGTATATTGAGCCCTTTTGAAACTAACTTTAAAAACTTGTTTGCGTATCCAAATTGCTGTTACATTTTGAAGATTTGTATTCTTTTTCAACTTCTTCAAAAAATATTTGAATTTCCTGATTGCTTCCTTTGTATATTTCATTCGTTTCTTTTGGGTTAAATAATTTAAATTTTAGAATAAGCGTAATAATTTATTTCGGCTAAAAGTTTTGTTTTTAGAATCACATTTGTGTTGAGTAAGCTGTGATCGCTATAGTCTAATAGTCGCTATCGTTATCGAGGCGCGATTTCGAGTTCAGGTGTTACTAAAAACTAACCGTTTAGAGCAGGGGTACTCAACCTTTTCTTCTGCCGGGCTGCATACATATTTTAGTTATTTCATGCTGGCCGCAACATGAAAATTAATGGAGGAGGGGTGGGAGAAATGCTATTAAGACCAAAATAACATAGAAAAGTTAAAATGGGTAGATGATCAAAATATTAAAACTCCTATTTTGTTTGTTTTTTTAATTATTATTTTTTATATTTTTTATTTTTGTCACTAAATTTTTCTAAATTAGAATATTTAAGAATCATCTTTCTGCAATTTCTGCATCAGTAAACGGTTTCATATGATTACCAATAATGTAATAAATTTCATAGGGTGCCTTTGTTACCGCTGTGACATTACCACTAACAAAACACTTTTTTGCTGTTGTAAAGATTATTCAAGAGAAATCCTATTCATAACCTCTTGAAAAAGATCTTCGAGGAAAAGTGTCATTGAATGATTCCTTTTTATTGGTATTTTTTAAGTACAACACTTTCGTGACAAATCAAACAATTGCTAAGCCATGCTTGTTTTTTACTACAAAACGGTCAACTTCACGATTGTCTTGAAAAAAATCTATTTTCTTGAATATTTTTAGCTTGCAAGATATGAAAGATGGTTAAAAATTAGTTCCACTCATAAAAAATGGTCGGCTACTCCACTGTTTATTATCACTAATTAGCAAAAAAATATATATATATATCAATTCGCACCCATAAGACATTGACAGTAAAAAGCAAAATTGATATATTTGATTTTTTAACAAAGAATTTCCCACCAAATTTTCATAAATGAATTTCTCAGAACAATGGGCCAAGACTGGGCCACTTAAAAGAGCCTACTGGGCCGCAGGTTGAGTATCGCTTGTGTAGAGGAACTCATGCACATTAAATCAGTCATGGCTCAAAGTATTCACTTTGGCATTGCAGAAGCTTCGGAGCGGTGTGCCAATTAAGATGTCGCTGACTCGTCACTTGACCGCGGTTCAAAATAAAGTCTGTCGCCAATATCCCTCGCGTTGCTTTTGAAATTTCACCCCTAAAATTTATTGAAAAAAGCAGTTTAAATTTAAGGCTTTTCCTTCGGTTAATGTTAAAGAATAGGACCAGAATTTGGAATATTTTTCAGATAAAAAAAAATAAAAACATTAATATGATATTTCTGGCTTCATTTATCCCCCTGGGAGGCAGAATGTTTTATCATTTTCCCCCCGTTTTTTACCCCGGGGTTTTTTCCCATTTTTCTGGTATAAAATGTTTTTCCTTTTTTTTACCCTATACCGTAATGTTAAATGGGTATGCCTTCACGTATTAAAACAAAAAAAAAAAAAGGGTATTCATGGAATAAAAAAGGAAAGGTTTGAGTTAAAAATGAAAAATTTCCATAGAAATTGGAGGCTTTTTTTTCTGTATGAAAATGGCTTCGCGTTTAAGTTCAAGTTTTTTTTACCGTAAAAGGCCTTAATCAGCATTACCCCCGGTCAAACTGTTTTTTTTAAACAATATTTGAAGAAGGGAGGGAAATTTTTTAATCCCGATTTAAATTTGGTTTTTTTTTAAAGGGCTGTCTTCGGTTAATTTAAAGAATGGGCCCCCGATTTTAAACATTTTTCGATAAAAAAAAGAAATGAAAATTAATAATATTCTGACTTCACTTTCCTTTAGAGAGCCGCATTTTTATCACATTTCCCCTTTTTTTAACCGAGTTGAATCTTTTTTTCTGGTATAAAAAGGTTTCGCGTTTTTATCCTATACCGTAATGTTAAATGAAAGCCTTCACGTTTTAAAAAAACAAAAAAGAAAAGTATTCACGGAATATTTTAAAATTTTTTAAAAACACTATATTGTTAACAGAGGTATGAGTTAAAAAATTGAAAATTCCCAGGGAAAAAAATGAAGGCATTTTTCTGTCTGAAATGTGCTTCGCATTTAGTTCAAGCTCTCGTACTTTTACCGAAGACAGACTTAATGTCGCACTTTGAAGCTGCGCGAGTGCTTTTGCTGACGGGCTTCGTAAATTAAAATTTTTGTCAAGTGATGAGGGCGACACCTGAGGTGGCATTCCATTCTTCAATCTTCTACATCATTGCAACATCTCGAAAATTTAACGTGCATCAGGTTCTTTACACAGCGAGTTTTCTGTGGCACCATAACTGTTACACATGACTCGAAAACGCCCGGGCAAAATATTTCCACGACTAGGACCACTTTCCCATTGGGCCACCGGTTTAAACCCCAATCGAGGAATTTGGGTTAGATTACCAATAACAGTATACTATCGTGAGAAATAAATATAATGAAATAACTTCTGTTGAATCGTGACATTTTTACAAGAAAAGTGGCAAATTTCGAATGAGCTTCCCGAAAAAGGTTTTGTGATCGCGGTAGCTAATGGTTATAGTCACAAATTCGTGTTCGGCGTTGTCTAGTTGCGTGTTTTAGTTCAGATGCCAATGAATGTTTGACGCCGGCATGCAGAGGGGCTGATGCATGTTAAGGTATCCCACCACCCTAAAATCATGATTTTTTAAAAAAATTGACAATTTTCTTTTATGATTGTATTTTATGGTCTATCTTATTAGCTTTATAAAAATACCAAGCTTTTTATTTTCCATTCACTAGAACAAAAATTACACGTGTTTTGGTAAAAGCAGATGCCATAACTTTACATAAGATGTCAAACTTTAAAGTGCATTTAAACTCGAAATGTACTTTTTTCGAAAAGCTCAAACGGGGACAGCGATTTCTCAAAAAGTTTTGAAAATAATTTGCTGAAATTTTTTGTGTATTTTCTGCATAACAATAGAAGTGTTTTAAACACTTTCAGATTTATCAATCACTGTTTTATTACAAATTTTACAGTTCCTTATGTGAATATAAAACTGTTTTTTTAAGTAGTTTCGTATAATATTTAAGATAATGTGCTCTAGTTTTTGTAAAAATTAAAATAGGAATAGTAAGGCAATACATCAAAATTGAAAAATTGCGAATCTGTTCATTTACCATTTATACAGAGCGGGCCCCTTTATGCAATTTTTTGTCAATTTAAACCCCTTTTTTCCCATTCTAGTAGTAATAATTTATTTTTTTCATCTTAATTTCAGCCTTTTTTCTTAAAATGTACTAAATAAATCTAAAAACTACAAAAAAATCTCCATTTTTTTAAAAAAAGTTGTCGCAAATAGTCGGATATCTTATATCTATCGTGACCCAAATTCCTCACGATTATGTAGCGTGAAAGTTAAGACGGGAATTCCAGCTCGGATATCATTCTCGTTACTTAATCACGGTTCAAAATGATGAGGTCCGTCTCAGTAGCCCTCGCTTTGGTTCAAGTGCGACGTTAATGAATACTCACTCAAACTTAAAATTTTATTCTCATCCTGCAAACGTGGCTCAAATTTCACAATGTCTATGGCTAAAACTACTTGCTGAAGCTTTAATTGCTTTTTCAATTAGACAAAATCGTACTAAAATATTTTATCGTGTAAAATTGAAACTGAGAATTCGGCAATTTATGGGTTGAGTTTTGTTTTACTTATTTCAACTACTTTATTATGATGTATTAAACCGCATAAGCTGTAGGCAAGCGTGTCAAGGAGCCCGCATGTGGCCTGCAACGAACATTTTTGCGGTTCAGTCAATATATCGGCCGACAATAATACATAATAAAGTAATAAACCGAAGCCCAGAATGGCTGAGTGGTAGTTCATCGCGCTTCCACACCACGGGTACCAGGTTCAAACCTCTGGCTGGGCAAAGGTCGACTCAGCCGTTCATCCCTTCAGTGGGTCAATAAATGAGAAAAAGCTTGCTTGGGAACTAAGACTGAAGGTTTTGAGTCAGACTGACCACCTAATCGATCAACTACTCATGCATCTCAGGGCCAAAGATTACGTGTACCAAGGCACAGTAGGCCTTGGCCCTCATGGGCTGTTGCGCCACTGAGTTAAGTTAAAGTGATACACCAACGCAGAATAAAAATAAGATGAGTAGAATTCGCTATACGTTTTTTAAGTATACTCTTTTTTTTTTCTGCTGTTATTGAACAAAAATGTGTATATTTGTTTTGAATATACCACGATTAGGTAAATATGGGGTTTAAAATAAATAATATCTAAAATATATGTCAAAATTTAGGTTATGAATATTGATTTCTTTTTTGGCCCACCTAACCGCAAATCTTGTTTGTTTGGCTCAAGTTAGCCTTTGAATTTAACACCCTTGCTGTATAGGAAAGTGGAGAAACAACTATCCTTATAAGTAAAGGAAACTATAAAATATTACAGCATTTGAATGTGTAACAGCATTTTAAAACACACCTTAAATATTCTCCTATTCTTCAATGTGATACGGATAAAAATATTGGTACATTCAATTATTCAGAATCAGATAACTTCAACACTTCAAGCCTCAAATAACAAATGAAGTCGTATGTTTTGAAATTTTTATCATTAAACACTTCATTGAATCTTCAGAAATTGTGACTATTTTGAGAATCGCGATTTTGAAAAAGCACACAAACAAATATGTTTTTTTTATATTACTTGTCAATTGAATTAAATATTCATATAAAATCCATTATTGCAAGAAAAAATTATTTGAATGAATAGTTTATTTTAAAATTAACTTTTGGCAAAAAGGAAAAAAAAAAGATATTTTAAAGCTATGTTGTGACGGGCTCATGCGTCTTTTCATGAACATGTCCTTTGGGTTCTTTGGAGCCAGAATTAATGGCAACTCTTTTCCAACTAAACCCAAGAAGTGAAGAGTGAAGGAAAGATGCAAATTAGGAAGCTTTTAAGTATCAGAAGTTAGAGTAAACGGTGTGGCAATTTGGGGAATGTTATGATAATCATTGTGATTCATGCGTGATGAGGTTTGAGAAAGATTAAGTGACAGCTAACAGAAGTTATTCCTGACATAGAGCCATTAGGTCAAGGTGCATACCATTGCACTCCAGTAAAGACGCAACTTCCATTAAAATAGGATCGGTCGATCGAAATTAAGGTAGGATTGACTATTTAATATTAGGATCTGTGATAGTATTGGAATTAAGTTTAGGCAGTTTTTAGATAGTGGTCGGATTACGTTTTTTTGGTATTTTTGTATTGTGTTTTAGATTAATTCTCTCACTATTTTTATTATCTAATCTGTTAGATTTTTTAATTTTAAGATCTTAATAAAGTCAAATTAAGACCCAGCAACTTCTAGTTCTTTCTTACTCCTACACCTCTAGCCCCGCTGATAAATCAAGGAAAAGGGGCCCCGGGGGGGCAACTTCACAATGTTTATGTTTACTTTTAAAGCTATGTTTTTTTTAAAAAAGTATTTTCTATCAAAATTTTTCCCCAATATAGCTAATTTTCTCTTCAAGACAAAAAAACTTTTAGAAAGTTATATTATTTTCCGCTTACTTTTAAAAAAGAAAAACGGGTTTTTTGGGGTTAAAATTTCTCTATGCTGATGTATTAAAAATAAAAACACCCACTTAAAATTATAATTAAAAAATCAGTTCTCATTTTTATGAAAGCTATATATAAAAAAAAGACGGTTTTTTTATTTGGATAAATGCTTAAGTGATTTTAAAACGATAAAGGGAAAATTTAGATATTTAGTGTCCTTAAATTAGAAAATGTATAAAAATATTTTAAAAGAATATTTTTTAAAACAAAAAATTATTTAAGAAAAGATTTTGACAAAACTGAACATAGAATGACCCTTTTTAAAAAATATTCCCCTTTTGTAAAAATGTTTCTATTATAATAATATTTTGCCTGTATATGAACCCCTTTTAGAGGGCTCAACTAAATTTTGAAATATATAACTTAGAAGTGGGTTTATCCGTGTTTTGACAACAGAGGGATCAATTTTAAGAAAAACGCCGATAATTATTTAAATTGGTGGTAACTCTGAAAATAATTTAATTTTCAAAAATTTCCCAGTTCGACTTTGGAGTCTTTTCTTTCTAAAAAAAAAATAATATTTCGCTTTATAAGCATTTTTTTTAAAAGGAACATTTTGAAAAAGATTATTCTAAGTTAATTTTTTTTCCAAAATATTGTATTTAATTTTTTTTTAAAATGTCCTTAAAACAATTTTTTACATATATTATAACCAAAGTGACCCAAATATCATGAAAATTACCCATTTATGCGTTTTTTTAAACCCCGGTTCGAACGTGTCGGAATTAAATAAATTTTTGAAAATGCACTTTTTCTCTTCTTTTTCACCTCAATAAAAATTCCCAAAAAAACTGGGTTAAAACCCGGCACTTTGAACACAAAAATGAGATCAAAATAAAGGTGCGCGTTATGGGCCCGGTATAAAACGATACTTTAAAAAAAAACAAATGAGATGAGCTAAAAAAATTTTTTCTTCACGCATATTGGAATGCTGTTTATTTAAAAAAAAAGCATACTTATGAACTAAAGAGTTTAGTTCTAGAAATATACTATATTATTTCAAAAGTCTGGAATAATATCTCGAATAAATGACTTCAAACATAAGAACATTGTATTTTATTTCAATTTCTTCATAAACGGGGGGCGCGTTATACGGCGAACACACTAAAAGTTAAAAATGCACTTAAAAATATAGGTGCGGTTTTAGGGATTTTTAGTACTTTTAAATTTTTGTGTAATAATATCCATAAAACAATTTATATGAATAATCTTATTTAACTGACACTAAATAACAAAAACAACAAAATATATTGATTATTACGAACGGTTCCGAAAGTACTCAGTCACCTTAAAAAACACGATTTAGTATACGAAAATCACTAAACTACATCTGAGAAATACCAGGTAGTTCATAAGTTTCCCCCTTTTTTTTACTGTGCCTAAAAAGCTTTATTTTATTTATTTAATATTGATTGATGAGGTTAACTTTATCTGCATAGTGAGTTGTTAAGCATGCATTGATTTAAATCTCGAATGTTCAGCCTTCGATACTTCAGAGCTCTATCCCACTTAAAACCATTTAAAGAAAATTTATTTTTATGGGTAGATTTCTTATCAAAAAGCCTGTACTTCCTTTCAAAAATCAACACCTGTAGTTTCAGTAAGTTTACTTAAGATCTTCATTAGTATTCTGCTGTTGCTTAGAAACGTGAATATGTATGAAACAGAACCTTCCTGAACAAAAAAGAACTTGTTAATTTCCTGAACCATAAAATTCAAGATATCGTTTAAATTCATTAATTCATAGCCGTATTCAGCCATTACTAATTCGAGGTAAGTAAAATACTTTGTTTTGAATCTAGAGTTTATTTTAAGGATTCCTGAATAGTATCCTAGAATAGAGTTAATATATAAGAGATTTGATTAATTCACTTAAAGAATTCATTAAAGGATTTAAGGGACTTATATATAATGATAACTTCTGATAAAATTTCAAGGCTGGATGTCTTTAATTTAAAGGATCGCTCTTTTTCGGATGATTCGTTTAAATGCATTTAGAATAATTTGGTTAATTTGCAATCTCGAATTTTTTTTCGGAGGGTGTTGATTATCATTATGGTTTTGTTAGGCTTACGATATGATTCTTCAAAGAGAAGACATGAGTTTATTATTAGTTGAATGTTATTATTAACGTTACATACCGAATCATTGCATATAAAATTTGAAAAAAACAATTTGCTGAAGACATCTTAATAGATTTATAATAAAATGGTTTTCAAATAAAAAATATCAACTATATAAACAGCGTGGCGTACATAAGTAGTTTTTGAGTGTTCCTTCCCTCCCCCCTATCGAACAGCAGATTTTAAATTTTTACCGTAAAGTTCTTTCGTCTACGTGATTCTTAGACTACTTAATTTTGGGTTTTTTGTCCTATGTACATACATATTTATATTAATTGTAATTATTTAAAAAAAAAGTAAGCAAAATAAAATTTTTCTTTTTGTTGACCAAGTAGAAATTAACCTTAAATTTTTTTTATATATTATTTTTTTTAAATTTGGGGAAAAATGTAAATAACCAAAACGAAAAACTATCACATTTTTGTAAAGCTGTCACTGACTTAGGACACGGATGTAGGATAAAGCTTGCTTTATAGGTTCCCAACCTTCCTGTTAAAAAAAAGGAAAAACACATTGTCCAATAAAAAGAATTGTTTTTTTATGAAAATTTACCATACACAGCAGCACAGAAAATTCTACTTAGATTGCTAGTTTCAATTTTATTTTTATATTTTTTGAAATTATGATTTTTTAAATTATTTTTAAAAACTTAAAATTGTTTTAAATATGCTATTTTGAAAAATAAAGCTTGTATAAATCTTCTTTTACATCAAGAAATTCGTTACAATTTATTAATTGAAAATCTGTAAATGATTTTGCCTCATTACGTACAAGTAAAAAGTATTTCTTTTAAGAGATCTTTGCCTAATTTTATTTTTGGATATGTTTTCCCCAATTTGATTTTTTTTTGATTTTGGCGTATTTGGGATGTGTTAAAAGTATTGTTATTGAAATATAGTTCTTTTTTTATTTTTGATTTTTTTTAAAATTTCTAAAACATACAAGAACTTTCCAAAGATATGATTATTTAGCAACGTATATTTTTAAAGTATGCTAAGTTATAAAAATATTTTTAAAAATATTATTGCTTAAAATATTTATTCAAAACACTGTAACATACACAGATCTCTTCTACAGGAGGGGGGTGGGGTTACATTCTCAAAACCACGTAATCGAAATCGTCGAGGGGTAATCTCCATGGTAAAAATTATAAGTCTGGGGGTCTATGGGGGATGAACTCAAATTTCCGCCTTGTAAATACCACACTAATTTAAAATTAAATTGAAAATTTATCTTGTATAAAAAAATATTACCATACAATTTAAACAAATAAATTAATGATGTATTAAAAACTTTACCCAGTATAAAAAATGTGAATTTTAAAGAGCAAAGATAAAACCTTTTCAAAAATAAAACATTTAAAACCAGGTTTTTTTCCATAAAAAAAAATTTCATTTTTTCCGTTTCGTTTGGGGAAAATCTTTTTTGGCGTTATTGGCACAAAAAAAAAACATAAAAATTAAATAAATATTAGTTCTCAATGGTTTTTCATCCATTTTTGATGTATTATGAAAAATACGTTGTTGATAAGAAAAGACTAAGACTTTTGAAAATGTAGTGATAATAGGTTACCATCGGGAATATTTTGTTTGGCATGAGTTGTATCATTTTTGGCGGGTTTATTGCCTACGCCGTCAAAACGGAAAAGAACCAAAATTTCTGTATAAAAAAATAAATTCACACTGCCACAAACTTTATTAGTTATTGAAAAAAGATGAATTTATTTCAGTCCGTATGCTGCGCAAAACGAAATTTTAGAATGTAAAATAAGTTATGTTTTTTGAAGTAAAAACACAACGAAGAACAAGATTGTTGTGTTTGACAAATAGGCGAGAAACACATGGCTGCGATTTTTCGTGATCGTGACGTCATATGAATCTAACCTATTCCTGTCGAGGCTAAATGTATGAAAGCCTGAACAAAACACAATACACTTTTTCAGGCCAAAAAATGTCTCAATGCTCATAAAAATTTCCAGCATTTCAATTTGTGCATGTATTTATAATATTTAGCGGTTTTTAAAATTTCAAAATATCTCATAAATACGTTTTTATATTAGCACATAAAGTGCTAGTTCATTTAGCATTACGATAAAAGAAAAAAATTGCGAAACACATTTTATACCAGGAAAAATTGATCAACTAGGATAAAAATGAGCTGTTTTATGAAAAAAGCTTGCTTCCAAAGGGAAAGAAAGCCGAAATATTATATTAACGGTGGAATACTTTTATATCTGAAATATATTAATATATATATATATTCCACATTCAGATCCTTTTTTAAAAAGTTTTCTCGGAAGATAGCCTTTTTGGGCCGAAAAGTCCCTGGGGGAAATTTTAAAAATATACAATTTTGTTTTTATTTTGAAAAATCATAAACCCAAATTTTAATTACCGGGGCTTTTATTTTTCATTTTAACCTCATTTTCATTTTTTATCATTTTTCTGTGGCTGCTTTATGTCCTTCGATATAAATGATTTATGAAACAACCAATCAAATATTCTGTTTGCTTAGAAAAAGTTTTTTCCTCAACCATTGTGCATGGGGAAACTTTTGGGGTCCCCCCAAATTTTAAAATGTATCGCCATATTTTTTTTTTTTTAAAAAAATTTAAATTTTTTCATACAAAAAAAATATCATAAAAAATTTAAATTTATAAATAAATTTTAAAAAAAATAAAAAATTCGAAAATCATTCGGTTTAAAAAATTTAAAAAAAATTTTAAGGGTGTTTGTGTATTTTTTGGGGGGAATTTGGGAAACCCTCTTTTTAAACTGCCAATTTTAAAATTTGGGCTTTTTTCGATGTACCTTTTCTAAAAATTTCTGTTTTTTACATGCTTGTATTTAAAATTGTATAAAAAAATTTCCCCTTTTCCCATTATACTAAAAATTGCTTTAGCTAATTCCAATTTTTTCAAAATTTGGAAATATTTTATCAAACATTTGGAAAAATTTGGGCCCATTTTTTACTCAAAAAATTTTTTAAAGATAAAATTTTTTCCCGTTTTTTACAAAAAGCTTTTTTTATTTCCCCGTATTTTAGGCCTTACCTTCAATATATCGTAAAAAAAATTAAAAAAAAAATGGAAAATAGTTTTCCCGAAAAAATAATTGGGAAAATCAAAAAATTTAAAATTTTTAGGGTAAAAGTTTTTTAAAGTATACAGTGAGGCTTCTAATTCCCGCTAGGGAAAAAAAAAAAAAAAAGAAAAGGCTCCCCTTTAAATAAAAGGTGCATTTTTTTTGGTTTTTATCAATGTTAAAATTTTAACAAAAAAGAAGTGCTTTGTTTACATTTTTCCCCTTCTGGGCGTGACCCCGTGTCAACCAAATTTTTTAAAAAAATTTGGTTTTAAGGGTTTTTAATTCCTTAGGGGGTTAAGGGGTTTGGGATTTTTTGAAAAAAATTAAAATCTAGACAATTTGAAAAAAAAGTAAAAAACCCCAAAATTTATAAAAAGATTTTTTGGTTTCCATCACCCTTTTTACTTTAACTTTCGTAATGTGGGTATTTAAAAAATTTTTGGGTTTCGTAAAACCCCTTTGTGATAAAGAACATTTTGATATGAATTAACCTTTTAATGGGGGCAAAAACCCAAAAGGGGGTTTACTTTGGGAAAAACCCCCTTTTTTAAATCAAATTTTCCCCCGCAAAAAATCAATATGCTTTCTTAAATTTCAAGTTTATTAGTTATTCATAAAAAGGATTTTTTTTATATATAAAATGTCCCCACAACCCATTCCTTTTGATGTCCCAAATTTTTGCAAAACCCCCTTAGAAAACTTTTACCCGAAAAATCCGAAAATTTTTAAATAAATTTTTTTTTTGGGGTGTAATTTTTGAGTTTTTTATTATATTTTTTAAAACAATTTCTTTTTAGGGAAAAGGGTGGGGGTTTATTCTTTGCTTTTTATTTAATAACCGGGCTACGTTCGGGAAACCGGGTTTGCGGGATAACTGGATAATTTTCGATATTTAGTGTCACTTTTGGGAAAAAACGTATAAAATTGTTTTAAGGAATTATTTACAAAAAAAAAAAAAAACACTATTTTGGCCAAAACTAACTTGAAAACCTTTTTTAAAATGTTTCCTTTTTTGAAAAATGCTTCTATTTAAAAATATTTTGCCTGTATATGGTTTCCGGGCCCCTTTTACAGAGGCTCAACTATATTTTTTTAAAATTCACATTATTTTTAGAGTTAAAACCAATTTAAAAAAATTATTATTTTTTTTTTAAAATTGTCCCCTTGTTGGCGTAAAACAGGAAAAAACCCAAAAATTTTAAATTATATATTTTCAAAAATTTAAACTTACCCTGACAGAGGTCCCGAGCTTTTATAAGGAAAAAAAATTATAATAGAAGTTTTTTTTCCTAAAAAGGGGAATATTTTGAAAAAAGGGGCCTTCATGTTATTTTTTGTCAAAATATTTTAATTTAAAAAATTTTTTTTTTTAAAAATTATTTCTTAAAAAATTTTTATAAAACTTTTTTTAAACTTTACACTTAATATAATAAATATTATCCATTTATACGGCCCTTTTAAAAATGGTTCCGCCTAGTCGGATACCCCTTTAAAAAAAAAATTTTTTACCGTGATAGAAAAGTGTATAAATTTGGTTTTGCTTTCTACATTTAACCTTTTTATTTTTTTTTCAAGTTTAATATACTATTTTAAATTGGAATTTTATAAAAAAATTTTTTCTATTTAACAAGATTTTCTATTTAACAGATTTTCAGTTTCTTAAAGGAAACTCACATAAAATAAGCGTTCTTCGCTATACCATAAATACGAATTCGTGTGCCCCAATGATTTTCCCTTCCCAAAAAAACTTAAATGAAAAAAAAAAAAACCAAGGGAAAATCACCCTTTGTTTTGCACCCGAAAATAAAAGGGGTAGTAGTGGGAAGAGAAATAATCTTGTTCCTTTTTTAATTGAATTCTTGGTGCCTTCGAGCGCTTTTACTGTTGCCATGGAAAAGATACAATTAATTGGATCTCCGAACTTAATGAAGAAAAGTCTTCGTGATACTTTGTAAAAAAAAATTACTTCTCCCTTTAATTGGATGCTGTTGCTGTCTCAAAATTAAATGTAAATAAAGTACACCAACACTTTAATTACGTGTTTTTTTTTACTGTAATCCTTAATATCAGAAATTCTATGCATTCATTTTTTTAGAACAGTGACTTATTTTAATACTCTTTTCAAAAAAATTAGCTTGTGTTCTTTTTACTGTATTTAAATTTAAGAAATACTTTCTTCAAGCTGATGCTCTAAGTTCTTTTGTCCCTTTATAGTTTTTTATTCTTATAAATGTATTTGAGAAATAAAATTTTGCTATGAATTAGAAACGTACGGAAATGAACTCTTTAAATATACAGGGTCAACCATAATTCAATCCGGGATTCACATTCTACTCAACATGATACTATCAACATTATTGATAGCCAGTAGCGCAAACAGAAATTTTTCAAGAGGGGGAGGGGTAGAGTCCAGGGTCGAAAGTCCACTATTTTTGTATCATATTTCAATACGCCGCCCAACTTATTCTTTTGATTTTGTGGAATTTAGGAACAAAAACACATTGAAATTAATTATTTAATGAATAATTAGCATTAATTAATGAAATTAATGATTAATAACAAACAGTTACATTTTACATATTGTATACATATTATAATCAATAAAAAAAATCAAGGGCTTTGAGGGGGCTTCGGACACGAGGACCCCCCTTGTGCGCGCCACTGTTGACAGCACATGTTATCCTTTCTTTCTATCTGTTATCCGAAAACTTGGTTCTTTACATAAGACCTCAGTTTTCTTAGCACCTTTGCTGCATGATACGAGGGTTGTTCAATAAGTAATAAGACTAAAACTATAAAAAAACAGAATACCTTTAATCGTCATCATTTACATGGTTCTTTTTCAAAATAACTTCCGTGGCACGTAATGCATTTATTCCAAAGTTCTGTCGACTACTTAAAAATTTGTAAAAGTCCGTTTTATGAGAGCTGTATCAAAACCGCCTCCGCAGTCTTTATACCTGCTTTGTTGCTTGCAAAACGTTTGCCTCGTAATGGTTTCTTAAGTTGAAGAAACAGTCAGAAATCGCATGGTGTGAGATCAGGACTGTATGGAGGGTGTGGTAAAATTTCTGCTTTGTTCTTCTGTGAAACATCCAGTACGCAACGAGCAATATGTGGTCGGGCATTGTCATGGTGCAATAGGAAGCCATTTCGAAGCAATGGACGTTTTCTTAACGTTCTGTACAATTATTCGCAGGACATTCGTGTAGTCGAGCAGTTTATGGTAGTACCGGATTCGACAGCGTTTTGATGCACAATTCCTTCAAAATTAAAAAATTATGGTCACAACTTTAACAGCTGATTTCGAAGTTTTTACTTTCTTGAGAGTAGGTGAAGATGTGTGTGGATGTTTCCAATCACACTGCTTTGTTGTTTTATGTTTGTTTCATAGTAATACAACCAAGCTTCGTCTGCCGTGATAAAGCGTTTTAAGATATTATTGCCCTCTTGCTCCAGTCTTTAATTATATCGTATCATATCAAAGGTTTCCGATGCTGATTTTTGCTTTCATTTCGACAACTGGGTGCGTCTCGTAGGCGCCCACAAACACGCTTCAGTTCGATCACGTGATACTCAAGAATACGAGTTTGTACACGCCATCTATCGGTAGCTTTTGTTAATACAGACAACAAACTTTTCTTATCCCACAGAAATTATCATTCCGATGAGTGGTTTTGCCGCAGTAAAATTAGTCTTATTACTTATTGAACACCTACGTATAACAAGAACTTCTTGAAAGGATAACTCGTGCTGTCGATAACATTAATAGTACCATGTTGAGTGGAGTGTGGCAAGAACTGGACTGTCGTATGCCGGGTAACCAAGTTTCACACACTGAGTACCCGTAAAGTACGGAAAGTTTCAGTGTTCTTTTAAATATTCTTAAATCGTCTTAAGTTTATTTCAATAACTATTGCGCTTTGAAACTCCAGAGGGATTTATGAATAATTTCGAATTTCATTTTAGAAGAAAGTGCAGTTTATAATTGAGTTTTGAATGTAAGTATTTAATAAATTGTTATAAAACTAATACGCGCGTGAGACTGATGTATCATATGATTTACCTAAATAATATGATGAACTATATTTGAGTTTCTATGAATAGGTCTCTTTTGATATTGAGAAAATCATTAATAAATAATTCTTGGATTCATATTTCATAGTCGCTTTCACAAACTGTTATAAGTAGTAATTGATTACCTTCTATGAATCAAACTATAAAATTTCCACATTGACATGCATGAAATAAGAACAAGGAGGATGTGATGTATCAGTTCAAATGTTATATTTGTCATTTAAACGCAGATTTGAATTGTAAAAAATGATAAAATAATATGAAATTTAGCGAATAATCACCATTGTGCAAATTTAATGCACTATTTTATCGAACCAAACTGAGATAATTCTACGAATGAATACCGAAATATTAAAACACATATTCTAAATGAAAAATGTTATAAAATAGAAGTAAAGGACCACTCTAAGAGAACTCATGCATTGAAAAACCATTATCATGTTAAGGTGACATTTCATATAGACAATCAAATTTATATCTGTCCATATCGGTGGTTTCTAAATTTACTATGCGCATGACACCCTTTATATTCAATACTTGGCTTTGTGAAACAATTCTATTCTAACGTATAATAGAAAAATTGCAAATTTATCTTAAACGTCCCGATTGGTTAATGTTGACGTAAAAATAAAATATAAATAAAACACATTGTGATATCTGAAAGTGTATTTATTAAAATTATAATTTTTACACATCAGAATATGAAAAATATATTTTTTTTTCAATGAGATGTGGGGAAATTTATGGGAAAGATATGAATTATCCTTCTTTTGGGTTTTTAATCTCCCCGCAATCAAAAAAATGTCCCGATCCAAGATTTTTCCCCCTACATTTTTTGTTTTGATCCCCCGGTTTTAACTGTGCAATTTTTGCACGCTTTTAGAATTTGGTCTTGATCCTGTTTTAATTTTGAATTCTTTGCTTCGATATAGTATTCCTTTTAGGGGGGGAGTAAAAGAGATTTTTGATTTTGCCATATGAAACTGCGACTGATGTCAATTGCATTCGAAAAATACTTGCGTAACGTACTTTATCTTCGTAATACTATCAAGAATAGAAATATTTTATGTTCAAAACTAAGGAAAATCTTATTGCATTCACTTCAGATTTCAGGATCATGCACAAAACAAACAAAAAAATAGATGCATAACTCTTTAATATTACCTATTTTTAAGGGGACCATTTTTTTTACAATCAAAAGGACAAAAAATTTAAGAAAAAGTTACAACTTAAATATATGAAACGTTTTATTATTTCAAACAAAATACACAAATTTTACATTTTTTTTAAATTTTTATCTTAAACGGTATTTTTTCATTAATGAATTTTTTTTGTCAACATATTTTTCTAATATATCGGAAAGTTTGGGAAAAAATATTTTATACTCAATTTTTGGTATGTACAAAATATTAACATTAATTTTTATTTCTCACTGGTCGCTTCACAAAAAACATTACCAACTGAAAACAACTCTTTCAACTGCTGATTAGTTCCAGGGAGCACAAAGTAAATTTAACAAAATAATTATATTTTTATGTGAATGTGTTATTTTTAAATGGTTTAAGTATTTTAGCCATTTTTTACCAATTTTCAATGTGTTGATTTTTCAATTGTTCATATTTATTTGAATTTAAATATATGTTCAGTCTACTTTCTACTTCAAACAGACATTTGTCATCGATTTTAATATCAAAACTCAACGGAATTTTCTATATCTGCCCAATTTACTTGCGACAAAGTCAAAAGATACCATCGAAAACTGTTATTTCCTATGATATTTGTTTCAGACCATTCTTCGACATTTTAAAAATATGTTTGTTTCATATCTGAATACAGAGATAAACAGATAAGTTTTAAAATATTGAAAAGGAGGACAAAAAGGAGGACACTTTTTGAGGAAGGACAGAACCTATAAAAGGAGGACTGTCCTCCCTTAAAGAGGACGGGTTGTAACCTTACTATTTTAGACAAGTTGTTACATGTAGCGTGCGTGACTAGAACCCGCTCCTATTTAAATCTGCGTAGACGGCCACAACCGCGATCGGTTCGACCTCCACCATGCGATGTATTTTACTACTTTACGATGACGACCACTTGTATTTTAAGTCCCTATCCTTTTTGTTTTACTCTGAAATTTTTTAACTCGTAAAAACCATCACTAATTTATTTTAACTGCGGTAAAAATGGTATCGTGTCACAAATATTTTACTTTATAACAAGCCTTTCGCGGACCACCTCAGCAAATGCAAAGACCTTCAGGGGGCCGTAGGAATCACCTTGGGGACATACAATCTATTCTTCCTCCATATGTACAGTCGATAATTAACGAATTCACCGAGACCGAACATTTTGTTCATTAATTCGGGGTCCAAACAAAATACACATTCTTTGCACTTACCTTTTGGAAATAATACGCAACTACGCAAAAAATATCCACAGCTAGAAATTGCACAGTTTTTTCAATTCCTACTAACAGCTCACACTCTCTATATATTTATTTATTCAATTCCTACTATTAGCTCACGATCTCTATGTATTTATTTATTTATCTTGGTGGAATTTTCAATTGTTAATAAAATACATTTTAAAGCGCTCGATTGAGCTGAAATTTTATATACATGATTATTTTGGATGGCAATACAATAATTTAATTATAATTAATAAAAATTCATTGATTAAAACTTTTTTAAAAGAATTACAAATACAGCCACGTTGGCGACTTGTGTCAAAACTTTAAAAGGGTTTGTTTTCTCACATTTTAAAGCATTTAGAGTTGAACTGAAATTTTAAACACACGATTGTTTTGGATGACAATACGATACTTTAATGATAATTAATAAAAATTAATGACCCCTTAATGTTGTGATTCTGTCATGTATATATTATATATATATAATATATATATAATATATATATATATATATATATATATATATATATATATATATATATATATATATTATAATTGTAACTATTTAATAAAAAGTAGAGAGCTCAAATAAAATTTTTCTTTGTTGATCTAATTAGGAATTGAGACTCAAAAATTCTTTTTTTCAATTCCTACTATTAGCTCTCACTGTCTATATATTTATTTATTTATATATTTGTATATTTATATTTATTTATCTTGGTGGAATTTTCAATCGTTAATAAAATACATTTTAAACGCTCAATTGAGCTGAAATTTTATTTACAGGATCATTTTGGATGACAATACAATAATTTAGTTATAATTAATAAAAATTAATTTATTAAAACTATAATTATTTAGAGAATTACAAATGCAACCACGTTGGTGACTTAGCGACCCTTTTTGACGATTTTGTGTAAAAACTTGAAAAGGTTTTTCTCGCGTGTTTAAGCATTCAGTTGGTCTGAAATTAAAAGGACAATACGATACTTAAATGAAAATTAAAAACAATTACCACAATGTTGTGATTCTGTCCAAAGTATATATACATATTTACATTAATTGTAACTATTTAATAAAAAGTAGGTAAAGGAATTGACTTAAAAACTATTTTTTTATATTACTTGTTTTATTCAGCAGATAAAATTAGAATTAGTATATTATTACGCACCGGTTAGTTTGAAATTTTAACATACTAATAGGTGTTTGTCAATTTTCTTGATTCCTGACACGAAATAATTATTATTCGACTTTATGCGAAAAAGAAAATACTGCTTCAATTGCATCCTTCTGTATAAGGTATCCCCAGATTTTGAATAATTGAAAATATAGTTCTCCTCTAATTCTGTCTCTCTCTCTCACTAAAATGCAAAAATCCTTCCACTATATTTTTAATTAAGTTAATTAAGAGAAGACAATTTGTCATTTGTCAGAAAAGGAACTCATTAAGTAGAAGATTAGGTGAAAGATTAAATAATGTAATGATACATCTTCATGTGCCCCTCTCAACCATTGCATTTAAATTAAATTGAAATCTAAAATTGCATGCAAATTCGACAGAATACATAAGTACGCAGAGAACCTTCTTTTGTAAAACTGGTTGGGAACCAGTTCGATTCGGTTCAAATAAACGCACGCACTCGGTAATTTTACATGAACCAATATTAGTGTGGAATTCAAATAATCATTTAAAATGTCTGGCGCCACAATTAATGATTACTACTTTTGAATAAATGTTTATATAGGGCTCTTTTAAAATTATATGCCTAGTACAAACCATTAATTATTAAAGATTTCATTTTGACTTTTGGTGTATCAATCACACACATACATGATGATATTATATTATAATAATATAAATAATAATATAATATATCATGATAATATTAATCATGATAATATACGCTATTGGTCATGATATTAATCATAATATTCGCTATTGGTCATGATAATAATCATGATAATATTCGTTATCCACAGTCTGAGCCAAAGGCATACAGACCCTTGGTCCTCTAGCCTCTAAAATCTTTTTATTAGAGTCCATTACTCCCAGTGTATAGGAATTTGGGAGTTCGATTTGCTGAAGATAGTTCGTTACAAAACATTTTTTCATCCAGCAATCCTTCGTGTAGAGGGGGGTCAATGCGAGTTAAATCTGTCGCGGTTTCGAGTTCGCATGATATAAATGTTAAGGTGGCGGGAAGTGGAAAGTGAGGCGCTTGCTGAGATGTCGCCTTCTTTTATTGAGTGATTCAAAATTAAATTGCTGAATGCTAACGTTCTAAAAGCGTTAATCAACTTCGCCTTTAAAAGGGATTAAAAATTTTTTAAAATACAATTTCTGAAATAAAACAAGTGAACCCCAAATTTTTTTCCGTGTCTTTAAAATTTTAAAGGGTTATGGTACAAACCCATGGCGGGTTTGGGGGTTAAATTGGGTGCCCGGGGGTGGGAATATTAACGGCAAGCGCCCGGACTTTGGCGAGGGCCCCTTTTTTAACCGAAATTTGGGGGAACGAATGGGGGCACCCCCCATATACACCCAAATGGGGGGTCTTGATTACAAATTTTCTGACCCGTAAGGCGGGTTTGGGGTCTTCCGAACTCAATGACTGTTTCCCCCTGTCACATACCCCCCCCTTTTGGGAAACTAAAGCCCCCTATTTTATGAAGTTAATTTAAAGGGATTGTCTTTATATTTGATCCCCAATTCTCTTTCCTTTCCCTAATTTGAAAACCCCCCCATTTTCCCCTTTTTTAAAAGGGGGTTTTTTAAAAAATTTTTTTTTTTTATTTCTTAAAAAATTGGGGGCGGGTTTTTATTTTTGGTTTTAATGGGATTTTTTAATTAAAAAGGGTTTTAATTTTGGGGCAAAACAATTTCCCTTTTCAAAAACATTCTTATTAAATTCAATAAAAAGGGAAGGGGCAGAATTTAAAATGCAATCTAGAGTAATGTGAAAAATATTAAAAGAATGCAAGTAAACATCTTCAGTGGAATGTAAACAGTAAAGAAAAGTGTTTCTGGTGGTAAAGCAAACAGTTTGGATGCCCAAAAATGTTAGCTAGTTGCATATTCGGCTGAAAGCTCTCAATTACTACCGGATAAGATGGAGTGAAGTTTGAAAAGAGAAAGTGTTTCATATAATAATGATCCCCTGAACCTTCTTAGAAAAGAACGAGATCGATCGAAGTATTTGAACGAGTATAAAGAAAGGGCACAGAGCGCAGACGGATTTGCTATTTCTCAATTTATCCAATTACTTTGATAAATAGAAAGTTTTCGGGCTTATTTAGGTCTTGCCTTGAGAAATATCTGCTTCCACATGCTTGTTTGCTCTCTCCGGTTTCTTTAGAGAGAAATTCAGTCTTAATAAAAAAAAAAATGTTAAGAGGAATGCTGGAAAAAAGTTTCTTGTTATTTTATTTTTCTGTTGCTTGTTAAAGAAAAGACTAGATAGGAATTCTGTATAAAAAAAGATGGGGGAGGCGGGAGACCAAATCGATTTGGAGATGTGAAAATAAATTTTTTTGTGCTCTATTATTCAAGGGGGAAGAGATCTTCAAAACATATTTTTTTTTAGTATTTACCTTAACTATTTTTTCTTCTCAGATTTTGTTAAATCTAATTGAAATACAATTGGTGTGTTTTGAGAATGTTGTTCGACTCTTTATATTTAATTAAAAATATCTCCTCTCCAAAAAAAAAAGAAATTTAACTTTCTGGAAATTAAACGACTTAATATCGAATCTAATTCTTCTATTTAGCAAGGTTGGAAATTTGTGAGGTACTATCTCAAATGTGCCGTAAAACCCAGCGTTTTACGTGAACTTTTAACACCAAAAATAAGATCAAAATTTACGAGCGCGCATTATACGCCGGGTATAAAAATGATAATTTAAAAATAAAGAAGAAATGAGCATGAAAACAAAAACTAGACTTCTACATATATCGAAATTCTGTTTATTTAAAAGAAGTGCCATACCTCATGAACTTAAAGAGTTGAAGTTCTGGAAGTATACTATTTTTTTTTTCTTCAAAATCCTGGTATAATACACTACTGGCCATTAAAATTGCTACACCTGGGAGAAATGTAGATAACAAAATGATATTCATTGGACAAATATATTTTACTAGAAATAACAAGTGATTTAATTTTCAAGAAATTTGGGTGCATGATCCCGGAAAACAAAATTTAAAAAACAACAACCTCCGGTAGTAATAACAGAATACGCCTGGGGTGGTGAAAAAAAATTGGGTGGGGATGCGATACCGATGCCCATGTTCCCAACGATTCCCAGAGTATTTGGGGTGGTGACGGGTCGTTTGACAGCCATGGGCGAGTTTTTTTTGGCGGGGATCTGGGGGAAAGAGGAAACAGGGAACAACCGAACATTTTTCGTGTCAAGAAAGATCCGAACAATATTGGCAACATGCGGTAGTGCATTATCTTGCTGAAACGTAGAGTTTCGCAGGACTAGAAAAAAGGGTACAGCCACGGGTCGTAACTCACCAGAAGTGTAACGTGCACTGTTTAAAGTGCCGTCAATGTAAACAGGAGATGACCAAGATGTGTATCCAATAGCACCCCATATTATCGCGCCAGGTGATGGGCTAGTGTGACGATGACGAATGCTCGTTGTCAATGTACGTTCACCACGATGCCACCAAACACGGATGCGACTATCTTGATGCTGTAAAGAGAACCTGGATTCATCTAAAAAGGACGTCTGGCCATTCGTGCGTCTAGGTTCGTCGTTGATCACACCATTAAAGGCGCTCCTGCCAGTGATGCAGCATCAAGGGTAGCCGCAGCCATGATCTTCGAGCTGAGAGTCCATGCTGCAGAAAACGTCGTCGAGCTGTTTGTGTAGGCACTTTTTGTGTTGCAAACGATGCCAATTCTGAACTCGGGTCTCGTGACGTGGCTGCACGTCACAAGAAAGACATGCGGGTAACATGATGGTTTTCTTGGCTGCTAGTGATAGGGGGCCGTTGAGACCCAGCACGACGTTCCATATTACCGTCCTGAACTCATCAATTCCATATTCTGCTAACACTCAATTGGATCTCGAAAAACGCGAGGAGCAATCCTGTGATACTATAAGCCGCATTCCCGGTACGCTACAATTCGACCTTTATTGAAGTCAGAAACGTACTGGTACGTATCTCTACTTACACCAGACATCGCAACAACTTTTCACCAGGCAACAACGTTCAAATGCAATTTGTGTATAAGTAACTGGCTGAACAATTTCCTCATTTTAACACATTGTAGGTGTCGCTATCGGCGCCTGCTTTGTCTGAATGCGCTGAAAAGCTAATCATTTGCTTGTCACAGCACGTTCTTCCTGTCGTTTAAATTTCACATCTATAGCATGTTGCCTTCTTGGTGTAGCAGTTTTAATGGCCAATAGTGTACTTCGAGTAAATGACTTTAAGGCATAAGGGCATTGTACACATACATTTCAGGTTTCTCCGTAATAAAGGGGGTTCGCACTATACTGCGAATATACTGAAAAGCTAAAAAATGCAGCTTGAAAGTGTAGATGCGTGTTATATGGCGGATTTTACGATAGTATTCTGCTGTCAATTTTGATCCATATTTATGAATCTCATTAGTACCACCGTACTGTTATAGTGACTATATTGAACTGCACATATGTAATTTGAATTGTAATCAAACTCAGTGGCGTAACAGACCATGAGGGCCAGAGCCTACTGTGCCCATCCCAGTATATATGGGTGCTGAGGTGCATGAGCAGATGTCCCGATCAGGTGGTTAGTCTGAAGCGAGACCCCCAGTGTTGAAGTTCCCAAGCAAGCTTGGTACTCATTTATCGACCCACTGTAGTAGGAATGAAAGGCTGTGTCGACCTCGCCCAGCCCGGGAATAGATCCCAGACCTGTGGTGTGGAAGCGCGATACGCTACCACTCGACCCCCGGGCCTTCCTATTATAAATTAAGTAAAATTTTATTTGTTTGAATAAAATACTATATGAAATATATACAGATACTTAAGACTGGGCTAAGTCTGGAATAATTCACTTCGCTTCTACACGTGGTGGTCGTCATGGACTCGTCATGTGTTCCTGTTAGGTGCCACTGAAGACCAGCCGAAAGTAAAGGGACTAATGCACGTTAAATTTGTCGTGGCTCCAAGTACTGAAGTTGATGTGACGTTTAAGTTTGGAGAGTAAGGTGACAGTTCAGAAGTGCTTGTCACTTGACGGAGACTCAAAATGTCGAGGTCTGTCGTTAATGGCTTCTACAACATAATTGCACCTGCATAAAGTTCTCCTTATTATGTATCATTGCATTAAATTTTATTACACTACAGAATAATATTAATCTCTTATATAATGAAGTATCTTCCTTATAAATTAACCTTTTTAATTTATAACTTAGTATATTGTGGTTGCATTTATCAAATGTTATTTAAGACAAGTACTGATAAATATTAATTTTATACAAAAGTGTTATTACTACAATTTAAATGGTTATTGATTTTTTTTAGAAATTTTTTCGCATGATTGGTACAACAAAGAAACAAAATTTTCATGTATTAGGTGCGATTAACTTGAAAAGAGTATTCCTGTGAAATGTACCAATTTGGAGACACATTTAAAATCTTTTTACTGTCTGATAATGATTTCTAATGTTTAATTGGATTACAGGCTTAGTAATTCAGTAATCGGCGTCTTCAATTATAGCATCTTAAATGAAATTTTTAGTTTTGGATCAAAAGGATTCGTTTTGCAATACGAAATCTTTTCAAAACATGTGTTCCGAATTTCACGCAACACAAAGAATAATCATACTAAATTCGTCGATGCAAATTTGCTAAGAAATAACACATACCAAAATAGACAATACATACAAAATATTATTTATTTATAATAAAAATTGCACAATTTATCTTCAAATAATGGTATTTTGTGTATTATTTCTACGATTTTACGAATACTAATTTTCTTCAATTTTCTAAAGATTTTAGACGAAAAAAATAATTGTATTACTTCGATATTAAATATTTCCAGGCCTTAGAAGTATGTTTCACATTTTCCCCTTTTTGTTGTACAGCTTTGCAATTTTCATGGAATATACTTTTTGTCATGATAAACTGAAAGGAATAAACTATTTTTTAGAAATTCCTGAGTAAATTTTTGGAGTTCTCCCATAACAGATTTTCCTTACTCGTACACCTTCAATGCTTTCACTTTTTTTTTTTTTTATTTTTTTTGCCCCAAGTCTCCTTTTTTCGGATGTTTCTGACAGGCTTTGAACAGTCCTTTTAAAAACTCGACGTTAGAAATATTTACTTTTCTCTTTATTTTAAACCATCTTTGGGACTTCTTACAAAAGTATTTTTTTCTGTCTGGAAAAGAATTTAACGTCTAGGGTGATTTTCATGCATTATTAAAAAATACCTTTTTTTAAACCTTTAAGGACGTCTTTGTGGCACTTTTTTAATGGATTTTTTTTCTCCATTTCGAACGGTATGGTTAATTGGAAACGTTTAAACTCCCAAGATTCCATATCCATTTTTGACTGACTGTTTATTAATTATTAACGCTGGATTTTAAAGAAACACGAGAGCTATAAGTGACGACTCTCTGAATTTGAACCAAGGTCTGGTAACTGCCTCGACAGTTGAGCTTGTATTACATTCACCAAATTTCCACATCCCTCCAAGGTAGAGGTTGTGTGTGTGGCAGATTGAACGTGCATTATTATTCCATTGAAGCCCCTAACATCACGACCTGTGTTAGTGGCATCAGGATTTGAACCCATGATTCAATGAAAATAACACCAGCCATGACCCCTCGCCTACTGTGGCCATAGGAATTTTGAAAGTATAGCTGCTTAATTTTTGTTCCTAAATATGTACTGAAATTAGTGTTTAAATTATATCCCGATTATTGAATAGTGCGTGCGGTATCCTTGGGGTTGTTTTCATGAGCTCGTGACCAGCGTGTCATGAGTTCTCGCCCCAGTGCCATTGAAGACCCATCGTGTAGAGTAGCTGATGCACATTAAATCTACCGTGCTTCAATGTTCTCTCATGGGCGTGGTGGGGAAGTTTGGAGAGCGGATGCTCGCTCAGGTGTCATCCTTTTCACATGATAGAGGCTCAAAACTACAAGGTCCGTTGCCAATTGCCTTCTTGTTGCTTTATAGAGCGACGTTAACAAAAAATCACTCAAATATTTTTTCCTGTTGAAATGTTCAAAGACAGAAATTTACTATACCAATATTGGGAAAATAATGCAAGCAACATAAACTAGACGAATTAATAACTACCGTAAAATCCGGCGTATAACGCTCACCTATACTTTCAAGTTTCAATTTTTAATTTTTTGGTATATCCGCCATATAATGAGCACCCCCTTTTTTACGAAGAGACCCGACATATACGTGCACAATGCTCTTATATTTTGAAGTCATTTTTTCGAGATATTATTTCAAGGTTATGGAAAAAATAGTATACTTTTAGAACCACAACCCCTAAGGTTCATAAGGAATGTCATTTCTTTTAATTAAACAGTGTTATGAAGTACGTCGAAGTCTAAATTTTTTTCCATGTTCATCTTTTTCTCATTTTTAAAGCTCTCATTTTTATACCCGGCGTAACGCGCACTCTTAAATTTCGATCTTATTTTTTTGTGTTAAAAGTGTGCGTTATACGCCGAATTTCACGGTACTTATGATTGGGAAAGGAGCAGTAATGGATTTAATTTTATTTCTTTATTTCATGGTGTATGATTTTCTCAATGTACCAAATAAATACATTCTTATGGTAAAAGTTTTAATTTTTAAGCTCATTTAATTTAGATGGAACTTAAATTCTGAAGAATAAATATGTGTACAGTAAGACCCCGCTTAACGCGGGGGATACGTTCCATCAAATTAGAGCGTAATGCGAAACAGCGCTAAACGAGCTGTCTAAATGAAAATAATGGGGTTAGGAGAAGATGGATAGAAAATTGGTTAGGTATTAAATTTAATAATTATGTTTTTTTTAATAAAAATAAAACCAAACATTTATTTTTTTACAAAAATAAAAACAATATAAACTAATATATACATATAAAAACAAATAAAATTCCAAGTCAGTCAGATCATTCAGTCTATTCTGTGTTTTCAATTTTCTGCCTTTTTGTCAAGAAGGCATCTTGTTGAAGTTGCCAAATTCAATGCAGCACTCATTTGAGATGGACGTTCACCAGAATCTAATCTTCTAATCACTTGCATTTTAGTTTCCAGTGAAATGCTTTTTCTGGTTGCTTTCTTTTCTTGTTTTTCATTATCACCCATCATAAAAACTAAATATCATAATATTTGTCTCTCACTGTATTAATCGTTACAGTATTATATAAATTTATACTTAAAGTAATGTTAACAAATGCTTCAAATGATAAAAATACGTCCGTACAGCACCACACCAAACAAGAAACACAACTACACTGCTTCGGATATGTTATGTACATATTTTGAAACCTACAAGTTAGGAGAATCCCCGTAGCGCTGCGAGCAATTTCGGGGAATCCCCGGGTTGAAATAAAAGAACGCTAAACCGCGCGCGCGCGCGAAACAGCGTTAAGCGGGGTCTTACTTTATTTAATATTTATTCTTTCTTACTATTCTTTTGTGAAGGTTAGAGTTCGAGTTAGGAATTTTGCTAAATAACTAGGATTAAATGAAGACTAGTTCAGATAAGGTCCCTTGACAATAACATATTTGGTTGCTTCCATGCGACTCTTAATTTGAATTTTAAAAAATTCCAAGAAACTCTCTGAATAATTATTCCCTTGAATTTTTCCATCATTTTTAATTAAGATTATTTGTATACCACATCATCTTGATACCGAAAATTTAGTATCGTTCCCCATTTTTTTTTAAGCTACATTTTCCTTAACAATCGCTATAAATTTTTATTGATATAATTATGGGGGTGGACCTAAAAAAAATCTTGAAATCTTTTTCGATCAGTATATTATAAAAAAAGTTGCCTTTCACTTAGTTATTTTAAAAAGGTGGAAAGGATTCAAATTAAAAATCTGCTAGCGTATCGCACTTAAAATTTCTCCATTTTTCAAAGTTTTAAGTTTTTTTAATAGTTTTTTTTTCACATTTATTTAATTTACCTATTTCGTAACACTAATTCCTAAACATTAAGTTTAGGATAGGAAGAGAGAGAAAAAATGTTAAGGGGAGAGAGTACGATTTAAGCAAAAATTTTCAATTTAAGGGTTTTTTAAAATTTGTTTGGTTGCCCCCTATGTATGTATACTATGCTAAACAGATTTTGTGCTCAAAATTTCAAAAAAAGCTAGCCATGTAATTTTTTAAGGAAAAAACTTAAAATTTGTGAAGTGTTTTTTAAAATGCTACTCCTACAAAAATGTACGTACATGCATCAAATTTGATTTACAAGTACGTAAAACTATGCATAATAAAAGTTGGTATGGGTTTTACGTTAACGTGATTGTTATTCATACAATACTTCTTTTTAAGAATGTTTATTGAAAATTCCTTAAAAATGTATAAATTCTGAGTTCAATTATTTAAAAAAAATTAAATATTGCTTTGATTCAAAAATGCATACCAACTTTTGTTACATGTACTATTAGCAATAGGTAAAAAAAATTCAAAGCATTAGGATCAATAGAAAAAAGCCTTAGCATTTTAAATGAAGACTATAACTAGTTATTTTATCTTCCTGAGATAAGTAAGTTTAAAGTTTTGATTTGCCATAGGGATGTGAATAAAAACGAACATGAAATCTATCATAATTCTGCGTTTTTTAAGTTTACAGCTTTCAAATTTTGTGAGGTTTTAGAAAAGTATATAAAGAATAATTTAGGCTAAAAAAATTAAATTTGATTTTTTGACCGATTTTGGTCAGTTGAATCGTCTGTTCCCTTAAAACCTGTAGATTCAAAATATTCAATGTTCGTGCACAAAGCAGAGTTTTTCCTTAAATAATTATTAGTATTTCATAATTTTACTCCGCTCTTTTTTCTCTGTTAAAGAACAAAACTTAATAAGCAGTTACTATATTTTACATTTTGACAGTGTGCTAATTATTAAGCTTAGTCCAAAAAGTTATCCAATATTTTTATTCAAATAATGTGTGGCAGCGGTAGATAAATGGTAATTTTTACAGAATCGTTGTTGGCGTGTCATAAGTTTGAGCCTAGTACCACTGAAGACCCTTCGTATAGAAGTGGCCGATGTACATAAAATATATCGAGGTTCAAACGTCCTCCGTTGATTTGGTGGGGAAGTTAGGAGTGGAGGGTATCAGAGTTCAGGTATCGTTCTCGTCACTTGACCAAGGTTCAAAATTAAGAGTTTGGTCACCAGTTGCCCTCGTGGAACTTTATAGTGCGACGTTAATTTTACTCTCATTTACTCTATTTAAATAGTGGACATCAAAGTTAGATTTTCCAGAAAATTCCTTATTGATCTTGATAAATGAAATCTTCGTGATAATGCCATCTCTTGTTTCAACACTACACACTTTTTAAAATGTTACTGTCTTTAGTTTAACTTGGAGATCCACCTTTTAGGTTCGATAGGGAAGCTTTGGAATTCCGTAACTTATGTCATTTATTACACCATAACATTGAAGGAAAGTGGACGCGATCAAAGTTGATGTGCAATGAGAGACTCCATAACGTGAGACCACTGATCGCTAATGTTGTTTTTAGAATGACCAATGATGTGTTTAGTTTGGGATATGAGAAGCAAAAAAAAATAAATTAAAATTTGTGAAATCCGAATATTTCATGGAAATAGCTAAGGTATCCGACTACGTTCAGAACCATGATTTTAAAAAGCGCATAAATGGATAATTTTCATGGTATTTAGTGTCACTTCGATTAGAATATATGTATAAAAATGTTTTAAAGACATCTTGACAAAACAAATTATTTAAATACAATATTTCGGCAAAAAATTAACTTAGAATAACCTTTTTTCAAAATGTTCTCCTTTTGTGAAAAATACTTCTATTATAATAATATTTTGCCTGTATAAAACTGAACCTCTGTACAGAGGCTCAACTACAATTTGAAAATTCACATTATTTTCAGTCCAACCATTGAAATAATTATCGGCGTTTTTTCTTAAAATTTCTCCCCTCTGTTGTCGTAAAACATGGATAAACCCACTTCAAGTTATAGATTTAAAAATTCTAGTTGAGCCTCTATACAGAGGTCGGGAGGCGATATACAGGCAAAATATTATAATAGAACCCTTTTTTCACAAAGGAAATATTTGAAAATGGTTAAAATTCTATGCATTTTTGCAAAATAGTGTACTAAATAATTTTTATGAAATACTATTCTTAAACAATTTATATCGTTTTTATCTAAGTAACATTAAATATCATACATATTATCCATTTATACGCTTTTAAAATCACGGTTCGGAACGATGGATCCTTAAGGATTTCTTTAAAATTTTTAAAAATCAAAAATGTGGGATACTTTTTTATGTTAGAAACAAAACTGAATATTCATTTTTTTCATCAAGTGAACTGATTAAAATTCTTCACCCAGAATGGCTTGGAATTGTAATGAGACCCGATACATATATAAAGATTAGAAAATAAATCATTAACACATATCCAATTAACCAATTATCGCGAATAATTCATCAATATCTTTTTTTCCCCGAGTGGATATGTATCTAATGAAGCATAATCTGATATATTTTTTACCTTTCTTTCACCCAACGCCTCACCAGCACTTTGCTTATTGCATAAATATTGCATTTTTTTTTTAGCAACAACCTGTTCTGTGTCTATCTCTTATGACATATTTGCTCATTCTGGCATGCGGAATTTGTTTCCTGATTATGCTCACAGCAAGCAAGCAATCACGGGTCAAACAAACAAGGTCTAAGTTTATGTTAGATTCAAAAAAAATTCTTCAGATGTTTTAAAAACACTCGTTTCTTTGTAAAAAACAATGGTAAAATAATTCGTTTTTCTACTTGACATCTGTGATACCATCTTTTGTACTTTCAGAGGTTCTTGTTCATGAATAGGGATTACTTTTAAAGCTCACCAAAGCTGAATGTCTACTTATGGAACTGACAAGGAACATTTTTCCTTTCTTAAATGTAAATGATTTCTGACACTGATAAATACTTCCAATCGATTATGGAGACAGCTTCATTTGTGACTTTAAGGGGTTTGAAACTTAACGGCAAAATGCCACGGGTTAAAGTTGTTAATTCTATGATAATTCAGCCACGCGAGAACTTGAATGAATTTAGACGCCAAATCTGAACAACGATAAATATCAGGTTAACTCCATTTACATATGAGATAGTGATTCTATGTTGTTCGAGAAAATTAAAGGAATAACAAAGAAAACATGTCTTCTAAGGATTCAAATTCTGAAATTCTTGTACAGTCGTGGTAGCCTAGGGGTCATCATCACGGGCTCGTGGCCCGCGTGTTGTAAGTTTGAGCACTAGTGTCTCTGAGTGGTTAATACACGTTAAATATTTAGTGAGGGTCAAAGTGATCACTTGACCATGGGACAAAATTACGAGATCCGTCACCACTAACCCGCGTATTGCTTTACATTGCGACGTTAACAAATATTAATAGAAAATCTCGTTTTAAGTTTTACGGCTTAATCCTTTATCTACAGACGGTACTTTGTACCACTCCCTTTTTTTACATAGAATAACCATTTTTCGAATACTCTGACGATATTTAGAAAAAAAATTTTTCGAAATCCCCTGTTAAAAATATGGCGCACAAAGGGGAATGTTTTATAGCAGAAATGCGTTTTTGCTGATGCGTTTTCAGCGGATTGCGAAATTTTCCCGAAAAAATAGTTAATTCAAAAATTTAAATTTTTTTTCTTCTTTTTTTGTATGTTAATGAAGACCTTTGAAAACAATTTGACTATTTATTTTAAGTAAGCAGTTTATATAATTCATTTTACAATTGAATATCTTTAATTAATTAATTAGCTCCAACGAACTAAATTTCCCAAATTTGAGTATTTTGTTTATGTATATCCCTTAATTTTCAATGTAGTGATAAAAAAAAAAATGCATGAAAAAAAAAAAAAGGCAGTAAATCATAATGTGGTAATAAAGGGGTTTTTTTCTGCGTGTTTTTGACACGATATTGCTAAACTTGTTTTTTTTTTGCGCGCAAAAAAAAAATTTTTTTAAAGACTACATTTCGAAACGACAAATTAAAAAGCTTTAACCTTTTGAAGTTTTTTAAAACTTTTTTAAATGGTTAGAATTATATTTAAAAAAAAGAAAAAAAAAACAGGCGAAAGCGCTGAGACGTTATCTGTATGGTGAGTATTAAAAATTTGTTGGTCTATGGGAGAGGTGTTTGAACCCCAAACCCCACCTTTTGGTACGCCACCGTAATGATCTATTTTTTTAATACGTAGTTTTAAATTTAAATCGTATAAGTGTTTTGTGTTACATCGGTCTTGAAGGATAATTCTTTTAACCATACTGAATCAGAGAACAAGATGTCTTGATTTCAAGTTATTACAAACTGACTTATTTCTTTTTTCAAGAATAAAGAATCTTGGAGAGGAATTTCCAACATATTTCTAAGTACTCGTAGAAGGTCAAATGGGATATTCGCTTTCTAATCCATTTAACACGGCTATGAACTGTCATTGATCTAGGCTTCGAAAAATTATCAATGAGTTAATTTTTGTAGATGTCAACACATTGTCCATCCTATTGTACGCAATACTTCTTGATACGAAATATAAACGTTTGAGGGATCTAGTATGTGTACTAAATTTCAGACTTTTCCTAAATAATGCCCAAACGTGTTGATTTTTGGGATCAATGAAGGAATTGCATATATTGCTATGGAAGTCAGTTTTGATAATTGTAGGTTGAATCAGAAATGATTCACAAACACAAATGGTCCCTCTCTGGGCTAATATAATTTATTACCTGAACACAAGCACTCTTCTAGCTACTAAATATACAGTTCCATGTTCTATGCATTTTTTCCCAAGAAAATTGCATCGAGACAGAGATATTTCTGCTTGCTGAAGCACATGAGTACTATAGCAGCCTACTGGCCCCCTCCGGGCCTGTTCCTACGGGGAAACTGTAAATACCGATGGTGGCGCAAAATGAATGCTAACATTACCATTGGTTATAAGATTGTGTATTTCTGCAAAAACTCAAAAAAGTAGTAAAATATATACTGTCCTTTAAAAATGCTTCACATCGATATTGGTTCCAATAATTTATGAAAAATGGTGAAATCCTTGTCACTAGTTTAGATAAGGTTTTAATAATTTCAGTTTGATTAAAAGCGGAAAGCAATTTTGAACCACTAAAATCTAATTTGCTTTTCTACTAAGACATTAGTGTGAAGCATTTTGAATAAGGAGTTTTCCTACGCCTGTTTAATGGAATTGAACTTAAAATCGCTATACTTACAGAGTTGGGAATTTTACAGATATTATTAGATAAAGTATCAATCTTCTGGATCTTTTACAGATCAAAATAGAAGCATGTGTTTATTATGATCGTAATACACTCATGTATAGTAAAGCTACTGATTCAATTAAAGCAACACACTACCGCAAAGCATTAAAGCTGGCTATTTGAATTGTAAAATCCGTCCATACATTCCGAATCCTCTGCGCTGTTTCAAGTGCCAGAGGTTCGGACACTCTCAAACTGCCTGCAGAGGACAATTGACGTGCTCTAGTGTGCATCTGTTGGACATGCCTCCTTAGATTGCAGTCTGGAGCTGAAATGCGTCAATTGTACACAGCCACACTCCGCGGATTCTAAACTTTGTCCAAAATGGAAAACAGAAAAAGAAATCCAAACAATTAAAACAAACAAAAACATATCATATTTAGAAGCCCGAAAATTAATAGCCCCTCAACCTTCTCAAACTTACGCTCAAGCTGCCAAATCCTCTGTTAAAAACAATTCCACTCAAACAGATGAAAATATAACCAAAGTAAAATGTCCACCTTTGAAGTTACTTCAACCACTAAAACCAATCCCCAAACCAAATATATCAATAACCACTCCTGTTATATCCACATCATCTTCTACCCAAGCAGAACTTTTGCCGTCCACCTCTGCAACAGAATCTAATGTCTCTGAACCTCAACCACCTATTCCTGTATCTGGTGACGCACTTTCCACCACAAATAATATGTTTACCCTAAAAAAATTTCCCTTCCAACCAATGTTTTTCCTCATCCAACTCCAGTATTAAACCCCCTTCTGGCTCTACAACTACAAATAATTCAAAAAAAAAAAAAATTCGGGATAGAAAAAAAAAAAAGTTACTTAAAATAGTATTAGACAAAAAAATGGCCCCCACATAAAACCGAAAAACCAGCTCCTGATGATTATACAACGGATGGGAAAAATGATTGTTTTACGACGTGGAAGATGATATTGAATCAAATCCTGATTACTTTAAAAAAAAGGGAAAAAATTTTACTACAAGGGAGGATTAATTTTAACTCCGACGAGACACAAAAAAAATAACTTTTCTCCTTATTCAAACTTGGTGGGGAATTCCCCCCCACCAACCCCAAATTTAAAATATATTGAAAATGAATTTTATACTTTTTTTAAGTTTTTAAAATTTTTTTAAAAAATTTTTAAACAAATTTTTAAACATATTTTTTGGGGAAAAATTTATACCCAAAAATTTGGCTCTTCCGACGTGGAAAAAATTTTTTAAAAATTTTTTAAAACCACCCCAAATTTTTACGGTGTATGTAATTTAGAACTAAAACCATAAAAAAATTTGGTGAAAAAAAAATGGGTGGTTTTTAAAAAAAATTTAAAAAATTTAAAAAAAAAATTAACGAAAATTTAAAAATTTTAAAAAAACGTTCCATGCGTTTTGTTTTTTTTTTAAATTTCATTTTTTTCTACTTTTTTTAACTTCTTTATGCAATTCTTTACAAATGTATGCATGCAATGTAATGTTTTATATGATAATTTATACAAAATTGGGGTAAACGGTTTTTTTATTTTGAAAATTTAAAAAATTTTAATGATTTCCTACATAAAAAATTTTTAATTTCTTCTTTCACCCTATCACTATTACTACAATGCATCCAGAATTTATGATTATACATTAGATGAACATTTTTGGGAAAAGTTTTTTTTATAATTCGAAAAAAAATTGCAACGCATGGAAATTTTGAATTTGGTTTCGAGGCAAATTTTTGATTCGGGAAAAACAGCTTTTTTTTTTAAGGGAAAAAATTAAACCCATTTTTTTTAAAAAAATTAGGGATATAAATTTGAAATTGAAAAACAATAATATCATACAAATAAAGAAGATCCCAGAATGTATAAATAAGGTTCTGCAATATTTATTGTAACAGTCACATTCACTGTGGTATATACGGTGGAAGAAGCGGAACTTTTTTAATAATATCAAGTAAATTAGCAGAATGTATTTCATTATTGTTTCATCTCAACCACATAGTATGTTATACATTTCATTAATCACAATGAGTAAAAAAAAAAAGTATTTCAATACGATTAAATTACAAAAATTCAACATTTTCGAGGAAAATTGTTTTTTAAAGAAAAACAGCAAATTTTTTTTTTTCAAAAGGGAAAATAAAAATTTTTTTTTTAAAAAATTAAAGGGCAAAAAAAATTTGGGGTTAAAAACACTTACATACAAATGAAAGATAAAAATGCGAATATATTTAAAACTGCAATTTTTTTAAGTTTTGGACAGAAGCACGTAATACATACAGTGAAAAAAAGATGAAGTAAGAAAAGAACACTAATTAAAATTAAACAGTGTTTCATTTATTATTTCATCAACCAGATAATATTTACATATTTCATTAATCACAATAAAAGTAAAAAAAAAAAGTATTTCAATACGATTAAATTAAAAAAATTCAAAAAAAAAATTCAACTGCACATAACAAAGGGTTTTAAAGGGCCGTTAAAAAATTTTAAAAAACCCCGGGCACTATAGGCTGCATCTGTATTGGTGGCATTTTTTTTCCCTTTTTTGTTTTGTTTTGGGGGAAATATTTTGAAAATGCGTCATTTATCTTGTCTTTCAGCAATAGTCAAAAAAAAAAACTTTTCATTTAGGCCCCGAGTTCTCTTTCGATTCAAGAGATTTCACATAGCCCAAATTGTGCTTTTCGATGGCATCTGTTACTGTATTTCCAGCCTCCTTTTTTGGGGACAAATACCTCTTTTGGACATTTTCGCCTTGGAACCCTTTCCATAAACTCTTTTATAAAAACACCCGATGATTTCCCTTCCGGACCTTTTGGGGTTTGCTTTTTTGGGTTTACGGCTCATCGGGGGGCTATATGACAGTTTTCATTTTTTTGGTATCGAGAACATTATCTTTTATTGCCTTTCTATAGTAATTTTTCAACTTAGTGATGTTTTTTTTGTTTAAAGGGTTTCCCCACTTACGCCCACCAAAAAGTCACTTTTTTTACCTTCCATTCTTTCACTTTTTTTTTGCGTAACGATGTGCCTTAAACCCCTTCCCCAATATGATTCCCGGCACTCTTTCTTTTTTGATTTTTTTAAAATCAGAACCAAAATATTTTATTGTCCGACAAAAATTGAAAAATTTTGAAATCACCATCACTCAGCATGGGAAAAGAATCACATTTGGAAACACTAATTGACCGTCTCCACATAATTAGTGCAGCATGCATCTCCCTGGGTCCAAAATTCCATCAAAAAATTTTTTTCCCCACTCATCCCATGTCCTTTTTTTCCATATGTGAAACTCTGCACTATTGACTCCCATATCTCGACCAGTAACTGCACAATTCTGACGGGATTTCAACAACACTTCAAAGTCGGGGGCAAGTCCCCTAAGGACATCGATGATTATTCCCAATCCTAGGTTAGATGTTGTCCCCGCTTTTTTCCAAAATACCATCATATGACACACTCCCTCAATTATTTCCTGACTTTTTTGTGAAGCATCAACTTTTTTCGTGAAGGGTTCTCTGGCTGACGGCTTTCGACATTTTTTTTTTCCCCCTTTGTATTTCCGAATAAGTTTTTGCATGCATTTGGCAAAAAGTTTTTTGGTCCATTTTTTTGGCATGTTGAGCACAGATGAAAAAAGGGTTTTAAAGCAGCATGCCTTCTGCCTATGGATAGGAAGGCACTCCCCCCCCCTTTTTTTATATCATGTGAATTTTTGGCCCCCTTCTTGGAAACTTGAAAAAACACTTCCAAACTTTCATGACATGATTCCCTAAAAAATTCCATCTTTGTAGAAACCCCCTGGAATGGGGTTGTTTTTTTAACAAAGGGGACGGTTTTTACAATATTTACAAAGGGAAATTTTCTGCAATAGTTCAGAAAACACAACCTTGGGTTTTAAAATATATTCCTCAGGTTGGGGGAAGATTTACTCGGTTCAGATAATGGATCTTCTGCAATGTTATCAATTTCTGTTTTTTTATCCCAAAATTTAAAAGGGCACTTCTGCCATCGTTTCTTGCTATTTTCAGCCAACATCTTTCTTTTTTTGGTGGGACGACCTTTGGGGTTTTTTATATCTCGATGATATAAGATCCATACTAATAGTTTTTAAACAACAAAAAGGGAATTTTAAAAAAGAACTTTTAATTTTTGAAAAGAACTTTTTTTTTTGTAATATCAATATAAAGTTTGAATAAAAATTTAACGAAAAAAGCAAGCCAAGTTCGAACAATTGTAAACAAATAATGCTAATTTGGGGCTCGAATACAGTTAAAACAAATTGTTTCCCTCAGACCTTGATAAATTATCCCCTTTAAAAAAAAAAAATTAGAAGGTATGTCACCCCCAAAATAAAATTCGCACTATCAAAGTACATTTACAAACTTTGGTTAAACATGACTTTAGGAGAAAAATTTAAAAAAAGGGGGGTGGTTGTGATAAAAACTACCCAACTGGAAAAAACTGGGGGAAAAAAAAATTTTTTTTCGTTTGATAGAAAACTAATATAATATTAAAATAAGGTCCAAAAAAATTTTTTGATATTTTTAGTCAATTTTTCCCCATTTTAACTGTCCACGTAGCCTTAACGAACATGGGGTTTTTGGGTCCCCTAGAACCCTAGCCCCCCACCTGCAATGTGGGGGTTGCGGGGGTGTTCGTTACACCACTGTCAATATGAGATTGCCGGCAAAGATTGAATTATAGATTTATTTCATGGAAACCTTTATTTTTATTTGCTCTGTTAAAAAGAATTCCTTCGTTTAGAAGTTATTCTGAAATAAGGGTGCATGTATTTTTTGCTATGATAATGCGATTGTGTTGAAATAATTTCTTTTTGGGAATATGCATCATTAAACGGTCTTAAATAAAGTTTACACTTTAGTGTAGAAATATCGCACTGTGTGTGTGTGTGTAGTAATTGCTGTAAGCTCATCCAAAATTTTGTTCTTTATGTATAAGTATATCAATCCTTTCTGTTCAGGGTTATCCTAAAGTGTATGCATACATCAATATGAGCTCAAATTAAAGCTTATTGAGCTTAATTATGTACGTTTTTTTTTTTTATTCCACAGGATGATCGATTCAACAGTCGCGTCGACCAAAAGACGGGATACACTACCCACAACATGCTTTGCATGCCCATTTTGGACGTAGATGGAGAAGTAAAAGGAGTGGCACAGATCATAAACAAATGTGGAGGTGAAGAACCTTTCACGGATGCTGATGAGAAAGTAAGTCTATGAAAAGAGACTTTTGATGGATGTAATTTCTAGTGAATTTACAGCAATCCTTCTTTAATATTGCTTACTTCTTCAGTCTTTTGATTTTTAAGTGTACCGGCAGTGTATCTTTTTCCTCGTGTGGAGAAATATCCAGGAGGAATATATGGAGTTGTCCGCCTCCATTGCGCATTTATGTTTTAGGCCAGCAGTTCTTCAACAATGTCCGTGGACCCCTGAGGGTCCGTAGCACTTTTCTAGGGGGCCCGCGGAGTCTCTCCTGTAACGTTGATATTTCCCTTTCTTACAGATTCTGAAAGGCCTTGTAGAAAAATTGAAAGATGTGCCTTCCTAGGGAAGGATATAAAATCGTCCCGAATGAAAAAATTCGACTAGAACTTGTATTTTAATCAAGAATATTAAGTCGGGGAGGAATGTTTCAAATCTTGAGGATCCGCGACGTCACGCTGATTCATGAAAGGGGCCGCGCCGCGGCAATCGAAAGTTAAGAACCGCTGTTGTAGGCGATTTAGATTGTTGTTCCCTTATGCAACTTGTGCTGCCATCTATTATTAAAAAATAAAACTGATTATAATTTTTCTCAAAATTTCAACAAAGCATTGTCAAAATTTCTTTAAATTTCTAGAAAATTAAAAGAATTTTTTTTTAAAAACCTTGTAGATATTTAATGTTCAAAATTGTAAAACCATCATAAAAAGAAACAATTTGATCGATTTAAAGAATTTTTTTTTTAAATATTTTCTTTCCTCTTACCTACGTATCTTTATAAATAGTCATGTAAATTATATGATTCAGTAAAGAGTGCTTTAAAATATACCTAAAGAATATTATTTTTAATGGTTCTGTGTTTCAAGTAAATATATAACATTTATCGGCATTAAATAGTTTTCAATTACAGACATGAAGTGAAGTTAATTCTTTAGTTTCGAATTATCTTGGTAAACTTCTTGGCTGACAGCAATTTTTTACTAAATTCCTGTGAATTTCTTATAAAATAATGAAACTTTCAGTTTCCCTACCTTTCTCAAAATGTCATTTTCGAGCTATTCTCAACTATTTTCTTCTGTTATATTCATTTTCTTTATGTAACTTTTTTGTACTTATGCTCCCAAAAGGTATTTCTATTCGATATTAAATTAGATATTAGCAGTTTAATTTTTCATTTTCATAAAATTATACCACAGTTATGAATTAAATAATTTAGGTAGAATTTTTGTGTTTGTTTATTGTTCTTGAAATAAACTTTTATCGTGATATCTTTAGGTATTTTCCCGATATCTTCAATTTTGTGGAATTGGTCTTCGAAATGCCGAACTATACGAAAGATCTGAGTTGGAAAATAAACGAAATCAAGTGAGTAAGTTTGTTTTAGTGCTTTTTAAAATTCTTATACTTATATAAAAATGCCCTTTAATTCCATTTTGGGTTCTTGTGTACTATCACAACCTTTTGGCGACATTATATGAAACGAGCACCTGGTTGCCAATTCAGCGCGTACGACACATTGGAAATCGGGTTTTCTAACTTGGCAATTTATTAATAGAATTGGCGATTGTTGCGATAATACGTAAGTACCCATTTTTGTCTAATTTCGTATTTTAAATATGAAGAAATCATATTTTAAAGATGTTTAGTTATTAGGAAGCTGGTTATAAGTAAAATGCAAGCTGCAATAATATTTTTACAAACAAATTCAGAATGATCTAAGTACTATGCAGATAAACGTTTGGATTATTTGTTAGATGAACTATTTTTTAAAAAATACTGAGATGTTGAAGCAATTTTCCTTATTTATCCAATTAAATATATAATAATTAGTCTTTTAAATTAGCTTTACGTTACAAGTTTACCCTTTTCTGAAAGATTCTTATTCTGTTCAGTCATGGATTTTGAGTCCTGGTACCATTGAAGACCCACAGTATAGAAGGGCTGATGTACATCAAATAAATCTGTGAGGCTGTAAGTCTTCATATTGGCATAGTGTGAGCCAGCCTAGGTGTCATCTTTGTTACTTGACCAAAATTCAAAACTACCATGTCTGTCACCTTATTCCCTGCATATTGCTTTGAAGTATGCGTCATCAATTAATCTGAAGAATGCTCAGTGTTTTTGGTAAAAAATTGGTGTATGTTATAGTTTTTTTTTTTTTTTTTTGTTGTTGCAGGAAAATGTGTGTGCTTTTAATAAGCAAATTGCTGAATATGAATATTTCTTACAAAAAAGGTTATTCAATTCAGTATTAATTTTGGGTCATTTTTTAAATTTAGGTCTTGATTTTAATATTATTTAAATCTTGTTTATATTTACTTTATTGTGTTACGTTAGTTAATTTATTACCTTGCATGTGTAGGGTATGCAGATTACAGAAAAATGTTGTTCTTTCATTTGCTTAGTGTTGTTATTTTAACCTCATGACTTTTAATTATGAAATATTTATATATGAAATTTTCTGCTCATATTATAGGTGCTTATTGGATTTAGCTCGTATGGTCTTTGAGGAGCAAAGTACAATTGAACATATTGTTTACAGAATCATGACCCATACTCAGTCTTTACTTCAATGTGAAAGATGTCAAGTTCTACTTGTGGATGAAAATACAAAGGTATTTTCCAATCTTTTAAAAATGTTTTTATTTTTTCCAAGTTTCAGATTAATAGCTTTTTTTTTTTTCAACTTCTCTACCAAAAAATTTTAATTTTGCTAATTGAAATAATATATTCAATTTTTTTGGAAGTAGAAATATACTGCTCATTATATTTTAAAGCTGTTACTGTATTTCTGTATTATATTCTGTTGTATCTTATTTCTTTGTTATTTATTGAACTTCTATTTTATTCTGTCATATGAATATATGGTTATAAAAAAATTGAAATTTGTCCAGTGTTAAAAGCTACACTTCCAGAACAAGTAATTTTACTAAAGCTTGTTTGTAATACTACAGTTTATGCATTATTTTCTTATAGAGACATTTTTTTGTTATTCATTAAAAGAAATAAATCCTTATACTATCTATATTCAAGGATATCAATGTGTTTATAAAGTAATCAATAATCTATATTCTTATTAAAAATACATATATAAGAAGCTCTTATTACATTATGTATATCATGTCCTATTATGTTAGTCCTGTTAATTATGCATATCTAAATTCTTTTACTTGGCTCAATATATAACAGCTAGAATAAATCCCGCTGTATTGCATTTTATGTTTTTGTATCAATGTAATAAAATAATAAATTGTATCAATGCAATTATAAAAGTTTTTTGTAATTATTTTCTCATGTAATTTTTCAATTAATTTTTAATTCTGTGGAAACAATTATGACAATATTGAACTAGGACATGTTTATTATACATATATTAAAATGAGCATTTTCTCTTCAGCTTTATAATAAAAACTAATTTTATCAAAATATTTTTTTCATTTCTTTTTTTTCAAAATGGTAAATTACATTGAATTAACTAACTGTTATTGTGTTTAAATGTTAAATTAAGAATTTTAAAATTATATAGATTTTGCATTGATATTGTTTATGCACTAAGATAAAAGTGCAGTGTATGCCACTCTCACCTGCACCAGCAACTTGGCGAGATGGAAAACCTTATATAAATACATATTTATATACACACTTTCCAACCCTGTGCCAATGAATATAAATTCATTCACTCAAAGCCTTTCTCACAAATACTCTTAGATAGCTTGGTCAACTAACGACTGTTCATGTTTGTAGTTTAGTGTTATTAATTATGTTGTGTACATAAAAGTTAGATTTTAGTAAATGCTTGTTCAACAGTCATTTACAAAAGTATAATTTTACTTATGATGCTAAAATGTTACTTTAAAACCTGTCCATGGCTCTTGCATAATGGACAAGATCCACAAAAACATGATCTAAATGTTGAAAAATAACTTAAGCAACGTTTGCTGCTCCATTTCAGAATATAGTCATAACATATATATATATATGTGTGTGTGTGTGTATTAAGGACAAAATTTTTAAAACTTGGCACTTTTAATTTCTTATAGACATTTTCAAGAGTCTTTGATTTGGATGTCAATGACATGATTGCTGAAAATGCAGATGCAAGAAAGAGGTATATATGATTGTGCTAAAGATTATATATATGTATAAAATCATTCTTAGTTTTGATATTTATAACTCAGTTAATACTATAATAAAAATATTTGGAGGATATGATGAAAATATATCGAAAATGATTTGAAATGAAGTAATCCAATAGAAAAAAATGAATAAAAGTTTGTGTGTGTGTGTGTGGGGGGTGATCAATTCATAAAAAAATATCAATTTTTAAATCAATTTTCTAAAGCTGAAAATGTACATTTTTAAAATTAAAAAAAAATACACTTAAATATTTACATTTCAAATAATAGAAACTTTGTCATAATGATTTGGAAAAAAAAAACTCTTTTTAGATTAACTTAATTTTATGAATTTAAAAAATTTAGCTTTTAAACTTGTAGAACATTGCTTTTTTGCATTTTGTTAAGAAAATTTCTTTATGAAATGTTTATTTCATCAATTTTCTTTTTAGATTTGCATTATTTAGCTCATTTTTTAGTCTACTTTTCATATTTATTCAGACAAAAGTGCTTTTCATACTATAGTATCATTTTTAGATTTGTTTCTTCCATGATATAATTATTTTCTTTTGAAAGAAAGTTCCTTGTCTGTCATCTGTCATGGAAAATTTCTTAGAAATTATCAAGATATTCATAAGTATATGGGAAAGATATGGTTAAAGTATAGCTATTTGATGACAAAGCTCCAAGTTACATAGCAAAACCAATTGCCACATTTATAACAATGTAAGAATCGGAATCCAAACTAAAATAAGTACCACTTACCAAAATACTGAGGGCATTTGATGTTTATAAAAAAAGTTTTGAGGACTGTTCTCAATATATAAATATATGTTCTTCAGTTATTTGCTTTTATTGCAGCGTTTGGTTCTTTATTATTGTTCAGGCTTATTTTTTCCTTTAAAGAAAACTTCTCAAACTGATCAAATGAATTTTATTTCATTCATATGCTTAGGCTTATTAAAATGTGCACATGCAGCAGAAGAATTTTGGGAAGCCACTTTAGAGAATTGGGATGTAGTAAAGGGGCAATTGTGTGTGTGTTTATTATACTCTGGTTGATTTTAGCAAAGAAACACCCAATGGTTCCCAAGACAGACAAGATTTCCTGGATAATTTGTTTAAAAATATTATTATTTGTGTTGTATTATTACGAATATATTCTATGTATTGTATTCTGTATTTTTTGTGAGGAGCAAAAAGTTATGCCCCAGGTACCAGTTATGCTCGCTATGGCATAAGATGACCTCTTAAAAAAGTAAAGTCATCTTATTTTGAGTCTAGATAATCCATTTAAAACATTAGCACAAAAGTACACTTTATTTATAGAAAATTAACATCAAAATTGTTTCCATGAAGTCCAAATGATGTATATTTAATATTCATGTTAAATGTTCATATTTATGTTATATTCCTAATGTTACTTTTTCTGAAGATGTGTCTTATTGAGTATTATTTTTCTTTTTCTTTCTTTTTTTTATCTCTGTAATGTCTGAAGTAATTCATAATGTTTCTAAATTTCAATTTTATGCTTTAAATTATTATTTGTTTACACTTGAAAGTTTTTGAAGACTTATTTTTAGGTATTTGACAGAATCTGATGTTTATTGTATAGATTTATAGTAAATATTTTGCTATAAATGTTTTCTAATAAAACTGTATTGTAATATTTCTTTATATTTGCAGTCCATTTGAAGGTCGATTTCCTATAAATGTAGGAATTACTGGATATGTTGCGACAACAGGAGAGGTGAGTATTGGATATTTTTTTGTAATTTGTATTACTTTTAACTAACTGTTTATTTTTCTAACTCATTACATTATATTTCTTGAATAATTTTGATCTTTTTATTAAACTTATTAATAAATTTATGACAAAAAGTTGTAGGTTTTGTTTCTGTAAAAAACTATGTGTATGGAATTAGTCTGTTTTATGTTAAATCTAACTAACAGCCATTATTTGATTGGCTATTAGAAATTTGAAAAATAACTTTCATTGGGCATGTTAAGGTGTTGTGACTAAGTCACTGCATATTTAAGTCTTTCTGAATTTATCTATCATTTGAAATTGGATCCAATTTTGTGATGTAAAAACTAAAATATGAATGTTTAAAATTTTTTTTCTATAAATTTAATCAAGATTTTTACTATTGATTTCTAAAAGATTTTTCTATATTTGAATGTGGAATATTTCTCTAAGAATACTGTTTTTATAAATGTTTATATATATATATATATAATATGCATTTGTATTTGTTACTTTTCATATACATTACACATTTCGTTCTTTTCAGACATTAAACATTCCTGATGTTCTGCAAGATGACAGATTTGATCCATCAGTGAGTTTTTAATTGTTCATAAAATGCCCAATATGATTTAATTTGTTGTAATAACTTTTCCCAGCTATTATTGTTATATATGAGTTTTGTTATATTTAAAAGATACTTCTGTGTCAGAACTAGAAATATAAAAATTTTCATTGGAAGTAGAACTTCATAAAACAAAGGTGTCTGGGTTTGTAAAATAATGAATATAATTGTAGTTTAAATTACTTAGACTGTTACAATATATGTTTAAATTTTCAGTTTTGTACTCAGTTTTAGTAGTTAGAATATTCTTCAGAAGTTAATTATACTAAATTAATAGTAAGAAAATAAAATGTAATATTGATATATTATGTTCAAGTTATTAAGAATAACATGTTCTTTTTTTAGGTAGATGAAGATGGCACTTTCTGTCACCGTTCTGTCTTGTGCATGCCCATTCGAAATGCATCAACTAAGATAGTTGGTGTCAGTCAATTGATTAACAAGTTGAGTAAAGCTCCGTTCAATAAAAATGATGAGCATATTTTTGAGGTAAGTAATACTTTATTTATTATTGTTTTTTAATGAGTCAAAGTGAAATGTTTATGCAAGCACTTAAATTTTGTTAGCAGTTTTATATGTGTTGAGAAATTAATGGATTATCTCTGAAAATATTTGTGTTGAACATACAAATGATGGGTTGCAATTTTTTATATATATAATTTTGAATAAAGTTTTGAATTCTTAAATGTATGCAGGATTCTAGAAAACCAAATAATCTCCATTTTAATTCTTTCTCATGTGAATGATTTTATTTCTGGGGGAAAAGAATTTAATATTTAGACAAATTCTGTTTCAAAGTATTTCATATTTTCATTGTTTTAATTTTTTTTACAGGCATTTGCAATATTTTGTGGAATGGGAATTCAGAATACCCAAATGTATGAGAAAGCTGTGAAAGCCATTGCTAAAACCAAAGTCACTCTTGAAGTTTTATCATATCATGCTACAGCTCCTTTAGAAGAAGCTAAGCAGTTGAGTGTAAGCATTGTATAAGATGAATTCAATCTCTTTGTTAAATTACCTAGTATTTTAGTACACTTAAAAAAACTGTCCTTTTTGTACTGTTAAAAGTTACGTAGTTTTGCCTTTTAAAATAGAAGAATATCTAGTAAAAATTTTTAAGAATAATTCTTATATTTATATTATAACTTAACGCAACATTCTTCAGAAACTGCTTTTTCTTATGTTTCCTATTCAATTTTGAAAATGTATGAATTCTATATACTTTTAATTTTAAAAATAAAACACTTGTTACTTCACATGTTTTTGATTTTTTTTTATGTTCAGGTTAAAGTTATAATTCAGTTAATATTAGCTTCTTATTAAGAATTTAATTAAATATTAAGAGATACTCTTAAAAGCAACTGTTTTGCTATGTGTATGTAATGGTATATATTAAGGTTTGCCAATGTTTAAAGTAAGCTATATTAGTTCAAAGTGCTGATTTTGAATATTTTTTAAAATTTATAATACTCTAGTTCTTTCTGTTTTTGCAGAAATGCATTCTACCTTCAACACATGTGTACAGATTGCAGGATTTGAGATTTAATGACTTCAGTTTGGATGATGAAGACATGTTAAAAGCTTGCCTTCGGATGTTCGTGGATTTGGATCTTATTGAAAGATTTCACATAAAATATGATGTATGTTCAAATATGATTCTGAAGTGTTTGTAACTAATATTGATTTTTTAAAAAAATTTTGAGGTTTAAAGATAAGTACTGTTTTTCATAAATAATTTTGAATATAAAAAAAGGGGAATGAAACAGTTTTCTTCTAAAAAAAGAGTGAATTCGTATTTTTAAAATTATATTTTTACTGAGAAAAATATCATATAAACAAATGAAATGAATCAATATATATTAATCTTTAGTATTACTTTTTATTTTATTGAATTATGTAATATATTTTGTTTCATAAGCAATTAATTGTGGGGAAAAGATTATTTTTAATTCTAAACTTTTTAAATAGGAACACAAAAGAAATGTTATCTATTCTTCTCTGTTATTGATGTTAGAAATTGCATATTTAGCTAAAGTGAGCTTAGTGAGATGTATTATTAATGTATGAATAAATTTCATTTACATATTTCTTGTATAAAAAAAATTGCTAATCTGGTAAATTTTATAACTTGTTTATTAAATCATTATAATATCAATGTATTAATTTTTGCTAAATAATTAATATTAAATCAAAGTATCAAATTTGAAATATCTGATTTATTATAAAGAAAATATTATGGGACAGTATAAAATAAATTATAATAGAGGAAACATATTTGTGTGTTGTGTGTGTTATATTTTTGAAGCATAGAAATGAACAAAATTCTCAAATGTTTCTTAAATGGATAAAATGTATTCTTTTACTAACATTTATTTCATAATTTTTCTAGAGAAATCCTTTTTTTAAAAAAAATTTATTTTTAAATCTTATTTTAACATAGTGGATTCATTATATTATTCATCATAATCCTTATATATTGTAAATCAGATAAACAGTTTTCAGATCTTGGTAATTTTTATTTGCAGTCTGCAAAATAAAAATTGCATTTACATTGTTAATATCTAAACTGATTTAAAAAAAATAATTGTTAGTGTTTAGTACATAAATAGATAACCAATCAATGTGATTTTTAAAATTTTACCATTGAGCTTTAAATGTTATTATTGAATATAGACTATTCTATACTTATGCCTAAACAGTGAAGCATTTTCACTTATAGATATATTAAACTAAATATTTAGCATTGTTAATATTCACCTTACTTTCCTGTATCAAAAATTTAAGTAAATTTGCATCATGAAATAATTACAAGATAATTATTAAAGAAGAAATGTTCTTAAAGAATAAAATTTTTATAATAAAATGTAAAAAAAAATAAAGTAAGTCTTTGAAAAAATTAACCATTTGGATCATCTAACTTTAATATTTATTTTTCATGTGTGGCTTTTATTAAGAAATTTTGATCATAGATATGTTATATTACAGTTTGTATTAGTGAATATGAAGAACAACTAAATTATTATTTTTCTGTTTATAAATATGAGTGTTTTTCTTGTTGGAAATGAAATACTACTTCATCTTGCCAATATCTTCTCAGTTAAGAAAGAAAAACTAGTATATAAATAATGTGTGTTCTTATTAAAATTTGTATTGTAATTTTATTTTGCTTAATTTTTGCCTCTCATAATATATCTTCCTATAAAAATTTTGTTTTATTTTAATTAAGGTTTTATGTCGATGGCTATTAAGTGTTAGAAAGAACTACAGACAAGTGACTTACCACAATTGGAGACATGCATTCAATGTTGGACAAATGATGTTTGCTGTGTTGACAGTGAGAATTTTCTTATAATAATTTTATTAGTATATTGCTATGTGATTATGTATTACATTATTTTTTTTTTAAATTTTGTCTTGGCTTATTTTTTATTCATTTGATACTTTATGACAGTTCCAGTTCTTGTCGTATTTTGTCTATTACCGTATTTTCCTGTATATAATCCACAGTGGCGTATTATCCGCAAAGCCTTTTTTCCGAGTAAAAAAACATTGTATAATCCGCAGCGCTGTATAATCTGCGGCAGTTTTTACAGTGAATAATCCAAAATATAAACTGCTGATAATGAGTGTCACATAAGATAAAAAATACGCAATATAATTAAAAACAGAAGTAAGAAATTGTACAGAAAACAAAATTTATTATGAAACGTCTTTTTAAACATATATGATAATATTTTTTACGATAATCTCAATAAAACAAAAATATTCTTTGCTACTGCCATCTATGTTTTGAGTTAAACAAAACATTTTGCACGCGGAAAAAATCTGTCTTTTTTTTAATTTAGCAAGTTAACAGCAAAAAAATTAAGATCGATACTGCTTTCCCATTGTCTCTTTCTTTTAAAATCCATTTATTTATTTATTCCTCTAATTCTGGCCAGTGGGGTTTTCCACGATGTTTGGATCTTTAAGGTCGATCACAATTTTCGAAGTTGGATCTTGTTTTTTTCTCTGCAAACGAATATTCGATTCATCAATGTTGAAAAACCTTACAGCTTCCCGACTTCGGTAGCCTTCTCTATAGCTTTTAACTTGAAGTTTGCAGTGTAATTTACACGCTTTCGCTTCAATATGATAAAAACTTTCAAAGGACGTAATAGCTCTATTCAAGAGAAAATTGGAAATGGCGCCAGCGACTAGTAACTGTTTTTTCCTTCTGAGGAACCGAATTCGTTCTTGAATGTAACTGGACAAAAACTAGTTATGGTTGAATTACGTCAGCCGAGTCATGAAAGCGCCATCTATTATTTATTTTATAAAACATAAACGGCATTTCTTTCAAAACTTTATTGTTAGCTTTACTGATCTAGAATTTTTTTCTCAGATAATCCGCGGTGGTGTATAATACGCACAACGAAATTTGAAACTTTTTTAACACATAATCCGCGGATTATATACAGGAAAATACGGTATGTAAAATTATAAAATCCATTTTTTATTTGTTCAATTTGGAATAGTATAAAGAAATAAAAAGTTCTGCTTATATTCTTCAGATAACAAAATTATGGCGTGTTTTTGGAGAAGTTGAAACATTGTCGCTTCTCATAGCTTGCCTCTGCCATGACTTGGATCATAGAGGAACTAACAACTCATTTCAGATAAAGTAAATACTATTTTATCATATATATGTATATATTCTCATACTATTTAATTTTTTTGTAAATACTTTCTCATTGAAATTTTCTTAGTTTAATAAACTTATTCTGTAAACTAATAATTTTGCTTTTCTTAAAAGTTTAAAATTTTGAAGTATCATGTTTTAAAAATTTTATATCAAAATTGTAAAATTAACTTTTAAGCTTTCTATTAGATTTTAAAAAAAATTTATGCATTTAAGACTTTTATTATGTGCTTCTGTGTATTGAGAGAGAAGATATTTCCTAAATATTTCTTTATTTAAAAATTTAGTTCATTTGTGCCAAGTATTATAATTTTAACTTATTTCAATTGTGCTGTATATTTTCATATTTTTTTTTAAGCCAGACTGTAATTCTATTGTAATAGTTTGTTTTGATAAATTTACTGGAAAAAAAAGCTGTTTCTGATAAAGTTTATTTTGTGTTGGACTTTTATATTTTTATTTAGTTTTTAAATGAATTTGTTTTTAAACCTTTTTTTAAAAAACATACTCTTAATTTTCTATTGAGTTATCTTGAAAATTCGAATAATTTTGATTTGTAATACATATTCTTTAAATATTCTTTCGTTCTGTAGATCATGTTCACCATTGGCTCAGTTGTATTCAACTTCTACAATGGAGCACCATCATTTTGATCAGTGTATTATGATTTTAAATAGTGAGGTAAATATGGTAATTTTGTTCTGCTTATAGAAAACTATATTTATAATTTTCTTATTAAATAAATTATTTTAATAGTTAATGTAATGGGTTTTTTTAAAAAAATTATTTACAAAATCTACGGCAACCACTTTAATTTTGATATTGAATTATTTTCTCTGAAATCCATAGCTTCTTTTTTTCTTTCTGTTTTTTGCTAGTGTCAAAAAATGCATTTTTCTTATGTATTTTCAATGAATAGAATACAAAGTTATGATAGTATATTGAACATTGAAATTATTTTTAACTTTCAATGATGCAGATTATTTGATGAAATTTAAATGCATTCAATTTTAAATAATATCAGATTGTAGGCTCAATATTTAACATGTATCCCCATTTTGCAGGGAAATCAAATTCTCAGCCACCTATCTCCTGATGATTATTCTACTGTTGTGCATGTATTGGAAGATGCCATTTTGGCTACAGATCTTGCAGTTTATTTTAGGCAAGTGTGTTATTGTAGTTGATACATATTTTTTATGGATTTCTTAAAAATATTTTTAAAACTAAAATTATACAAGTAAGAATTTAGATATTTGAATATTATTTAAGTTTTGAAATAAGAGGTTTTTATTATAAATATTTTACTGTTATAGTGGTTTCAAAATTTGTTTTGTGAGATTTTATGTATGACCTATTTTTAGATTTTTATTAATATAAATCGTCTAATTTATTTGTATAAGTATTAAAATATGTCAAATTAATAAATAAAATATGTCCATAATTTTATTTTGATACTTATTCATGTATTTGAAAAGTTTATTTGCATGATTTTGATGTAGTATAAATACAAAAATTAATGTATCAAAATATTCGGCAACATAAAAACTGCTTTAATAGCATTTTAATAATAGAAGTGTTTTTTACTTTTATTGGCTGTGTATTATTTATTCCTTGATTGCAAATACATTATGTTTCAGACATTTTATATTTTATGATTCAACTGTCAAGAAAATAGAAAATATTAAATTTGTAGAGTATTTCAGATTTCCATGAATTTTAGATAATGTTGAGTACTTTTATTCACTTTCAAAAGCTGTATGTGTGAACTGATTATAGGCAATTTTAAATCATTTATTGTATAAAATTTTGAGTTCTAAAGTGAGGTATAATCTATGAAATTCAAACATTCATAATAAGACTGTAATGTGCTTAAATTAATATTGTGAAATTCTGATTTACTTTATCTAATTTTTCATGCAATGGGCTCAATTCATGAAGTCACATGATAAAAACAAACATGTGTTTTCCATTAAATTCAAAACAAACATTAAACTAATTGTACTTGTTGTTCTATTTGTAAAACACGGATAAAATTTCATAATTGGTAAAGATGTCTAAATGTTAGGGAAAAAAAATTTCTTCAAAATGATTTCTTTTAAATTAAAAAAATCATATTTTATGTGTATACTTTTAAATAAATTGCATTTTGTATACAATGTGCTTTTTAAGAGAAATTTCTGCAAAGAGCAAAACTTGGCATCACCGGAGCACATGAATTGATTAGCTGGAAACACTAGATAGTTTTTATTGTGCGTCTATGACGTCGCATGAGTTTTTGAATTGATTGGCTAGAATTACATGGCTTTCACTATCATGTGACTATGACGTCACATGAATTAAGCCCATTTCCTCAACTTGTCCTGTCCTGTATATAACTTTCTAATTTATTACTGTAGGAGACGGGGAACATTCTTTCATATGGTTGAAACAGGGAACTACAATTGGCGAAGAGAGGACAACAGAGAATTGCTAAGGTTTTCTTTTTTTAAAATTTCTTCCTTTCATTATTGTTATATGCAGATGTTTGCTGTGTTGTTTTATCTTTGTGAATTTTTTGTTTTAAAAAGTTGTAAATACTAATAGCATAATTTTATGCATTTTATTTCCAACTATTTATTTAATTAGTTTTGATGTTATAGTATTCTATTGAAAGTTTAATTAAAGTACTTCTGTGGGAATATTTTTCAGAGCAATGCTAATGACAGTTTGTGATATTGCTGCTATTACCAAGCCATGGGAAATACAAAAAGTTGTAAGTTTTCTTTTACATTTTTTGAATGAATTGTAATTAATTCTACTCTCAGTTTAAGAATAGGTTGTTAGTTTAAAAAGATAAATAATTTAAAATGTTGTCTTTGTTTAAATATAAATACACATAATTTTTGCTGTGCTAGAATTTAAATGTAACAAATTATTACAAGAAAAATGTAATATTTTGCATATATTGAAGTATTGTTTTAGTTTTATAAATTTCATTTAATTTTATGTGTTTGATTTTATAGTAATGAAATGATGGAACTAATAACATTCAATGAGTTCATCTTTTAATGGATGAATAAATATAATTTATTCTCTTAATATATCATTTTATTATATTTTGTTTAGGTGGCTGAACTAGTAGCTAGTGAATTCTTTCAACAAGGTGACATTGAAAAAGAACAGTTGAAAATTCAACCTATAGTATGTAGTTTACCTTTCATAATAGTATATAATTTTCTTTTGTACTTCAAATGTTTCAGGCAGTAAAATCTGATGTATTTTGTTGATGTTAAAATCTAAAATTCTTCCTATATCTTTGAATTTACTAATTTTTAACCTCACAAATAGTACTTAGTTTATTTTTATAAAAATCACAATCAATCTGGAATTTTGTTACTTCTTTTTATTTATTACAGGATATGATGAATCGAGATAAAAAAGATGAATTGCCTTTGATGCAAGTGCGATTTATTGATTCCATATGTGCACCAGTTTATGAGGTACTTGAAATAAAAACTATTTATTTAAATATACGTTACTTTTTTTTATTTTCAGAATTTTGATATTTGTTAATATATGTTTGATTCTTTTCAAAAAGTGTTAAATTAAATGTAGAAACTTAATTGTAATTAATCCAAAGAGAAAATCTTTTATAGAGCTTATAGTTATAAAAATATTGGTTTGAAGTTTTTCTCAGTAATATTAATGAAGATCTGATCTAAAGGATGGAAGGGGGACTAAAGGATGAAAGTACTGTTGTATTAGCTACACTCTAAACTTGATAAACTTCCATACATAATGAATAGTTATATTAAGAATAAGAAATATATTATTCTACACTGAATTAGAGAAAATTTACATCTTGTGAAATTTAAACAGCACGTTTCTTTATTTTAAAGTCTTTGTCAATATATTTAAAACATCAAATTATTATCTGTTCAAAATATGAAATTTAGCATAATATAATTAATAAAATACGGTTAATACTTTACTTATTTTAATTTTTGCTTATATTACTTGATGAGGTGTTTTCTTGCTTTACCAAGATTTTGATCAAATTAATAATCTATCAAAAGAAAAATAATAGAATGATTATATTAATGAGCAAAAATTAAAATACTTCATGTTATATAACTAAATATTTTTAAATTTATATGAGGAGCAGCATAAGATTTTGTTATAACTTATTTATTAAAAAAACATTCTTGTGTTTTTCTTCTCCTTTTCTTGTAAAAACTATTACTAATTAGTAATTAAAAGTGTTTAAAGTATCTTATATTAGTTTGTGTGTACAGTAGTAACATTATTATTATTCACATTAACAAATGTTAATATTTATTTAACTAAAACTTTTAAACTAATGATTCATGTTTTGCATAGATATGTAAATGCTGTTTTGTCTATTTTTAATTTTAATGTGAAAATATTTATAATTGTTCCATTTTTTTTATAATTAACCTTACATTTTAATAGGCATTTGCAAAGATATCTGACAAATTAAAACCATTAATGGATGGTGTGAGACAGAATCGAGCTGAATGGTTAAAATTAGCTGAAGCGAAAAATCTCAGCATTTGTACAGATAAATAACATCACTAAGTCGCTTTAAATAAAACTGTTATTTGGATGTTCAACTTCATGTATCTTATGTACAAGTCTTTGTTGTATAAAACTTGAAGTGTTATATTCATCTCTATACCAAGCAGTAATTGCTTATTTTACTGTATAACAAGATGAAATTGTGACATGAAGCTTTCTTTTGATATTGATTTTCTTTAAAAAAAACATGACAGATTTCAAAGATTTAAAGAAAATTGATAGCAAAGTATTATCATGCTTACTTTTCTTGTAACTGTCAAATTTAAATGTCATAATTATATTGATTGATCCTTTTTATGTTAATTGATTTTTCTCAATTGTTATTTTTATTAATAGCTTACATATTACTAGTTATTAAAATTCCTTTTTTGTTTAATTTTTTTACAAAAAATTAAACAAATAATCTTTTCTAAGAATTATTGAAAGTGCCAACAAATTTTTCCATTAAATACTAATCTTTACTAACAAATATACATGATTAAATATGCTTGTTTTCAACTTTCATAAAAATGCATTTATTGGGGAGTCAGTCCTAAACAATGTAAGAATTTTGAATCTAAAAAGTTAATAATTTTTAATACACACATGAACATTAAAGCATTTTAATTACTTAAAAGTGCTACAGCATTTTTTATAAATTTTCTGAAATGTGTACAGTAAAATATTAGATAATTATAAAAGAATACTATTGTAAGCTATTTTACTTTTTTAGAACTTCATTTGCATTGAATGTTTTCCTCTTTGAACTTTTGCATGTAATCTCTTTGTATATATTGATTTATCCATCTGTATAATGTGAGCTTGTATATGAATAGAATATGTTCAAGATGCTTAAATGTAACTTTTTACATGTTTATTAACTCAGAGCTTTCTCTTTTAGTTTTTTCTCATCCTTATAAACTTAAAAACTAGTCACATATAAAAGAAATATAAATCAGGTATTCAGTTATTTTGTTTAAGCAAAATGTCTATTATCTAAATGTTGTTGTATTATTTGTCTTTTCCACTGTGATCATCTGTTACAATATTTATTCTATGTTATGAAATATTTTATCATTAGGATTTCTAACTATTGGTCCTTTATTAATATGAAGTTCATGTTCAAAAAATGGAATTTTAAAGGAAATCCAAATTTTGTATTCCTCAAAGATTTTAAAAAAATTACGAGCTTGAATCTAAATTTGTGACAGTTTTATTCTCAGGGAAACTTATGGTTTATTATATGAATACCTCTTTGAAATTTGTGTGGAAAAATGATTTTAATGCTAGTATTAAAATAAAGTACAATATTATATCAATATATCAAGAACAATTTCTAAATTATGTAATTTTATGTGCTGCAGCTTATCCTTTCTGCTACTGATATGTTTTTATTTTTACATTTGTACAAATGAAGTTTTCACATTCATTTTCAATAAGAGTTAAATGAGTAAGTTTCGCTTAATTTCATTTTTTGTTTGCTATTTTATTCATCAGTAAAAATGTTGTAATTGAACATGCCGACATGATTGCATTTGCTGTGTCAAAACATAAATTACCCAATTTGTATGTTATTACTTTTTCAGTATTGGGTAATCACATCAGTAATTATTGTTAATACAGATAATGAGTTCCACATAACTGAGAGGAAATCAAATTGTAGTAGAATTTGAGGAGTTTATTTGGCTAATATTTACATTATCTTTATTAATTTCCATGTTTAAAATGTTTGATAAATGTTAAAATATGTGTCGAATTTTATGAACTGTGTGGTATATTCTGAAATTATGATTGTTGGATTCTTTTAAGGTATTTTAATACATATCATATAATTTTTATTTCCTATTTCAATTTAAACTATGGAATAATTAAATATTTTTAAATAGTGGGTTATTATTTGATTTTTATAAAATATTTGAACTATCATAATAAAACTTCATATATTAAAATTTTAAAGTATGAAGATAAATTTACTAAGTTTATTTAATTTTACATTTTGAACTTGGAAGAACTTTTGCCAAGTTCATCAAAGGCCATTTTTAACTTCCCAGTATTGCACTATTAGGTGAAAATCCCCTTCCTGACAATAATGAAAAATTCAGACCTTTAAATTAGTTCAATTATTTTCTCATATTCTAAAATTCTCTGGTATTTGTAATTGATAATTTGTTTTCATAAAGTATAACACACAAACAATTATCTTGTTTTTAAAGTATGTTAAAATTTTTAATATTTCTACAGTTAAATATTTCTATAGAAAGTGTCTACATTTTTTTTCTACTTTCCTGTTTACTGGAATAACATTAAGGTGCAAATTTCTTTAATTTATGTTTTGAAAAGCATGGCATAAAAATATATAATATTCTTAAAGGAATTTCTATAATTAAAATTTTCTTTGAATTACTGTAATAAAAAAATATGTTTAAAAATAAAATAGTTTAACTTTTAGTAAAATAGGTGAAGGCTTGCAAAAAAAACCCATTGAACTAATGAACTAGACAAAATGTTATGCATTAATTTTTCTTTTTAAAGTTGATAATATTTATATGTAAAGGTCAAAAGCATGTGTGCTTTATTTTATATGCAGAAATCATTTTAAATTAGCAAATCAAGTTGATTTTTTTAATGCGATTTTTAAGTTGCAAAAATTCAGAATTTACTTTAAATCTGATAACTAATTAGATACAAATTGTTAATATTTCTCACACAGAATGTTTTAAATTTGAACTTCTATAAGATAATATAATTATTTAATGTGAAAGTGAAGGACCAAATACCAATGAAAATAAACCTGGTATAATCTAGTCTTTTTTTTCATTTGCTCGATGTATTTTTAACTAATTTAGTGTTCATCTATGTGTGTTTAATATGTATATTTTGAATCTGTATGTAAAATATTTGTATAAACTTTAAGTGCTTAAATGTTTAAATGGTGATGGGGCAGATATATATTTATCATGAAATATCTTTAACTGTGGTAGCTTTGATAGAGCTATCATATATTGTGTGTTCCATTCTTTAATTTATTACACATCCAGTCTATGTATTGTAGATTTTATAGATAAAAGGAAGTAACTCATGCTTTTTTGTCTTTTCTTTACACGTGTGGATATAATTTATTGTTTGCTATGAATACCTATTTATTTTAAGGGTTATTTTATAATTAAGAGGAGTATATTAAATCAATTTTTATCAAAAATATTACATATGTATTAAATAGCATTTTTTTGTCATCATTACTATGTATCATTAATTGAGGGGGGGAGGTATTTATTTTTTGACAAGAATTTCTCATCCTCTTAATTTTTTTAAAGCAGTATCTTGAGTTCTATATTCTACTCTCTTGGCAAAACAAAATTCTGTTTTAGATTATGTGTTTTTAACTGACAAATTTTTATAAATTTATTTACATGGTATTGTCTAACACTTGCGGAGTTTTGTTTTGAATTTTCATACATCTAATGGAAGGATCTTCATATAGAAAACTAAACTCTGTTTGACTAAGCCTTACTTTTTTATCACTTTTTGAAGTAACTCTAAACTGTTTATTTTCTTCATTATAATATGTATTATTCTTGAATTTCGATAGTTGTGTACATCATTAAAGCTTTTTTTCTTGTAAAGTAGGTTGTCCAACCTGAGGTCCATATGCAGTCCAAAAAAGAAACACGGAGTGAAAGAAATATCTGTGTCACAGTGAAATGGTGAAATTAGGAATTTCATCAAATCCTTAAGGGAGATGATCAGTTGACAGGAGATGTTAAAATAATGTCTTTTCAAGGTCATTTCCCTGTTGAAAGTAAGTGATTTTATCAAATCCCTGAACTATTTCAGTGAAATGAACCATGAGAATTTGCATTGGCAAAATACTATATGGGGATAGAGTCCTTGTACTACCTAACCATACAGGAAGTACTATCGATCCCCTAAATTTCATCCTCATATCTTTAGCCATAGAATTAACATAGGGATGGATTACCAGCCTAATTATTTGTTAGTTTCGAATAAATAATTTGTATTTCATTGATTATTGTTGTATTACTTACTTCTACATTTAATAATGCACCCTATTTGTTAAATAAACGCTTTTAAACTCTTGACAATATTATTTCATCATTTCACTGGAACAGCTCAGGGATTCTTTCAAATCCCTTACCTTTATCAGGGTAATGACCTTGATGAGATGTTATTTTAACATCTACCATCAAGTGATCATCTTTCTTAGGGATTTGATGAGGCTTCTAATTTCATCATTTTCCTGCGACATCTATACCCACTGCACATAGTTGTAAATAGATAACATGTATGTGGTGGGGGAGGTCATTTGGTCATCAATTCAACTAGTTGTCAGGTATTGACTTGTTAATAGAATGTTGTTCTTAGTGTTCATTCAACTAGTGAAGATGATAATGTGAGTGGTACTTGTGCCTGGGAATGTGAGCTGATTGAGTATAAAGAGACATGAAATTTCTATTTAAAACTAATATCTGTTTCATTTCCTGTCATTTGTTCAGTCAACTACTGCTTTGTGTGAAGCCAGTCTCTGGTGAACTCAACTGGATAAAGTTACACCCTTATAGCTTATTTTACTGTTTCAATCAGATGGAGTCTGTGTAGATTGTAACTGTACATCCTTAAATACATGGCTTATTTTGTTATTTCTGCATAGTTTGTGAACTATGTACCCAAAAGCTGAACAGTTTAATTGATTTTGCAAGTGTTTCTGTAAATTGAGTGAAGAAAACAGAATAGTTACTTAATAATGGTGTTTTATTTTCTGTTTAAAGAAGTTAAATATATTTTTTTACTCATTACTGAACTTGAATTCCTATATTCATGCTGTTCTTTCATTAAAATTAATATAATCGTTTATTTTTATTATCCTTATCTTCAGAAAATAAATTGTTCTAATTTATCTATAATAAATATTATCTATGCTTCTGTTGTAACAAAATCCTAGAATTTTTGTGTGTGGGGAATAAAGAAATGTATATCAAATGAAAAAGATTGTTGGATGAAAAATGGACTGATAATTATTTTTTTTTATTGAAAATTATGTTGAGGCACTTAGTTTTTTAAATTCTCATGTTTCTTTATGTATTCTCAAAAAATATAATTTGAAAAAGCAGTGTATGCAAAAACATGTCTCCGAATTCGATGTTTGTCCAGAAAAGTGTTATACAAATAAAATAACGGTACTAAAAAGGCCTTGTATCTCAGGAAGAGTTTTTTAACAACATAATTTAGACTGAATTTTTTATGAAGACTCTGTAGTCCTAAATTTGATTGCCAAAAATTCAAAACCATTGTCAGATGTTGAGTTTAATAAATAATGTGTGTGTGAGGAAAACGGGGCAGATATAATTTTCTGTTATAAGAAATGGGATATTTCTAAAATCAGTTTGCCTCATTGAATTAATTTTTGAAAAAAAATCTGTTGAAAAGGATTTAAAAAACAAAACTTGTAGTTTTAAATTTATTCTTTGACAATAGATGAAAGTATTCGTACACCTCAATTTACCATTTGTATAGAGGTAATAATAATAAATATTATATAATTGAAGGAATTATATATCACTTTTTTATAATTGAAAAACATGACAATACCAAGATATTTATTTAAAACTTAACTCAGTGGTGCAACAGCTCATGATGGCCAAGGCTTACTACTATGCCCAACTCAGTATACGTGATCATGGGCCCGGAGGTGTATGAGCAGATGTTCTGGTCAGTCTGACGCAACCCCCCTCCAGTGTTAAGTTCCCAAGCAAGTTTGGTACTCATTTTATCGACCCATTGAAGGGATGTAAGGCTGAGTCAACCTTGCACAGCCCGGGGTTTGATCCTCGGACCTGTGGTGTGAAGCGTGAATTTGTTTAAAGTAGTGAAGAAAAAAACAACATGATTTGTTTGTTTCGTTTTTGACATATCTTGCATTGTTATGAATGGTGTTCTAACTATGATGGGTAAAAAATAGGGACTTGTGTAAAATTAATAGAAGACTCATTATAATTGTTATCAGAAACTTCTGTTTGATGAAGTATTGTGTATTATACCAATAAAAGTGATGGGGAGGGGGAAACTTTTAGGAGTAGTCTATAGTATGCAAATCGTCGTTAAGATAAAAATTTTAAAACTTCCCTGGGATTAAATAATCGTTGATTCCAAACATTTCTGAAATACATGGACAATTGAGTATGGCGACATCATATACTTTACTGAGAGAAGTAAGGCGACTCACTGTGGAAGACCAATTTTAAAAAGATTTTATGACATATTTATATTGAAATCAAATGGTTTATGACATCGAAAACACAAAATGTTTACCAAAACTTAATGTATGCCATTTAACTTGCAGATTTAACCTTTTTACCAGATTTCACTGTTAAATTTAATGACTTAAGCTTGCATTTTCAAGGTCAAAACCAACTTTTCTGTACTATGTTTTAAACCATGAACACGTTGAATTGGAAACGGATTAATGATTAATCAAATAAATGCAAACTTTTGAGTTTTAATCGGTTGGTCAAACATAATCCTAAAACTGGGAAGATATTCGTTGAAAGAGAATTTTAATCATTATACTCTCGTATAAAATATTTGATGCAAACATTTCAAAATATATAGATTTCAAAATTTTCCGAACTGTAAATAAACGTTTTTGCTAACTTTACGACTCTATTAACAGTCGATATAAATATGCTGTAACAGCCTAGTGGTTAATGTCATGAACTTGAAGCCGACGTTGTCTAGTCGTGAATTCGAGTCCTGATGTCACTGAAGACTTGCCGTGTAGACTTGCTGTAGGGACAGTATTAATTAAGTTTTCCCTCACTAGATGGCTGCACAAGTCAGCTAAACAGTGGCTTATAAGAGGATCAGTCAAGAATACTAATTATTAATTAATTATAATTTTTAAATAGCATATAATTAAAATATTAATACATCAAATAATTTAAAACAATCTTTATTAATTTTTAAACTTTATTTATTATAATTCATATTTTTGTATTTTTATATATTATTAACTTGATAATTGTAATGTGTTAACTGTAACAAAAAAACTGGGCATGGTGTAGAAACGTGGGAATCCGCACTTCTAACTACTGAGGTTGTTTTGAGAGTTCCAGAAATAAACTCGAAGGAAATGATGGAATTGGTTGTCATCTGATAATTGCCTAATTTTAAGCAACATTAATCAAATTACCTTCAATGAAAGTAAATTTAATATTAATTGACCTAATTGAGAGATCCCCAAAATAAGGGAGCCGATAGGCAAGAATAGTGCTGTTAAATTTGCCTTGGCTCATAATCTTTACGTTGGTACGGTGGTAAAGTTAGGAGGGTGGGGCTCCAGTCATTATTTGACCGAGGTCCACGTTAATAAACAAACACTCAACGTCTTGTACGGTGAGAATTATACAAAGATGCAGTAGGCAATGATTTCTTTGAGAAAAGCATCATGTGATAATGCGATGGACCTGAACTGATTAACGCATTTTTTTCCCAAATTTTTCAATATAAGCAACTTTTTTCAATTTCATCTTTTTATCACCCCCCCATACAAATAAAAATGTATGAGCTCAATAATACTATATTTTGACACTAAAGATACAATAATGATTTTAACCTTTTATGTGCCACTGACGTACATAAACGTTTTGCTCCCCCAAAAAGCATAAAGCTGGGTGTATATAAAAGTCTTTCCCGAAGAAAGATTTTTTTCTGTGCAGTTCTATCCATAAAATTATTGGGAAGGGGTTTAATGTAATAAGAGGAGACCTTGACAGTTTTGGGGAAATTTACTTATTTCAGAGGATATTTTTTTTAATTTCCCTTTTTTTTTCCTCCCCCAAAAAAACTTTCCAAATCCGCTCGTTCCCAGTGAAAAACAGTGACTTTGGGGGGAAACGCGTAACTTTTAATCGGCAGTTAAGGAATTAGCTAAAACCGTAACATGATCAAGAAAAGTAAAACCCCCATTGGGTCCCCATAATTATCAAATTTATTTTTAATTTTGTATTGTTAAATTAATAATAAAATACTTTTGTACAGTCCCAATACTTTTATAAGTGTTTATATTAGGGGGTAAAAGATAGTTTTAAATTTTTTTATATAGAAGTATTTTTTTTTGTTTACTTTCAGTAAAAATATTTTTTTTTAAATCTTTTGTTTTCGACTTTTCAGTATACTCGCGCCCCCCTCGTACAGTTATCAAGCCCCCCAAGGGGGGGCGCGCCCCCCGTTTGAGAAAAAACCAATTTTTCCCCAAAATTCCCGCCTGATATTCAACTTTCTACAGACCCTTTTAAACACATGCATCTTCCACCATCTCACGGTACTTGGTTGTGGAGAATTGCCCGCACAATGAATTTTAAGACGTCTGCCTTTATCTCAATGACATTAATAAAATCGTCTTGGGTGGTTTTGTAGTTGATCCTCATGACTGCCATTAGTATGAATTCGCACAGTATTTAGCGAGAAATCCCCCTTCTGTGTCGTATAGTAGAGGGCTATTGAATCTGTATGTGGAACAGCCGGGCATAGCAGGGTCCATTTAGTTTTGCCCTTTCAAAAAAATAAGCCGTTGCCCCCGGGTGGGTTTCCAAAAATTTTTCAACCCCAGATCGCCTTTAATCGACCCGATACCATCTTTAAAATAAGATGATGTCCCGGGTCAGTTTTGGTTACCATCATCCTTTTTGTAATAAAGTTATAAGGTCGCGGTAGCCTAGTGGTCCAAAAAAACACGGGGAAAGTGGAGGGAAAATTTTTTTAGTTTGGCCCTTTAGTGTCACTTAAAATTCCCCCACACTGACGTAGAAACCTTATAGGCCCCGTTTAAAATTCATTGGGGTTTTCTGGGGGTTTTAACATTTTACGAGTTTTAACTTATGCATTTTGGGGTCACTGAAGCTTGGGGGCTCCGTATCATTGATATGGCTGATACGGCGGTAGCTACTCGCCTGATCCACCCTGTAGAGGGACTAACAGTGGTGTAACATACTCCCGCAACCCTCGTCACGCGAGAGGCCCAAGGATTCTATGAGGCCCAAACCTTGAGTGACACCATGTACGTATTTGGGCTTTAGGCCCGAACCTGACTTTCCAGGGGGCTCTAGTATTCTGAGTTATGCCACTGGGACTAATGTACGTTAAATCTGTCGTGGTTTAGTCTGGATAGCGCGTTGTGGAAGTTCGGAGAGTGGAATGCTCACTAAGGTTTCGTCCTCATCACTTGACCATGTTACGAAATTAGGAGGTCCGCAGCTAATAGTCCTTATTTTGCCTTTATAGTATAACGTTACTAAACACTCACGTAAATCTGGAACAACAGTTGAAATACCTCAGCGAAATGTATTGCAAGGTGAGATACGGAATCGTAATCACTAGTATCAATATCGATGTATACAAATATGTATCACCGCCATCGAGGATTTCGCCAATAACTGATTTTAAAATTGGCAATTGCTCACCACATTGATGAGGCCTACAGCTTGGAATTTTCTGTTGTTTCATTATGTAAGCATGAATTTTAGACACGTTTTATTTAAAAAAAAAACAATTTCACCATTTTCATATACTTCATTTATTTATTATTTGTTTATTTAAAAAAAATTATTAGAAGTGTTGTAATTTAAAGGGATTCTCTTATACCTGTCAAGATGTATGTGCCCTTAAAATTCGTTTTTTTTCTTAATAAATAAATTGGCAGACATTATTCCTGTTTTTTTACCGTGTTGGTTATATAATTTGTTTTTTAATCAGTTTCCCGAAACTGAATGAAGAAAACGTATTAGCATAAAATAAATCGTTCATTTAATGATAAAACAAAGGCTAAGTTTCTTAAATGTTGTGTCTGCACCTTGTCAATATTTGATTGTTAAGATTATCAGAAGTTTTGTCATTATTTTAAAGCCCTTTGCATGCTTGTTTGTTTTGTAATTCAATTTATTCGAGTCATTTATTGTGGTTTACTCCCATGACAACCGGTTTGGAAATCGACCACTGTAATTGAATTAAAAAAGTTTTCTTATAGACTGTTAAACTGGAAAATATGTACACAATGTATATTCTACAGCAGCGATACTCAACCTGCGGCCCACGAGCCTTTTTAAGTGGCCCAGTCATGGCCCATTGCTCAGAGAAATTTACTTATATAAGAACATTGTATTAAAAATTTGATGGGAAATTCTTGTCAAGAAATTCAATATATCAATTTTGCTTTTTGCCATCAGTGTCGTACGGGTATGAATTGATATTATTTTTTTTTATTTGGACGGTTAGGCTGGCGATAACAGACAACAGTAATGTACTGACAATTTTATGGGTGGAACTAATTTTTAACTATCTTTCATATCTTGCAAGCGAAAAATATTCGAACAAAATATATCGTTTCAATAACGATTGGGAGGTTGGCTATTTTGTAGTGAAGAACAAACGGATCAGTAATTGTTGATTTGTCATGAGAGTGCTGTGTTTAAAAAACACCAATAAGCAGGAATCACATTCAATGACACTTTTCCTCGATCTATTTCAAGAGGAGATCAGTAGGCTTTCTTGAATAGTCTTTGCAATAGCAACAAAGTATTTTGTCAGTGGTAATATCACAGCGATAACAAAGACATCCTGTGAAGATTGTTATATTATTGTTAATCATATGAAACCGTTTACTGATGCAGAAATTGTGAAGGAGTGTTCCTTAAATGTTTCTAATTTAGTGTTTGTGAAAAAAAAAAAATATAATAATTAAAAAAAAGCAAAACAAAAGTCATAATTTTACTTTGATCAATTTTCCACATTTTAAATTACCAATGGGTCTTAAAGTATTTCTCCTCTCCTTCCACCATTTATCCTCATGTTGTGGCCCACATGAAATAACTAACATGTATGTGGCCCAGCAGAAAAAAAGGTTGTGAGTACCCCTGTTCTTCAGTATGCCCACTTATAAGTTCCTTCAACCCTCTTAACTTTGGAACGGCTACTACTATTCTATATAAATGGTGTCTAAGTATAGTAAAGTAGTCACGCGCTACTGAATAAGGCCACTTACGGCACCACCTGGCGGTAAAATGCGGAGTTAACATTCCTATCTCGAAATGGAACGAGATAGGGGGGAGATTTACAAAGTTACAGAGCATCATCGATTTAGTAGGAAAAGACATCTTGTGGACATTACTACAAAGAATAGAACGGTTAAACCACGCATTTACTTTTTCGTGATTTCCTACATTCTGACGTGAGGGAAAAAGATCTGAGAAAAAAAAAATTAGTTATAACAATATACCTTTATTTGAGATGTTCAAACTTCTCGCTGTCAGCTGCAATACGCATTTAGATCCTTGTTTAAATATCACGTTGGGAGCATAGAGCGTGACACGTTAGCACAAAGGTCCGCAATGTGTCCTTTAAGGTTCTGCAATGTTTGTGAAAGGGTCGTATACACCTGCTAGCTTCAGGTATTCCACAGGAAAAAGTCATGTGGAGTCAGAACAGGTGAGCGCACTTAGGCCAATCTTCGACACCGCCATACCCAATTATTTGATTCCGAATTCCTTGACGAGAAACTGCTTCATTGAAGATGTCTTGGGAGAAAGCGCGCCGTCACATTGGCGAAATAATTAGGTATGGGTGTCAGGGACGTCTTAAGGCTTCTTGAGGCCCTGCGCCCTACAAAAGTAGGCCCTACACATATGTAGGCCTCACCTAACACGAAACAAAAAATGTGAAGGATTTACATAGCACAAACCGGCTTGACCATTGCCGCCTTTTGACTGAAAGAGTAATGATGGTGCTCGGTGGTAGGTCTGGAACTATACGATGGTCATCACACGTAGACAGTTGACATATCATCGAGTATTCCCAGTTTTTCGGAGAATACAAACGGAAATAACATATGACCATTAAAATTATTCGAATAATGATCTTATTAGGCTGAGTCGAGGGAACAAGACGAGTCCCCCATTGGGACCGAGGCCGGACATGGGCCCAGTTGGCCCATGCCTTAAGACGTCCCTGATGGCGGTGTCGAAGAAAGTTCTTCACGTTCGCCTGATCTGACTCCACTAGACTTTTCCTGTGGGGATACCTGAAGCAGCAGATGTATACGACCCTGCTACTTTGGCTACTAAAGGCTCTGCAACTTTGTAAATCACACCTAACTCCACAGTTTACCACCAGGTGGCACCATGGAAGATTTTATTCAGATAGCGCATGATTACTCTACTATACCTAGACACCACTTTTATGAATTTAGCAGGATGTTCTAAAGAGTTAAGGGAGTGGCAAGGGACTTTATAGTGGGCATACAGTATATTTTTAAAATTTCCCTTTCTCAGAGCCGATATTGTCAAATCGTGGGTTCGAGCTCTGGTTCTACTGAAAACGCGCTGTGTAAAGCGGATGATGCATGTTCAATAAACAAACATATCTGATTTTTCTTGCTAAAATTTTATACTAGAACGACGAATTTGTTTCCTTCAAAACAAAATGCGATGTTTAATGGTGAAAAGCAATACATAAACTTTCATATTTATTTCTTAAGTTTTTCATACATTTTAAATTATATTTATTTCATAAAAAAAATCTCTAAACAATACATAATCCCTGTTTTTAATCAGTGAAATACTGTTCGCCTTTTTTTATTTAATTATAGTTATATTCCTTTTTTTCTGGTAAGCAAAGTTGGCCACGGTAGTCTAGTGGGCAAGGTAACGGACTCTCGGCCGGTGTGTCATCAGTTCGAATCTAGTAACGTTGAAGACCCAGGCGTGTAGGGAAGTGATGCAAGTTAAGTATGTTGAGAGCACAAGCGTCCTCCCATTGGTGTGGTAGTTGAGAGAGGAGCGCCAGCTCAGGTATCGTCCTCGTCACTTGACCATAGTACAAAATTACGAGGTCCGTCACCAAAACCCTCGAGTAGCTGAACAGTGCGCCGTTAATATTCACTCACTCACGTAAGCGAGAAACTCATACTAACTTACTTGACTTTTTCCTTCAATTTTCTGTTATCTAAAGTAACATTTTATATATCGTGTCCCCGAAAAATTCAACTAAATCATGTTAATCTATTGTGTCCTAAAAGCCACAAATTGGTGTGGCTTGGAGAGAGAAGGGCCAGTTCAGGTGTCCTCGTCACTTGACTGTGATTCAAAATTACATGGCTAATAGCCCTCTCGTTGCTTCGAAATTTGACGTTAGCAAACAATGAATTCGAAGCATTCAATGTTTAAAAGAACGGAAGAAGAGTAAAAAATGATCCATCTTTTGTGATGGAAAAAGAATATAATTCTCATTTAAAATTATGTGCAATCCAATCAACCCCATTTAATGATACAGTTTGACGGGCTATGAAAAAAGACACGCAGTAGTCTTTCCACTGACAGAATACATTTCGGTAGAAATTTAATTTTTCCGTAAGAGAAAAGAGAACGAGTTAAGCTTTTTTTGCAAGCCCGCATTTTAGTGAAGCCTTAGAATTGAAGGATTCCCGCAGACGTCTTGGGTGATGTAACTCTTCAGAAAATTGGTTAAGCTGGGAAAACTTTTCAGTTACAGGGAATCAAAGAGGATAGAAAGAAATTGTAGCTAAAATGATCCTGGAGTATTTTAAATATAGTTTCTAATTCTCAAGTTAGGATTATGAATCTACGTTCCGCGTGAATTCCTTGAGGTTTTGTTCAGATTGCAAGGTAATAAATAAATCATTTTTTTAAATTCTCGTTGTAAATTAAATATAGACCTTAATATCCTTTCTACATAAAGAAAAATCGTACAATTACTGTAATGTTAGTTATATATTTGCATTATAAAAATATTACCAAAAACTTTTATTTCTATTAATCTCTTTTGTAAAACTAACATTCAGATAATCGTATTAAAAACTGTCAAATATTCCATCATTTTTATTTAAAACAAACAATAACAGTTTTCATATTGTCATGTCTTTTATAAATCCAATTTTATTGTATATTTTTTTCATTTTAAAAATTGGTTATGCATTCTTATAGGATAATACCCATAAATTATTCAGTTTTACTGATTACATATTTAATTTACTATGAAAAAAAGCTATCTTTTCTGCATCATTTTTGATTAAATTAGTTTAGTAAAAAACATGTAAATACACTGTTTATAAATATGTACATTGTTTATAACATATGTGTATTTTATATAAATATTCTGATAGAGAATTTTTTCTTCACGGAGAATACAAGTGTCAAAGAATCCATAGTTTTCACTTCAGAAAAAACACGTTTTACATCCTATATTGTATTTTGAATGAATACAAAAGCAAAAATGTCTCTAAGATGGAAAGCATTTTGAGAACCGATTCTTCATCTGATAAAGCTGTAAATTTAATGTATATACTCTAACTCAGGGGTTTTTAAGCTTTTCGTACAAAAATTTTGTGTAATCCCGTAAGTATTTCGCTAAAGTTTACACTCGCTTAAGTACTTCTACATATGTTTTATTTGTGTAGTATGTTATTTTTTTGCAGTAATAAACATACGCGATAAGTTTTTATTTTGAATATAACGCTATTAAAGCAAAATTAAGTAACAAAATAAAAAAAAACATTATACATTGACACACAACACATAGATACACTTGCCAGCGAAAGTCTGCGTACAGACAATCAACCACCTTACTTTGTTTATGCTGTAATTACCATTAAAATCTCGCTTCAGAAAATCAATATACCTTCCGGGATTCTTCAAAAAATATCCTTATTCAAACAGCAATAAAATTCACCTTAACAAAAAAAAAAGAACAAGAATGACTACCAAATAATCACCAACCACCCCCGCAAAAGTCTGCGTACACTTACAAAATAGAGCTTTTAAAGACCTTTTATTCTAAAATAATTGCACTAAATTGTGTTTTTAAGTAATTATGAGCTTTTACGATTATTTAGGATTTCAGATTTGAAAGTTTGTGTAATTCCATGGAGATAACAGAAAAGAGATAATTTATTATTGAAAGGAAAATTCATCATAGATCTTCAGAAAAGGGGGAAACTTTTAAGGCAACCTCTAAAACTGTATAATAGGAGACATTCATTGATTCAAGAAGTGTTCATAAACTACAAATTAACTGAAATTTTAACCGTCCAAGACAAGATAGTTCTGTCTGGGTATAACTAAAGAAGTAAAGAAAAAAACTAAAGTTTTTTTTTCACTTTTTGTTTTAAATTTAATCTAAAATATAATGCCATTTTTTAAAGTTAAAAAATACTGACATTTATCTAACAGTTTTTTTTTCCCTTTCCCCAAATTTGGGCACCCTTATAATTTATGCATTTATTTCCATCAAGAAAATTTTGCAGCAAGCTGAACAGATGGTAGTCAGATGATGCAATATGAAGAGTATATGCTGGCTGAGGTAAATTTTCCCCAACCCCAATTTTCCCGAAATTTTTTAGTTTTTTTTCCCCCGGTAGCATACCCTTTGTCTGATAAAGGATCACCCCCTTTTTTCTTTTGGGCCCAAAGATAGACGTTTATGTTCAATTTTTTTTATTAAAAAAATAAAGGGCCCCCTCGGTAAATGGCTTTTTCCTTTTTCGCAATTCCGGGTACCCCCAAAAACTTTCACCTTCCAACAACACAACATTAACCTTTTTTTGGGCACGCCAGCTTTGGATGTGGATGGTTGTTTTCCCCTTTTAAACATATCCCTTTTTTCCCAAAAACCACTGTTTGTACACTATCTACCTTTAAATCCCCAGTCAGAAAGGGGGTCCAATAATATTTCCCCCATTTGTAAAAGCAAGGTTTAAGAAAATATCGAACGTTTTAAAATTTTTTTTCCCGCTTGTTCTGTGTCCCCCAAAAGGGGGAAAAATTTTTTGGGACAAAAAACCCAAAAAACTTTTAATGTAATAAAAAACAGAAGTCTGATGAATTTTTTTCGAAAACCCACTTCTGGGGAAAATTAACAAAGGAATTTGCCCTTTGATCAAAACTCGTAGTACTTTGTCTTTTAAATCAAATTTTTTTCCCCTGTTTCCGGGTTCATTTTTAAAAAAAAAAATCCCCCAAAGGGAAAATTTAAAACGTTTTTTAGACAAAAAACGTCAAACGGGTTTCTTTTGTCTCCATCGCGTTTTTCCCCTTTTCGGGAACAAAAAACGACACTTTTTCATCACTCATGTTGACAGTTTTGTAAATAAAAAAAGTGCGAAAAAAAGTGCTTAAATCATCAATGGTATGGTTCTAACTTTTTAAAAACCGGTTTTTTTGGTTTTAATTTTCATTCTCTCGAAAACGTATATAAAAGTGCAGGTTAAAAAAACGACAAAAATTTTCTTTTTAAAACAGTATCAATTTTTAAAAGCATTTTAAAAAATTTTTTTCACATCTTTTAAATTTAAAAAAGAACTTTCATTACCCCCCCCAACCCCCAAAACCAAAACCAATGGGACAAATTTATTCAAAATCAGGACATTGGTACCCAAAAAAACCCCCCTTTTGGGATTTAAAAATGGGGAATAATAATCCCTTGTATTTTTCTCTCCCAAGACGGGAAAAAAAAATTTGAAAAACAGTGGATCCTCTAGCGCGGGAATCTCCCTTTGTCACATTGGCCGGGTGATGTATCGATCTCGTGGGTATCGAAAACCTTGTTTACGAGTTCTCTTTTCTTTTCGCAATCTCATCTTAGCACTGAGCTTTCGTAACTAGAGATAGTGACAGGGAAGAATTTCTTGCCACGAATTTGTTTCGTTGGATATGAATTTCTTTGTTAAAGAGGTGTTTGGAGCAAAATCCCTTTTTTTAAAAATTGTTTCCTATGTATTAATATTAAATTTTTGTTTTAGTTCTAGATTATATATGCTTAGAAATCTATATACAGTGAAAACCGTCACGAAACTGAAGGGACTGAAATATTTTTTCGTGTTAAAGGATATTGCACCCCCCCCATATATCAACAAAATTAAGTTTATTCAAGTATATTTCGGCTTTTTTTTTTTTTATATATATGACATGATTTTGGGGGTGGGAAAAAGACTTAGTTTTTTAATAAAGGTCTTTTTTTAAACAAAGTTGAATCCCCTTTTGACGCAAGAGGAAAAAAAGAACGCCACCGAATAATCTTTTTAAATGGGTTAAAAACTTAAAACACCGATCGGGGTTCATGGGGTCCTTTTGAAAGGGTTTAAAGCTGACATATAGGGCTATTAAAATATAACGATCTGGGAATTGGAAAATGTTTTTTGGCTTAGGCCAAAATGTTCGGAAGAAATGAATGGGTTTGGGTTTAATTTTATACTTGAAAGGGAGGGAAAATATAAAAATGAATTGCAAAATAGGGAATTTAATTTTTAAACTAATTTAATTTTCCTTACATATAAATTAATTAAAATTTTAAAAAATCATTGAAACAAAAAAATTCACAAGAACTTAATGAAATTTAATTTCAAAACTTTTTTTTTTTTTTTTTTGAAAACAGGATATTTAGTAAAAAATTTTTTTAAAAATAACCTTTTTTTTCCTTTTTCATTGTTTTCTTAGTAACAAATTATCAAAAAAAATTTTTGATGTCGTTCATTTTGTTATTAATTTCACCATTGGGAAAATTTTTGTCTGAATAACTGCGCAATTTTTATGATGTCTTTCATTTCCGAAAGACGGGGGGGAAAAGGGGGTTGCACTATTCATTTCATTTTCGTCGTCGGAAAACTCCTCAGTGATTCCCTTTTTAGGTTTTTACAAACACCCAAAAAAACATTGCCCCATAATTGGGCTTACCATTTATCATCATTTCTGCAACGAATTCTTCCGATATTTAAAAAGGACAGTCCCAAAAATTAAAAAATTTTCAACATTTTCATCAAGTGTCTGGTGTTTTTCCCTATTTTGTTGATTTTCCCGAAAAATCTTTTTTGCGTTAACGGTTTTTGTTTTCCCTTTAAGAGAAAAAAAACCTTTAAAAAAACATAATAGTTTGTCGGGAAAACCCTTGTGCTATTTCGGGAACCCGATATTTCTCTTAAAACCTTTTGCGTTAAACCCTTTTTTCACTGTATATATATAAAGGGGGTAAAAAAGCCCCAGAATTTTCCCAAAATATTAAGATCCAAAGTCATGAAATTTGGTAAGAATGCTTTTTTTTTCTGAAAGACCGCAAAACCCCCAAGGGGGGGTTAAAAGGGGGTCGAAAAGGGGTTTTGGGCCCGGTTTCCCGCCTTGTGACTTGGGGGGTTGGGCCCGATGGGAAAATTCCATTTTTAATTAGAAAAACAGAAACCCCTGTAAGGGGGTTTTGCCCTGAATCTGAGCATAATTGCATCCCCAATTTATTGCCAGATCAGTTTACTTTTATAGTTTATTCTATTAGAAATAAAAGGGCCCAAAAGCCACCCTTTAGAACATCTCTCAAAAACATAAACCACCCCCCACCCCAAACCCGGGCCCTTTTTAGTCTCCCCAGAACCTTAGACACTTCAAATTGTTACACCCACCCCTATTTCCAGAGCACTCCCTCCTTCAGTTCTTACCTTGTCAGTTTCGGTCAGGAAGGATTTGCCTTCAACTCCCTTACTCTTTTCATTTTCTTTGTTTTTGCACTTTGGAGAGAGTTCTTCCATTATCTTCCTCCTATTGGTCGTAAGATTAGCAACCAGCAGCAGTAAGGAACGGACGATGGCATGGTTTGGCCATTATACTTTCCTTGTTTTCATTTTTTGACTTGTTCATTCCTTACCTTGTGGCATCACGAACCACCCACCCACCCTTTTGTAAATAAGGATAGTAAGTTAATGAAATCGTTTGCAATTATACGGTATAGAATATACATTGTTGTTTGAAGAGTTTTCAACTTGTTGTATATCATCTTTTCATCGCTTATTGTTTACTATCTTTTACTTTTAGATATCTTTACTCTTTGTTGAGTCAGTGTCATTGTACTTGTACAACAAAGGTTTTCTTCTAGCTTCCATCATTGCAAAATCATTTATGACATCCTTGTAACCAATTTCCTTTGTAATATCGCTTTGAGGGCATAGAAACATGAAACTGTTAAGCTTTTCATTTTCTATAGTCGATCTCATTTCAGTCTTTACTCTCTTTAAAGGCAGAAATGCTTCTCTCATGACTCACTAGGTGGTGATACGCTCGCTGTAATTTTAATTTCTTCACTCTCCAGTCTTTTGCGCCCTAGGTAAGTGCCTAGCTTACCAAAGCTTAAAAGTCGCGCTACCACCAGTCGCGCTACCGGGAACAGTTTCTCCCTTATTTTATTCTGAAGGTATATTTAAATACAATTAATTTATAAATTCATTAAAACGAAGCAATCTAAACTGTAAAAAATCAATGTCCCCCCTCCTCCTCTGTGAGCCGTTGGTAAAATTATCATACGTACGGCGATAAAAAGACTGTCGAACACTGGCCTAGGGGATCGGAAATTCCTCCTGTCGCCTTAGAACATGAAAGAGTTAGTCCCAAGGTAAATATATTTTGTGCAGTTCCTCGAATGTTCTCGGCCCATTTTTACTTCACTGAAACGACTGTTACAGGAATTATTTACCTGGACATGCTGCGGACTTTCCTTATGCCAATCATGATAAAAAAAATGCTAGGAGTTTATATTTTTTAACAGGATGTTTGTGTGGTGCGCCTTATCCCTACCCCAACGATGTTATTATTCTATCTCAGTTTTGAAGCACCCCTTTGAATTGGTAGTGGAGGTGTTATTTAATGGTCATCACGATCATCACTGGATTTCAGTGTATTGGGTTTTGTAAAGGGTCAAGAGTACACTTCATCATATCCTACATCTATCCCTGAACTAAAATCAATAATCTACACTGCAATTAATTTGATTGACGGAAACATACTAACAAATCTGTGGCAAGAACTGATTTTCCGATGAGACATTTGCATAGTAACGATAGGAAGCTACATTAAACATTTGTGATAAGGGCAAAGATGAAATATTTCTCTATCTTATAACAAAATGTACTTTAATTTTTTTCCTTGTATATTACATATAATAAATCAGCGGTAGCCAAACTTTTTGACCTCACGGACCAGTAAATTCATAATTTAAATCCCCCGGGGATCACCAAAGGGTTTTTAATGTTAAATATATCATAAAAATAATTGTGATCTAAGAAAACATAAAATTACCTAGTTAATCAATGAAACTATTAATTGTAACCAAATTAGCTTTTTTTAATGAACCTTAAAAATAAAAAATAAACAAAAAATGTAAAACAAAAAAATTAAAAAAAGGTTTAAGGATACAAACCCCTTAGCATTATACATTCCCATTGATAAATGTTCCTCTTTCTTGAAATAAGATTTATATATTTGGATCCAATCTGACTCCAAAACCGAAAAGCATTTATTTCCCTGAGAGGTACCTTTTTTAGGGGGACAAAAAGGCCCTTTTAATGAAAAATTTAAATTGAATTTTTCATATTTGTAAATTTCCCTTTTTAAGCAAAAAACCAAAAATAATCTAAATAAAGAAAATTTTAATTTTGAATTTCGTCGGATATATGATAGGTTTCTTTTAGATGCATGCTTAACTTATTATCCTAAATTTTTTACCAATATCATTTGACTTATTTCCGTTACGTTATTATATGAAATAACGATATTCTATAAGACCTTTTTTTATCTTTTTCCATTTTTATGAATTTAATTATGTTTTAATGCATCTTAAAACATAACTTATAACGTGACGAGTAAGCAGATTCCACATTTTCTGGGGACCAGCGAAATTTTCTAGCGGACCACCACTTTGGCACAACCTCTGCAATAAATCATTCATTTTGCCTAATTAATATTGTGGACACACTCTGTATAATAAAGTAAAAGTGAAATTCGAGTAAAACTAATCGATGTGTTATTTAGTAGTATTTAAGTATTATGTTGTAGAGATTATTGATAATATATTTACATTGATGAAATCTCTGTCTCTAGAACAAAATTTCTTTGGAGCTAACTATGAACCCAGAATATTTTTGCACATTTCCATTGTTTGCAATTGCCATAAAAATAACACCCACATGATGTTTATGTATGGAAAATATCACACTAAATTACATCATATATCCCTCTGATAATAAATTAATAAATTTTTCTTCATTCAAATCAAATTTATTGTCATTTCATTTTCTCTTATGATATCTCATAGACAGATTAATACTTTATTAAAGTATTTTACTTTTTAAGAATAGAGCACGCGAACCAACTTGTTGCTGCAAACGTAATTAAATTTGTGAAACTCTTTTAGATTGAAGTAAATGACATCTTTAATTAAAATATTCCGTAAAGAGATATGTGTGATTTATTAAAATATTAGACTGAAGCGATTAGTGTCAAAGGTCTGTATATGCAAATAAATTCGGTTGATTAAATTTACGTCATTTCGGAGCTTTTTGAGAGGGATTAATTAGACGCTTCATTAAAAAGCGTTCTATTTATTTTATTTCGCAGTCAGTCATATGACAATTAATGTAATAATTATTGTTGGCTGTAGAATACCATATTTACTCGATTTAAGCCGCCATAGATTCCAAGCCACGCTCGAAATTCTAGAAATGTTTTTGTGAAAAGACGTTGTACACGTCTTTGAGAAAAAAATAAAAAAAATGTGTAAAAGGTTCGTCGATATCCGATACTTGAGAAATTAAAAAAATATAGTATTAAAAATTTTCAAATACATACATAAACCTATAATTACTCTGACTCAGTTCTTCTCAAACTTTCAATATTTGCGCCCCGATATTCAATCATAATTAACATCGCGCCCTCTCCATACAATAACAATGTATTGAATTCAATAGTACTACACATTGACACTAAAGCTACAATACGACTTTAACCTCTTGACGTATATAAACGTCTCACTCAACTAGTGCATTAACTGCCCAGGACGCATATATACGTCTTTCCGGACTACGATCTTTTCTGTGAACTGCTTTCTATGAAATTATATCGAAGGCTTTTAAATGCAATAAAATGACCTTGACAGTGTTTGCTAAGGATTTACTTATTTCAGAGGATTTGTTTAGTTATTCCTTCCCCGCTAACACACCACATACGTATTAACGAAGACCTACGTGTTAAACGGTGCCGTTGGAGGAGTGAATAACGTAATTTTTAATCGGCATTTAAGGGATTAATTATAAATCGTACAAATTATCAAGATGAGTGTTAATTTTTGAATATAATTTTATATATGACAAGTCCATGGGATCAATGGTAATTATTAAACTAGTTCTTAAGTTAGTACTGTTAAATTAAAAATTCAATATAAATATTTTGTGAGCAGTACTGATACAATTATAAATATATTATATCGATGCAAATGTGTATTTTATTTTTTATTATGTCAGGATGTATTTTGTTTGTATACCTTTAGTAAATTAATTTTTTAAAATAATCTTTTGTTTTCGACTTTTCAATATGCTCGCGCCCCCCTTATAGGGTTAGCACGCCCTGCTAGGGGGCGCGCCCCACAGTTTGAGAAACACTGCTCTAACTGTTAATATCATGTTTCGAAAAGGATTTGTCACTCCCACTGTCACAGCTGGCCTCGGTACAGTGGCGGCGTCACCTTTTTCCCACATACTGTCGTCTTCCGTGCCATTCAATGCATTTGTTATGTAACATTTTTTAAAAATATAATTTATTATATAAGAATATAAAAGAATTATTAAAAACTGTTGAACATTTATAAGCAAGAATTATATCCTTTCGTTTGTAATGGCCTCCCGCTGGAGGAGAGCGATCTCTTCATCTACTCGACCTAAATCTGTAGGGGGTAAAGATTGATGATCCAAGCTAGCCATGAGAAAAAAATCCAATTTATTATTACCAATTATAATAATCAAAGATAAGCGAACCATAGAGGGAAAATCTAGAGTGATATAAAGTAGCTCAAAATTTTATGTGAATAATTATGTGATTAATTTTCTGTCAACCATAAGTTTCATAGCCCCCCTCCTCTTCAAACAAATAATAATGTATTGAATTCAATAATACTATACTTTGACACTAAAGCTGCAATACGACTTTTTCTTATGTGCCACCGGCATATATAAACGTCTTGCTCAGCCCAAGCGTTAACTTATCCTGATGTATATATACGTCATTTTTCAAAGTCCGATCTTTTTGTGCACTGCTATCCATAAAATTATTCCGAAGGCTTTCGAGTACAATAATAGGACCTTTACAGTGATAGCGAAGGGTTTACTTATTTCAAAGGATTTGCTTATTTACTCCTTTTCTTCCCCCAATATATCACATACACTCGCCGACGTGAAAAACGATGGCATTGGGGACCTTTAAGGGCAGTTAAGGGATTAATCATAAACCTAGTGGAGATTTAAGCTCATTTCGGGCCTGGGCGCAGAATATTTACAGGTCCCTTTTGCATTGGAGGATCAAAATTTATAACCAGGAATCCTGGTAAGTCCAGCTTATCCGGGCCCTTGGCACCCCATGTATAAACCGGTTCTGTATAAACCGTACAAATTATCAAGAAAGGCGTTGATTGTTGTATATAATTTTATAGCCGACAATCCCATGGGGTCACTGGGGATAATTAAACTTGTTCTTAAGTTAGTATTGTTAAATTAATTATAAAATGCATTGCACAGTACTTATGCATTTATAAGTATATTATATCAGTGTAAAATGTTAATTTAATTTTTTTTTTTTGTTATGTCGTAATTTGTTTTGTTGTTTACTTCCATTAAATTAATATTTTTTAAAAAATAATCTTTTGTTTTCGATTTTTGAATATGCTTGCGCCTCCCTTGTAGAATTATCCCGCCCCCTTATATAGGGGGAAGGGCGCACCACAGTTTGAGAAAAGCTGGATTAATTATCTGGGGAGCATTTGATTGGTATGGGATTGGTCCCCTTATCACTATAAAGGTTTACAGAACAGGGAATGAGTACTCATCTCATCTCGAAAGTATAGTTAAATCATTAATGCAGTGTTTCTCAAACTTTCAATATTTGCGACCCAATATTCAATCATAATTTTCTTCGCGCCCCCTCCATACAATAACAATGTATTGAATTCAATAATACTATACTATGATGCTAAAACTACAATACGCCTTTAACCTCTTAAGTGCCATCGGCGAATAAAGCGTCTCGCTCAGCCAATGCGTTAAATGCCCTGGACGTATATATACGTATTTCCGAAGTACGATCATTTTTGTGCACTGCTATCCATAAAATTATTCCGAAGACTTTGGAATTTTATGAAAGGACTTTGGCATTGTTTGCGACGGATTTACTTATTTCAGAAGATTTTCTTATGTTATTTTTTCTACCACCCCCTCAATACACCACATACTCTCACTTACATGTTACAGGTTGGCATTGGGGAGCGAATCATGTAATTTTTAATCGGTATTTAAGGGATTAATTATCAAGATGAATCTTAATTTTTGCATATAATTTTATATACGACAAGCCCATGGAGTCATTGGTAATTATAAACTTGTTCTTAACTTAGTATTGTCAAATAAATTATAAATATATCAGTACCACGCAATATATTTTATAAGTGTATTATGCCAGTGTAAATGTGTACTTTACTTTTTATTATGTCAGAATGTATTTTAATTGTTTTCTTAAATAAATTAATAATTTTTTAAAATAATCTTTTGTTTTCGACTTTTCAATATGCTCGCGCCCCCCTTATAGGAGTATCACGCCCCCTGGGGGGCGCGCCCCACAATTTGAGAAACACTGCATTAATGGAAAATTGGTTTCCAGATGGTGACGGAATATATCAGGACGACAATGGTACTCTGCATCGCGTCAAAACTATTCAGACATGGTTTGACTATAACCATGGTGTATTTCATCATCTGAAACGGCCATCAAAAAGTCCTAACATTACTGTAATCGAAAATCTGTGAGATGAACTGGAAAGGCATTTAAGAGAGTTGAATAACATTCTAACAACTGTCAAAGAACTAGAAATATCACTTCATGCAGCATGGTCTAAAATCATTGCAGAGACATGTCAGAAGCTTATTACATCAATACCACGATAAGTTAGTGTTCTATACTAGGGGTGACCAAATCGCGGCCCATCTTGAATAATTTTGTGGCCCGCGAGATTCTTTACAACTTTACAAAATTCGACTATTTTGTACAATATTTTTGTTTAAAGAGGGTTTTTTTTTGGTAAAAAATAAATCTCATAACTGTTATTATTTTATCACGATGCTTCTCTCTGTTACTGCGAATCTCTTTTTTTTCTAAGTTGGAATTTATCAAACATAAATCGTGCTCAAACTTAACACACGAAAATCTGTAACATCAAATACGATACGCAAATACACATGCATTGAGATCGACTTGCAAAAACTAAGTGAAAGAGTTGAAAAACAGATATCTCTCACTATATATATATATAATATAATATATAAATTAAACAGTAATTGATCATTGCATTATTACTATATTATCTATGTTTGTATATGTGAAAAACAACGAAAACAATAATAATATATCAGTCTGTTTTAAATTTTCCCTCCAACAAATGTTTGTAATGGATCCAAATCTAATATGAAGATATATATTTTATATGCGGCCCGTATATATTCTTGTAAAGTTCTTCCGAAGTGACCCCGCGGTCATTTGGGTTGCCCATCCCTGTTCTATACAAAGCAAAAGGTGGAAGTATCAAATGGTAGATGAGGTGTCAAGTCATTTGGTCAGTATGTTTGTAACTCTACCTTAACTCTTTCCTGGGTGAGTGAGTGAGTGAATATTAACGTCGCACTGTTCAGCTACACGAGGGCTTTTGGCGAAGGACCACGTAATTTTGAACCATGGTCAAGTGACGTGGACGACACCTGAGCTGGCAACCCCTTCTCCTAATTACCATACCACACCACACCAACGGGAGGACGTTTCAGCTCTCGACAGATTTAGCGTGCATCGCTGCCCTACACGGCGGGGCTCGAACTCGCGACATAGCCAGCCACGATCCGATACCTATACCACTCGGCTACCGAGGTCACTAACTCTTTCTTGGAATTGATTTTCTAAAAACCTGTTCATAACGGATCTCTACTCAAAAGAAGAAACATGCTTAAAAATTTTAAGTGTGTATATTCCTTAGAGCAATTTCCCTTTAGAAGTCGTTTTCCACAAAACCTGTTCTTAGCAGATCCTCTACTTAACAAAAGAAACATGTTTACCAAATTTCAAGTCTATCGGTCTAATAGATCCGAGGATTTCTTGATGAGTGGGTCACTTTTTCCCTATAAAACATAAGTTTGATAAAATAAATTAAATACAGACTACGAAAAATTTTATAAAAGGCCTTTGAAACATTATTCTATATAAGGAGATGCTGAAGCTCCCCATTATTGCCTATAAGTTTCCATATCTTTCACCCTTTGACAGCTATATGGTCCGTAAGCGAGTTATTTTTATTCGTAATTCAACACATCAGGTGTATGTCTGCAAACTCTAAATTCACGATTTAACGCATACTGTTGACACTTCCAATGGGAAAATTTATTTTGTGTCACTTCAAGAGGATATCAGTTGACTCAACCTATGCCCTTTGATATGAGGAATTTTTTGGATACGTATTTTTAAGGCAAAAAATGCTTAGTTTTTTTTTCTATCATTTTCAGTTTGAACAGGCAAATTCCGAATATTATGTAAAAATGTTCTTTTATACAAAGATTAATTAAACATATTATTAATTTTATTGCCTTCAAAACCTTTTTATATATAAACCATCGTAAGGTTATTTGTGGAATACTGTATTTGAGGTATCGGACTACGTTCGGAACCGTGATTTTGCAAAAGCGTATAAATGGATAATATTTATGATATTTAGTATTAGATTAGAAAATGTATATAAAATTCTTTTAAGAATAGTATTACAATAAAAGATTATTTAAGCGCAATGTTTTGACCAAAAATGAACATAGAATGACCAACTTCCAAAACATTCTCCTTTTATGAAAAATGCTTCTATTATAATAATATTTTGCCTGTCTATAGCTCAGACCTCTGTACGGAGGCTGAACTAGAATTTTTGAAATATAGAAGTGGATTAATCCATATTTAACTACAATAGAGGGTAGAAATTTTAAGAAAAAAAACTCCGAAAATTATTTCAATTGGAAGTAACTCAAAAAATAATGTGAATTTTTAAAAAATCCTAGTTCAGACTCTGGAGAAGTCTTTACTTTATATAAACACACACACACACACACAATTATTATAGAAGCATTTTTTAAAAAAAAGGGTACGTTTTGAAAAAAGGTTATTAATAAAGTTTTTTGCCGTAATATTGTATTGAAATAATTTTTTTTCACAATGTCCTTAAAACAATTTTATACAAGTATTCTAATCTAAGTAACACTAAATATCATGAAATTTTGAATTTATGAGTTTTTTTAAAGTTGTTCTAGTAGTCAACCCTTAAAACGTAGTGAAAAGAATTAATTGTAGATGGGCAGAACGTCGTCAATTTATTTCGTAATATGAATTCTTTTTTCGGCATATTTGGGAGCCCTAAGAATTTCATAACCCTCACAAACGTTTAAAGCTTTGTATTTCTTAATGTTTTATAGAAAATTTTTATTCTATAAAAAAAATCGCATAGCATTAAATTTATAAGAAACTTATCAAGTTTGATAATAAAATTTTTTCGTGGCTAAAAATAAAATCTGAAAAAATTTTCCTTTAAACCCTCAAGGTCTGACAAAATCCTGCCATTCTAGAGATGCTTCAAAATACACTGGGTATTTTTGTTTAAATAAGATTCTAAAAAAGTGGCTGGTAGTATTTTTAAAAATAGGGCCCCAACTGCTTTTGAGAATCTTATTTAACAAAAATTTTAAATTTGCAGGTTTTCTGGAAAATTAAAAGGGAATTACCGTAAAATCTGGTGTAAAACCCCCCTTAAAAGCTGTTTCGGTTTTAAACCTTTTTTTTAATTGTGGGATTCCCGAATTGGGAAGGCGAAAATTTCCCCGATACCCGAAGCAGTTTATTTTTCATCTTTTCTGTGGTGTTATACAAACGTACTTTTATCGTTTCAAACATTTGTTGACGTTATTTTTAAATTAAATTTAGATAATACAACGATTTCTATATGACAAATATTAGTTTTTTTAGTTTTATCATGGGTGATAATAAAACCGAAAAAAAAGTACAAGAAAAAGCTTTTCCCGAGAAACTAAAATGCAATTGATTAGAAGATTAGATACTTTGAGGTCAATCTCCTTTTTTTCTGCATTAAATTTTTAAAATTTAACAAAAGGCCATTCTTAAGAATAAAAAAAAAATACTGCTATCGGAAACTGAAACACGACGAGCTCTGCAACTAGAATTCCCCGTTCTAGAAATATTACAATGTAGGAAAGGGATAATAGACTTTCTATTTTTGGATTGACGAAAAATTGAAAAAGCCTTTAAGTCAATCTATCTTCTTGATAAAAACAGAAATTGGAAATACAAAAGAGACTGAATGATCTGAAATGTAAACATCTGAGACTTAGAATTTTTTTTTTTTTTTTATATTATATTCGTTTATTATTTTCTATTTTTTAAAAAATTTTTTTGTTTTTTTGTTATAAAAAAAAATTAATTTAAGGGAAAATAATGACCAATTTTCCCCTATTTTCCCCCTAACCCATTATTTACATGATGAGATAACCCGTTTAACGCTGTTTCATATTACGCTCAAATTTTGATGGAACGTTCCCCGCGCAAGCGGGGACTTACTTTTTTCTTTATAAAAGAAGTATAGTTTTTATGCCCATCTCTTTTATTTTTAAAACTATCGTTTTTTTACCTTGCGTATAACGTCACCCCGTGAAAATCCTCCCTAGGGTGCCCCTTTTCCTGGAATTTTTGGGAGCCAGAGGTGTAGGGGAACAAAGGACCGGAAGTGCCATGTTCTTAAATGACTTTATTAAAAACTAAAACAACAACAGGTGATTAAAATATATGAGAGAATCCCCCGATGAACAAACCACAATATAAGTAACATCAAATAACCTAACTCGGACCCTAATTTTTCTAACCCCTTATCTTAATTCAAAATATCGCAAGTCCCAATATTTAAAAATCAATCCTAACAATCAAATCGTTGATCCCGGGACTAAAATTGCGTCTTTTTTGGGGCAATGGATCCCTTTCCGGTCTATATTCAGGTAACCCGGCTTTTCCTTCCCGAGGGTTTTAATCTGTCATAACATTCCCCAAATTGCCACCCCTTACAAACTTTCGTATTTAAAAGCGATCACTTCCCCAAGGGGTTTTGGTTGGAAAAAAGTTGCCATTAATCTTGCCCCAAAAAAACCCAAAAAGGCTTTTTAAAGAGAAGCTGAGCCCGTCCAAACCCCCAATTTTTCTTCTTTTTGTTAAAAATGCCTATACGATAGATTTTACGGTAAGTAACTTATAACTTTCAGAGAACAAAAATAATCACTTTTTATTTGGACATTGCAGCTAGTTTAGTGTCTGGCGTTCTTTTTTTTGAATCATGGTTCGAACCTGGTAACAAAGATTGAGGGGAAAAAATTTTCGTCTTAAATTTTCAACCCCAAAATTTTAAATTTTCGGTCGGAAGTTTGAAAGTGGGGGAGCGTGGGGGTCTTCCTCCTTAACAAGGTTCAAAATTTTAGAGTTTCATGGGAAAAATTCTGTTGCTTTAACCCAGGAGTGGTCACGCGGGCCCGTGCCCCGGCTACGAAATCAAATTTGGAAAACTGTTTTTTTAAAAGGACCCTTTTAAATATCCTCCATATGAAGCCTTCATGAAAATAAAAAAGTATTGTCAACTCCCCCTTTTTGGGGAAAGGCAAACCTTTTTTTAACTAAACACTTGGGGTGACTGAGTTTCCCGTGCGACGACTTTTCCTTCAAAATATTTTCTACTAGCTGTTATACCCGTTCTTCGAACGGGTGAATTTAAAAATTAAACAATACAGATTATGGATAAAAAGTTTTAATGGGTTAATTTTATTGAATTGCAAATTAAAAAAATAAAGCTTTTGCATTCTTAATGAACAAAAAAACTTTTTTTTTTTAAGTCTGAAGGTCAATTCTGATAAAAGGATTTTCATTTATTTATAACATCCCAATTTGGGTCGATTTTTAAAAAACCCCCCAAGCTGATCTCTTTGTAAAGTTTTAAGTAAAAAATTTTGTGTAATGAACGCTTAAATTAGTATAAATTTATATCTGGAAGTGTAATACGTTAATATTACATTTGATGTATTTATTTATGTTAAAATTGTAATCAGCCTCACACTCCGCCTGTTCACGTTTTCGCAGTTCCTGGCGCCTGGCGTAGACAAAACAAAATGCAAAGTTTTGCTTCACTCATAAGAGATAGATATATGCTGTCGCGGGCATTTTTGCAGATGGCCAAAGTTTTTCCTACTTTCTTGACAATTATCGTTATATTTTGGACACTTCACACAATATCTTTATAAATTATAGCCTATGTGTTATTTTGAAGTATAAGCTATATTATTGTAAAGTTTCATTAAAATCCATTCAGCTTTTTTTTTTTGCGTGAAAGAGTCCAAACATTCATACAAACTTTCATTTATAATATTAGTAAGGATGATAAGGCTATATTTCCCCCTGTGAACGCCTTAGTGGTTTTGGTTGCTGTGTTGTGCGACTCATTATGGTTTATAAATATAAATGAACAGAATATAAATAAAGAAATTGGCATCTATGCTATCACTAGTGGATGAAGTTGAAACTGATCAAGCAAGAGTAAAACCTGATGAAATAATGGATATTATTCCTGATAACGAAAGTAAATTTGAGAAAAGCGATGCACATGAAACTCTTGAGTTGAAAGGGAAGTTTTAAAATGCTACCTAAAAAGTCCATCAAGAAATGAACACAAAAGACACACTGTTCTTGTTAAAAAGACATAAGCGAGAAAAACTTCTACTCGTACATGTTATTTGTCGATCATCAAAGGACAATAAAACTACAATAACTTAGAAAAAATATATGACAATTTTCCTGCAAATTTATTCCTTTAATGTTAACAAAAAGTGTCTGAGAATTTGTGTTTTTTAATAAGATCAAGCTCATTTGAAACATTTTAGCTCAATTTGATTGAATTTTTTCTCAAATTATCGAAGAAGAATTGAAAAGTGCTTAAAAGTAGTTATGTGTATACTTTCTCTTAATTAAATTATTCCCTGGAATTACGACTTTTATCATGTCCAATAAAAATAATTATGGAAAAAAGTATTCATATTCCGCTCGACCATTGACATTAGTATCGAGATCCCGGGTTAACGTAAGATGTGATTTAATGATGTATTAATAAATTTTCAGCTAGAAAATATATTCTTAATCATTGAAGGGATGCCTTGAATACTGATGAACGATAAAAATGCAGTGGCGTATACTAATGAGGAGGGCTTAATTCCCATCCCCCATAGACGAACAAATTTTAAATTTTTACCCACAGAAATCCCCCTCTGCCCTTTTCTTCTATGTGTTTTTAGAATGTAAACCACCTCCCACAAGAGAGGTCAGTCTACGCCACTGGATAAATGTACAGTTATTTAAAAGGAATGGGGAGCATATAACTTACCCTAGCTACTGAAATCAAAGATAAAAGCCAAACTATTTTATTTATAAAAAATGAATAGTTTTTATGAGAAGTTATCTATTCCCACATTGCAAAGCGCACTACATCGAAAGGATATGAAAGGGCAGAGGTTGAACTACTTAAGCGCAAACCCCGCTCTCTCTTTTAGACAGTGAAGGAGAACTGCAGATTGTGTACATAAACCACTGCAGATTATTTTTCTCAAGATTTACTGGAGCTTAAATTTGAGTTTGAAACGAAAAAAAGAAAGAAAGAAATACGCTCTAAGAATGGTTTATCTGTTTTCAGTGCGTTGGATAACTATTCACTTTGAGATTGACTTGGAGGAATAAGAAACGGCTAAAATATACTTTAGCACTTTCATTTTCTTTAGTTTATCTATTTTTCTTTCTACATAAAATTTATATATATATATATATATTTTGAATGGAGATATATGGCAGGCATTTTTTTAAAAAGGAATTTGTAGCTATTTCATAGTATTGTTTGTTGTAAGAGTTTATGACGGGCTCACGCGTCTTTTCTTTAACATAACCTCTGGGTTCTTTGACGGCCAAGATTAATGGCAACTCTTTTCCAACCAAAACCCAAGAAGCGAAATGCGAATAAGAAATGCAAATAAGATAGCTTTTAAAAGGGCAAAAGTTTCAGTAAAATGAATGGCAATTTGATGAATGTTATGTTTGGAGGAGATACAAGCGTGAATTGACAGCCTATCGTAAAGTTACGTAGAAACCCCAAACCCTTACTACAAGGTGCATACCATTGCACACGCTCCCGAACGTTTCCATTTAAAAATTGAAGTTTAGTTTGGAATAAGGTAGGGTATTATTAATATTAGGACTTATAATATTATTAGAAGTGAGAATAGACGGATAATATAATTATTTAGAGGAAGTGGTCTAAATTACGCTATTCGGTTTAACTTTTTTTGTGTGTTCGTTCATTCTAGATTCTCATTTATATAAATTTATCAAATTGTTAGACGTTTAAGTTATATTCTTAATAAAGTCATATTAAAATTTTAAAAAGTCTGATTATTAAAAAATCCACACCTCTAGCTCACGCCCAATAAAGGATATGGTCCCAAAAGGGGGGGGCATATCATTTTTGTTTGTATTTTTTGATGTCCACGGATGGGTATCATCCTTCATCTCCACGCGACCAAATTTTTGGGGGATAAAATTGAACTCAGGCTCCTTTTGAATTTTTTTTTTAAAAAAACCAAAGTTCTGGGAGGCATGATCAGGAGTGAGAGCATAAACTAAAAAAAAAGCGCAATAAACCACCGAATCTGCTTTTTATAGATGTTTCCCCCTGATTTTTACTAGTATTCGATCTGTAAAGTTTAATCTAATCCTTCCCCAATCCCGGCAAACATCCAGTCCATAGTAAAAAATTTCTTGCCCAATTTGCTCCGTCAAATGGACGATCTTCGGGTTCAACTAGAACTCTTTTTTTAAATTGTAGCCTATTAAACTCCTTAGAACCCCCAAGCGTACTAAAGCTGCAATAAATACACTTTCCCTAATCTGCATAATCCGTTCTCTTCTTGGGTTGGTTGGAAAGATTGCCATTCTCCCCAAGATTTCCAAGGGTTTTTGTTATAAGGCGCGAAAAGGGCCCCCGTCTTTAAAGGGCAAAACTGGACATTCACCATCTAAATATGTAATTCCCAAGAAAAAAAAAGTTGTAATGCTAAAAGTTAAAAGATAACAATCAACGGTTTTTATGTAATTGCTTAGATTAAAATACCCATGTATCTTTTCAAAAATTTTTTTTAGTCAAATATTAATTTTCCCCAAATCGGTGTTTTCCCAAAGCAGATAACACACCCCATATTTTTCGCCCCTTGAAAGTCAATGGGTACCTGTTGGACTTGGGTGCTCTTGACAAAATTAAATTCTAAAAACAATTTCTCATCGACAGAACTGAGGTGTCTCCCTCTGGAGAAGAAACTGGTCGCCAAAATTACATTGCGGCAATTGGTATCTATCTATATGGTGTAGCACTAAAAAGTGATACTTGCTCCAGGGAAATGTACTAGGTCAGCAATGGTAAAAATACCAACCCGCAGTCCCATTTAGAATAAAAAATAATAATTTTTTAAATTTTAGATTTAGTATTAAGGTTTAATAGTTTTTCTCCAAATTTTATAAATGTGGCCGAGGGTAGCTGAAGGTCAAGGTCACGAGATAGTGGTTGGATTTGTCGAGTCACTGATTTAAAACCTAATGCCACTGAAAACCAGTCGTGTAGAGGGGCTGATGATCATTATATCTGTCGGATCTTAAAATGCTTCCTTTGGCGTAGTGTGGAAGTTTGGAGAGGGAAGGGCTAATTCAGGAGTTGTGTTGTCTTCACTTAACCTTGGTTCAAAATTACGAGGTCTGTTGCCAATAGCACTCGTACTGTTTCCCAGTACGTCGTAAATTAAAATATGATCGAATTTATGAAAAAATTAAAGTTCTTGTTAAAAACTGCATTTTAACAAAATTTTTAGCATTTTTAAGCTTAAATTTTAGATATGCAAAACCGTTAGTTAATCTAAAAACGATTAATTGATGTAGTATTTTTTAAAATCTGGTTATTTTCCTAACTTTGATTCCGTACCTAAATAAATATTTAACACTGAAATACAATTTTCGAAAATAGATAGATAACATCGAAACAACCCCCCCCCCACTTCTAAAATATTGATTGGATGTTGTCATTACAAGTCCGCACAGTCTAAGAATAACTAAATAATGGATTAATGGATAAAACCATTAATGGATTATTAGAGATAAAATCTTGGAACAATCTTAACTTTAATGAACGCATGGGAAATAGTGTTCCTGTAGCTTTGAGTAAGAATTTATTAACGTCATCCTCAAAGCAACGCAAGAGTTATTGGTGACAGACGTCGTAATTTTGAGTATAACATCACAACGGAAAATATAGTTAATTTAATTAAATTCTTTTTCATAAACTACCCTGAAAGAAACAACAAGGTGAAATTAGCTTAAATAAGTAATACAAGTATTAATAAGCTTAACGCATTTTTATTTCTTTCAGAGTTCCATTTCTCCGAGGAAAACTTACAATATTCTGAATTTTTTAGCTTTTTACAAGTAATTAATATGTGTCCCAGAAGGAGTTAAATGACACTTTCTATGTTCATAGTCGTAACAATCATCAGATAGAGAAAACCTAACATAACATTTATCAAAACTAAGAACATCTTTATATTCCACGATGTCTTTTTCTTCACGCAATTATTACTAACTTAATGCTCCAAGAAGAATTGGATAGAACACGCAGTCCCAAGTGATTACACAATTAAGACTTCCATAATCGAATTAATTACTACTTTCAAGGATAATTACGTTAGAGACCAAAATTAAATAAAATATTGATGGAGATGTGCAAAATTGCTTGTCTCAGAAATTTATCTGATAACATAGAGAATATTTCATTTCGCGGAACATTTGTTTTGATATTTTCATCTTTTCACAAAGCCCATTGTGAGTTTTACTCAATTAAAGTGTGAGATAAGAGCTTGTAGATGCATATCTTTCACGTAACTAACTGAATTACTATTTGTAACCTGTAATTAATAAATAGCACTTGCAAAATTTAAGAAAGAGTTTTGTAATACTGTTGAGAAATTAACTTTGTTAAAGGACTTATTATTTAAACATTGGCGCCTAAAATCATTAAATATATTAATAATATAATCTCTTTGATTCACTTTTTATAAGGCCATTTTTTCAATTCTTTCTATTAGTTCACTCTCTTTCTGTGTTTGTGTATATATATATATAAATATATATAATAAGTACCTGTTCGGTAGCCGAGTGGTATAACTATCGGATCGGGGCTTGTCTTGTCACGAGTTCGAGCCCAGTACCACTAAAGACCCGCCGTGTAGGGCAGCGATGCACGTTAAATCTGTCGAGAGCTGAAACGTCCTCCCGTTGGGGTGGTGTGGTAGTTAGGAGAGGAGGTGCCTGCTCAGGTGTCGTCCACGTCACTTGACCATGGTTCAAAATTACGTGGTCCGTCGCCAAAAGCCCTCGTGTAGCTGAATAGTGCGACGTTAATATTCAATCAATCAATCAATATATATATATATATATATCTTGTTCAAATCTTCAGTCGTTAATAAAACACTTTTTATTCATCCACTGAAGATCAAATATATTTTTTTAAACTTGAGTAGATGACACTTGATGTTAATATAGTTTTTCAAGTATTAATTCATTAATTAAATTTAATTAACTGAAATAAAATGATCTTTGTTGATGGGAATTGACTTAAATGTTTTTTTTAATATTATTTGTTTCTAATAATGTTATGTTAAAACATTTTTGGAATTTGATTTATGAAAAGAAATTCATATATTTTATTACTTAAAATTAATCTGATTTTTAAGGCAATTTTTTTTGGTTGTAAGTATGTTTCCCACCACCCATTGGGAGCTATTGAAATGTAGGACATCTTACGTTTCGCATTTCTTTTAAAATTGCATTGCATGATGTTTACTTTAAAATATATCCTTTGAGTACTAAAATATATTGAAGGAATTACACATTAGACACATTTTGTATTAAAAAAATTACGAATTTATACATATTACCAGGGACGCCTCAAGGCATGGGCCAACTAGCTCCAGGCTCAGGGTCTAGGCCACAATGGGGGTTGGGAGGCCTCGTCTCGTTCTAGACTCAGGCTTAACGAGATCACGATTCGAATTTCAACGGTCAAATGTTATTTCCGGTTGTATTCTCTGAAAAACTAGGAATTTCGGACGATATGTCAACTGGTTACATGTAGTGTCGTCCATATCCTATAAGCCAAGGCCTAGTACAATACATCATCATTATTCATTCAGTCAAAAGGTGGCAATCGGTTCAGCCGGTTTGTGCGCTTATAAGTCATGCACATTTATTTGTTCTGGGGTATTGTTTTTACGAGTTTTTGACAACGTATGCTATGTTATGTTTACTTTTAAGAATAATAGGTGGGGCCTACATTTGTGTTTGAGCCCAGGAAGTGGTGTAACGTACACCCCATAACCTTCGCATCGTGGGGGTGGACCCAGGATTCTAGAGGCCTAAAGCCTGATGCCAAGTAAGGCTTAGGGCCCAAAACCTGACTTTTCAGGGGGCCCTTATATTCTCCGTTACATCATTAGTTCCAGGACCTACTTTTGCGTAGGGGCCCAGGGCTTGAAGAAGTCTGAAGACGTCCCTACATATTACTTTCCATGAAATTTCAGAAAACAGGGATCAATACATAGTGAGACATTGTAAGCTGTCCAAACGTATTGTGCTATAGTAGAGCACAAACGGCAACGCCTGTCTGTTGACATATGCTCACCAACTTCAGTCAACCGTACGCAATATGGAACAGTTTCCTTGCTGCTCAGGAGATTTACAGGTTGTCCTTTGAGCTTACGACTTGAAAATCCAGCTATCAGTTGTCGTGCTAGCTAAATTGCCAATAGCTCAAACTACCGGTGGGAAAATAACTTCCCATGAATGTTTAAAAATTAATTACGTTCTTGGTAAGTATACTTACCACTGCCTTGTAAATGGTTAAAGGTTAAAGAATGACGTAATTTTTTTTACCTTTAATTAGATTTATTACGAAACCTTGCATTTATTTACGTGTTTTAAAAAAATCTGATCTTGATTACCAATATTAAGCAATATGAAGCATTAATTACATGGTAGTTAGAACATTACAACTAAAATTTCGGAACAATCAATTACGACATAAACTAAAAAAAATATGACGCATCAGAAAACATTTCATTTTTTATTTTAACTCCAAATTGTTTTTATATAATCAAGGATTGTTTGTATAGATTTTAAAAAATAATATTTTGGGATGCAAAGTTTATTTTAAAAACGTGTATGAAAGCACAGTTCTGAAATTTTACTATCATTAAGTTTATTATTCTGTAGAATGTTAAGAAATTTTAAAATCTCTTCACTGATTACTACTTTCTACTTTTTCTTCTTTCTATACTTTTTTTTAAAAAAATTAATTAATACGCTTTTATCATGTTTTTAAGCATTGGAAAATTTTGTATCTTTCTATTAATAGCTGAAAAGGAACTAGACATACAGTGGTAAATGATTAAGTAATTAATTTAAATTATATAGTTTATTAACTTTCTTTAAAAAATGAACTTTTTCATTCATCTACTTTACTTACCCCAGAATTAGGTAGAAAATGGTTTAAATAGCGTACGGTACAAAATTTAACAGATTTTAATCCCAAGTTCCAGAAAAATTTTCGAATAAATTACTAGGGGGCTATATATAGAAACAAACCACGTATGTTATTTTCCCTGCATCTACACTCTCCTTGCAAAAAAATTGAGTTTCACAGGCAAAGTTCGCTTTCGAGCGTGAACTTAAAAAATAAGATTGTGGTAACAAAAACAAAAGGCTTTATCGCTTTTGGCGAAAAATTTTGTGAAGCATGCAATATCGCCAAGGAATCATCGAGAAGACTAGAGTCAACCCTTCTTTAAATTACCACGTAGTTATATAAAGGACATTTGAAGTAGAGGTCAGTAGAGTTTTTAAAAGATAGTTCATTCGAGATTAGAAACTGTTTGTGTATTAAATCCGATAAGAGAGAGACTATCTGTCAGGATTCCTGCTAGAAAAATTTGCTCTAGAGCAGGGGTACTCTACCTTTTTTTCTGCCGGGCCGCATACATATGTTTTCGATTTCACGCATACCTATGATGGCTACTTCACGCGAGCCGCAACATGAGAATTAAGGCTGTTTCCGCCATATGTACGAGAGCGTGAACTTGACGCGAAGCACATTTTCAAACAGAAAAAATGCCTCAATTTTTATAAAAATGTGTGACATTGTAATTCATGCATATGTTTATTATATAGTGTTTTTAAAATTTCAAAATATTTCAAAAATAAGTAGTTTTTCCTTTTAATATGTGAAGGTATAGCTCATTTAGCATTACGGTATAGGAAACAAATTGCAAAACACATTTTATAAAAGAAAATATCCGTCATCTCGGATAAAAATGAGTAGTATGATAAAATAAATGATTCTCTTCCGGATAGTGTAGCCAGAATATAATATTAATGTTTGAGTACTTTTATATCTGAAGAAATATTCCAAATTCGGCCCCTATTCTTTAACATTAGCCGAAGATAGCCTTAATGGAAGGGGGGGGGGGGAGAGAAATCTTTAAAATCAAGATAACATAGAAAATTAAAAAAATGTGGAAATTGATCAAAATATTAAAACTCCTTTTTTTGCTTTTTAGAAATTAGTATTTTTCATATATTTTTTTATTTTTGTCGCCAAATTTTTCTAAATTGGAAGCATTTAAGAATCATTCTTTCACTATTTCTGCATCAGTAAAACGGTTTCACATCATTACCAATAATATAAAAAAAATTTCATAGGGTGCCTTTGTTACCGCTGTGACATTCCCTGACAAAACACTTTTTTGCTGTTGTAAAGATTATTCAAGAAAGCCTATTTATCACCTCGTGAGAGAAATCTTCGAGGAGAAGTGTCATTGAATGTGTGTGATTCCTGTTTATTGGCATTTTTTTAAGTACAACACTTTCGCGGGACAATTTAAAGAATTATGAACCATGTTTGTTTTTACTACAAAATAGTCAACTTACCATCGTCTTGAAACAATCTATTTTCTTCGAATATTTTTCGCTTACAAGATATGAAGATAGTTAAAGTATCCGACTACGTTCGGAACCGTGATTTTGTAAAAGCGTGTAAATGGATAATATTTATGATATTTAGTGTCACTTAGATTAGAATACATATATAAAACTGTTTTAAGGACATTAGGACAAAAAAACCCTATTTAAATACAATATTTTGGCAAAAAATTAACTTAGAATAACCTTTTTTCCAAATATTCTCCTTTTGTAAAAAATGCTTCTATTGTATTAATATTTTGCCTGTATTCAGCTCAGATCTCTGTACAAAGGCTCAGCTAGAATTTTTGAAATGCATAACTTGGAAGTCGGTTTATCCATGTTTAACGAAAACAGATGTGGGAGAAATTTTAAGAAAATACGCCGATAATTATTTCAAAAGGTTGTAACTCTGAAAATAATGTAAAGTTTTCAAAAATTATAGTGTAGCCTCTGTACAGAGGTCTGAACTATATACAGGCAAAATATTAATACAATAGAAGCATTTTTTACAAAAGGAGAGCATTTGGAAAAAAGGTAATTCTAAGTTAATTTTTTGTCAAAATATTTTATTTAAATAATTTTTTTGTCATAATGTCCTTATATAAAACAATTTTATACATGTATTCTAATCTAAGTGACACTAAATATCATGCAAGTTATACATTTATGCACTTTTTTAAAATCCTGGTTCCGAACTTAGTCGGATACCTTAAAAATTAGTTCCACTCATAAAACGGTCGCTACTCCACTGCAGTCTATTATCACTAATCAGGAAAAAAAATATCAATTCTAACCCATACGACATAGACAGAAAAAAGCAAAATTGATGTATCTGATTTTTCAACAAAAAATTTCCCACCAAATTTGCATAAATAAATGAATTTCTCAGAGCAATGGACCATGACCAGGCCACTTAAAAAGGCCTGGTGGGCCGCATGTGGCTCGCGTGCCGCAGGTTGAATATCGCTGCTCTAGGGAGTCGTTTCTATAACATTGTAAAGCTTGTTTAAAACGAATGTCTTTTGCATTATTGTAAATAATCTCTCATAATCCCAATAAAAGGCATGTCCCAATTACCAAATCCCAATAACAGGCATGTCCTACTCAGGTGTAAGAAATGTTCGCAAATAAAGTCATTCAGACAAATAATTTTGATTTCAAACTAATCACTCCTCAAATAACTGCCACTCAAACAATAAATCGGAATACAAACAATATTGAACTTTCAAAAAAAAAAGTTTTACTTTTCCACTTCTTAAAGAATAAATTCAACTCAAACACAAATAGAAAACCCAATTGAACGATTCATCATAAAATCCCATCCATAACTCGACTTCCCACACATGCCACTCCCACCGGATCTAAACTTCCGGATGTGTCCGGTCAAAGAAAGTCTTACAAAAATAGGCATATTTAAGAAAAAGTATTGCTGGAAAAAATAACTAAGACACTTTTTGAAAAAAAAAAGGTATCTAAAAACAAGTCAGAGCTTTGTGATAATGATGCTATAGGAATATGTTGGACTAAATGACAATGTGGTAATTGACCATAATTCGTTTCAATCATCTTTAACATGAAAGAATTTTATTTTCAATTTCTTGTATTTTTATCATGTATACCCATCCTTGATTTCATGAAATTATCGAGAATATGACAATTGAACTGAAAGAAAATACATTACTGAATTGAAAGAACGTAGATTACTGAAGTTATTGAACTGAAAGAAAATACATTACTGAATTGAAAGACTGTGTTGATTACTGAAATTATTGAACTGAAAGAAAATACATTACTGAATTGAAAGAATGTATTGAAATTGTTGAATTGAAAATATTTCTGAACAAATACAATCCGATTATAGTTGCCCCTCAAGGAACTAATTTAATAGCAAATAGCGTTGTCAAAGTTCTTTACAATACATCCAGAGAAGGCAATAATACATAGAAAGCAAATGGATGGGTCACTTAGTTGACATCTCGCGATTTCCCAGTCTTTCAACTCTAATTGCAAAGCACATTGCAATCAGAAATCATATTAAATTATGAATAGTAATAACTGCCCTTTGTACATACTACTGCACATATTGATATTGAGAGCATCAATAATCCACTTCCGTATAACTTCCGTGATATTTTCATATTGTTCGTACATTTAAATAGCCACAGCCCTCTTTGTGGGGGAAATATAATAATGCACAAGACAGAGTAAAATAGGAAAGTTTACTGATAATAACCTTTGCTTATACAGGGTGATTCTAAAATAATGGGACAAACTTTGAGGGTTGGTAGAACTCACTAAAATAAACAATTTTTGTTCATGAATATATGAGTATAAATGCCGGCTTGAGGCACAAACAGAAAAAAATAACACATTAACGGAAATGTTCGTTAGCAGCATACTTAACGAGTGATTCCGTAGAGAAAATGTTAAAACAATTTTAGAAATTACATCCACCAACCGTCATACATGCTTGGCGACCTTCATGGCGTGATTGACTGATAATATTGGCGATAGTTGAAGGCAGCAAAGAGGTGTTCCTGTGATTTGCTGCACCAACAAAATCGGCATTTGCGCTTGAGATTTCGGTCATTATGGGTGATTTTACTAATAGCGAAAAGGCAAACATGCATCTAATGTACGGTGTTGCTAATTATAACGGTAACGGTGTATTCGTTACTGTTACCGTTACGTTGCTACGGTAACGGTGATAACTGTAACAGTGTATTCGTTACGACTGTATCAGGGACGCTTTCCAAGTAGACCCATGCCGAACCACAAATTTTCAGCGGTTGCATCGACAGCTCTGTGAAAATGGTTCACGTATCGCCAATACTGATGGACGGGATAGATCGAGGTCTGTACGACAAACTCATCTGTAAGATGTCATCTTAGACTATACGGAAGAAATACCCGGCGCAAGTACAAGGGCTGTAGCATGTCGTCTACATGTCCATCAACCAACAATTTGGACCATTTTATTGTTAGACTGTTGGTGGAAGCAATTTCCAAAGCGGTTTTAACATTTTCTCTGCCGAATCAATCATAAAGTATGCTGCTAATGAGCGTTTTATGTTTCTGTTAATGTGTTATTTTTTGTGTTTGTGCCTCAACACGACACTTCCGCCCATATATTCCAATACAAAAATTGTTTACTTAAGTGAGCTCTACCACCCCTCAAAGTTTGTTCCATGATTTTAGAATCACCCTGTATAAATAATAATCAACCGACTTCACCTTCCAAACACTCATCTACAATGATATTACCTTCAACAGACTTTGTGTAATTTCCCTTTCTGTTTTACCCTTCTGGATATTTCAAGTGGATTTTTATAATTAAATAACAAGGTCTGTTTCCTAATTGCATTCATTAATCACACAAACTTGAATGACGAAGCTTGCTGGACTTTTCTAGGGTTAATGGTCTCATGGAACTGATCTAGCTGCCGCTAGATCCTGAAGGATTGGACACAACAGCAACAACAAACTTGAATCAACACAATTCCCCAAATTGCAGTGGATATATTTATGAGACAGCTGATTGGTCTGTTTTATATCCTCTCTTGCAAACATTACTGAAAGAATTGATTAGTGCATAACAATTAAATAACTTTAACAAACCGAGAAAACAAACAAAACCTTGAAGAAATGAGGATTATAGAGATACTTTTAAGAACCAGTGCAGGTCACATCGAATACTTTAAAAAAATTATCCCCTAGTACTTCAAACATTTATTTCAATCCACCTAAAGAAAGCATTTTATTTAAAAAAATTCGTCGATGAAGCTAAAAGGATTCATATATGAGACACTTTTATGACATTAGCTTTATTATTAAATACTAATGGACAAATTTCAGTACAAAGGGACGAAGGATAAATTTCAGTTATGGGGTATAACACAACCAGACTTTTTCTTCACCGAAGATCATTGTAAATGTAATAACCTTTTCTCTTTTTAAAATCATTCTGAAAATTTGAAAAAAAAAATTACTTATATATTTGTAGGGACGGAAATGAATATGATATCCGGGAGAAATTTAATGTACAGTATGTCCCTTCTTAAAGTATGTGACGGCTCACGCGTCCTTTCTCTAACATAACCTCTGTGTTCTTTGACGGCCACGATTAATGGCAAATCTTTTCCAACCCAAATCCAAGAAGTGAAACGAAGGATAGGAGCAAATAAGATAACCTTTAAAAGGACAGAAGTTTTAGTAAGCGCGATGGCAATTTAGAGAAAGTTCAGTGTAGAAAAGGTAGAAGTGTAAATTGACGGCCTACCCAAGAATCACGGAAATCTCGCCATTAATACAAGGTACATACCATTGTACTCGAGCCTAACGGAATATCTGAAGTTGATTGAACCGGTACTTGAAAATTAAAGGTAGGAAGATTATTTTCCGAATTCGAATATATTATTAGGAATGAGATTAGGTGGAATATATAATTATATAGATAAGTGATCCAATTGCGCGATCTGTGTTAACTACGGCTACGTGTTTTGGTTTATTCTCACTTAATATAAGTTTGTTCGATATATAAGTAATTTAAGTTAAACTTTTAATAAAAGTCATATTAAGAATTCTAAAATGTCTCTTCATTTCGAGAATCCCACATCTTTAACTTACGCTGAAAACCCACGATATGGTCGACAAAGATCGACCATATCACAAGTATCCAAAAGTTATGGATTTCTTTTTCGGAACTACCCATCAGAACGTAATATACTGTTCATCCCGGGATTGGAAATCCTTCCGAAATTTTTTGAGTCTAGTCCGATTGGCCGCACGTGCTGGAAATAATCGGCAATCGCAGACTATAAACTTGTTACAATGACTTCATTAGTAAAGATGTGGACGCCACAGCAAAAGGTGCAGTGCGTACTTTGGTTAACGGAATTTAAATCAGTCTCGCGTGTACAGCGAAGTGTTCGAACAGAATGGAAGGGCGTTACTCTCTGGTTTGTCTATTATACTTACCAGGACCCTTACAAAATGAATCACGCACATCATCAATAGTGTCTTCTATCACGAGACTTAAGGATACTTGCCAGTTTGAGATATCAAAGTTCCTGTCTCCTTTTAAGTTCTTCCCCATTGGTGGACATATTTTGATGTCGGAGGATCGACATTCCATTCTGTTCGAACATGTTGCTGTACACGCGTGACTGATTTAAATTCCGTTAACCAAAGTACGCACTGCACCTTCTGTTGTGGCGTCCACATCTTTACTAATGAAGTTAGTGTAACAAGTTAATTGCCTGCGATTGCCGAGTATTGTGTGCACGTGCGGCCGATCGGACTAGACCCAAAAAATCTCGGAGTGGTTTCCAATCCCCGGATGAGCAGTTTATTACATTCTGATGGGTAGTTCCGTAATAATAAGCCATAACTTTTGGATACTTTAAGCCCGAACACCCTGTATATAAGATATATATTTAATATAGATTAATGAACAAAAAAAATGATGTAATTTTACTTTTAACGAATTTGAAAATATATGCTTTTTTTGTCTCGTATATTAGTAACTTCAGTGTCAAATAATATCCGATCTGGAAAGCGCAAATCTACCGTTGACAGTTTAATTGCTTCAGATAAGAGTGCTTTTGTGTGTAAAGTAAACACGTTGTCTTTTTTTTTTTTCTCGATTTTGAAAACTCTTAGGATTAAAAAAAAAGTATGATTTTCTAAGTGATATATATGATTCTGACTTAAAGGTGAATTTGCTAACTTTTATGGAGGAATTTTTAGAAAAGAAAGATACTTTAGAGTGAATGTTAGTTCGACCTTTTCTGGTCATTTTATCTCAGAGGTGCCGCAGAGGATTTTGAAAGTATCACTTTTTCACATTTTAAAAATCAATAACATCATTTGGCATCTCTCCTAAACTGTAAAAAGTTTTATATATGTCAACCACTTGCGAATTTCATATATGGGAAAAAATGAATGTTTTACATAGACAGTTTTTTTTTGTTTTTTTTTTCACACAATAAGTGATTTAAAAATACTATTTCGACAAATAAAAACCTTTTCAGCTTTTTTTTTTTTTTTTTTTTTGAAAAAAAATGGGTGTATGTTTTTTCGAAGGTAAAAATTTTATATTATTTTTGAAATTTATTGTAATATTTAAACTAACGTAGTTGACGAAAAAAAAATTTTTTGGCTTATTTGACAAAAAACTAATGTTCTGATTTCATACGTTATACCTTCGTAAGACGCTGTGTTGGGAACGAGATTAAAAAGTTTAGTTGTGCCCGTTTTAACCACTCTAGTTTCAAAACCATTTGTCAATAAAAGAATGATGTCGTATTCCGTCTAGTTCAATGCTTAATAACTAGATATGCTGATAAAAGATTATCTTATAATCATTATATATACAATCCTTAGTTTAAATGCTAATTATTTCAAACCATTTTTGGATTTAAGGTGATAACTTTAGTCTTTTTTATGTTTCTTAGAGTGTCATAATCATCAAATGTTTTACCATATTCACCGAAAAACTTTTTCAGTGAATATGACAGTGACATATTCACTGTGAAAAAGTTTTTAATTGAATATGGTAAAACATATGGAACCTATGGTGGGGAAATATGGGAAAGTATAACTCTGGCATTCACACACATAAAATCAGAGGCTGTGGTAGTCTAGTGGTTAAAGTAACGGACTTGTGACCGGCATGTCGCGAGTTCGACTCTAGTACCGCTGAAGACCCGCTGTGTAGGGGAGCGATCGATGTTAAATCTGTCGAGAGCTCAAACGTCCTCCCGTTGATGTCGTGTGGTGGTAAGGAGAGGAGGGTGCAAGCTCAGGTGTCGTCCTCGTCACTTGACCATTGTTCAAAATTACGAGGTCCGTCGCTAAAAGCCCTCGTGTAGCTGAATAGTGCGACGTTAATATTCACTTTCTCACTCACCCGGCCGAAAATCAGCCGTTCTACTTTTTCACAAAAGAGTTAAGAATTTAGGCAACGGTTTTGGACTAAGCAGTACTTCAATCTTGAAAAGAATTCAAAGATTTCGCCTTGGCAGCGTCAAATACATTTTTGAATTAAAAAACTTTAAAAAAATTATTACGACGTAGACATAATTGATAATGTTTGAAAGTAACCTTTTGTGTAATTCTATATATCCATTAATTTTCCGATTTTATCCATAGTTACCTTGACGGCTTCAAGGCAACGAGTGGCCGTGGTAACCTAATGGCTATGATCACGAACTCGTTGCCGGTATGTCATGAATTCGAGCCACTGAAGACCCACCATGTAGTGGAACTGAAGGCTCAAACTCCTTTCGTTGGCGTGATGTGGTGGGTGCCAGCTCAAATGTGGTTCGAAATTTCGAGGTTGTTCTCCAATCGCCCTCATGTTGCGCTTTATAGGGCGCCGTGTATTAGTACTCCCTCACCCCAAGTCAACGAATCATATTGGTGCCTAGTTTCATCCTCCATTTTCTGTTTTTACTGCTAAGATATTTCTCATTAATAGAACGTAAGAATATGTATAATAGCAAAGAGATGAATTTTTTTTGTTTTGTTCTCGGGGATTCTTTTAGTGCTCTGGAGTCCTTACGTAATGGAGTCTATTCATCACCAGAGGGCACTGCGATCGTTTACCGATCATCACGTGATTAACAAGTAAACAATAATAGTTATATGTAATCGCATTATACTTATGTTAGTGTGCTAACCGTCGATTTTGTTTATATTCAACTATAAACTATTCTTTAAAGTTTTTTAGTTCTCTAAATATTTTTAATAGATTTTCTAGTCTTTTGCTTTTCGTATAGTTACTAAACATATACATAGTTTTAGTTTACAGTATTAGATTTAAGCTTGGTTTATACTTCTGTTCATCGGCCTTGTGTTTTTGTATTCTTTTAGGTTTAGTAATTATTTTGCCATCTACATTGTGTTTCAAAAAATTACGGATCGTTCAATTGAACAAAATCTTTTATACTTAAAAATTAAGTGTTAAAGTGTAGAACGGAGATGGGGGCGATATCTTTTTTTTTTTTTTGGCGAACGGAATCGATCGCCAAGCAACTCAATTTAGCGATAGGTGTTCCGAGAATTTACAAATTGTAATTTTAAAATAAAAATAAAGAAATATTGATGCGAAATTAAAAAAAAATATATGTTTATAATGCTATCAGTAATGCATAAAAATAAAAATTGTATTGTTTTTTAAGTTATAGGAAAAAAAGGATTTTCATTTTGTTATATGATAGTAGATGCAAATCCGAAAATGCCGCCAAAATACTCAGTCGAATCAAACACGGGGCTCTTTGTCTAACGTACCATAATGTGATTATGACATCAGATGGTTCGAGTCCATTCCAAGTACTCATCTTATTCTTTGATCATTGAAACATTGAAATTGGTGGTTGGGTGCTTGAGACAGCACTCAACCACCATGATTTTGAGCCGGCTGAATATATATTGACTATAATTCTGATTGCAGTCTCTCTGTAGAAACTCAACTCCAATCGTCTGCCAATTTGTAACTTTTCATTTAATGAGTTGGAATATGAAATATTATTTGTGTTAATAAACTTATAAATGGAAATATTGTTGATTCTTTTAACATGGTGGAGTTCTACAGGTTGTACCTACATCAAAAACTTAGGATATAATTAAACATGCTTTGAAATATCGAGAAAAATCCACTATCTTCTTGGATAACTTACGTCAGAATCGAGAAAACGTAACATTCGACTTTGCATCAAAACTAGCATCTTTTACATGGTTAGTAAACTCTTTCATTTATTGCCTTGCTAGTTGAACTGTGTAATAATCTTTATTTTTATATGTATGTAATACATTAAATATTTATGGGAACTATTCAAATTTTAAATATATTTGATAAAACGAGAATCAATATGCACGATATAAAAATAAAGCAATCATAGTTTTTGCTAAGCAATATCACTTACGAGAATTACTGTTATAGAAAATGTGAAGGATTTTCCAAAAATGGTTTGTTGCTTACTTGTAAATTTTAAATAGTTTAAATTACAAAAATTTTTGAAAAAAAGTATAAGAACAATACAAAAAGAACTGCGTATATTTCATGTATTAAAATCAAAAAGTAATGCAATATGTGTAGGATTCAAAACATACAAATAGATATCGTGCATGCTAGATCTGAAAACGATATTTATAAATATTTCTGATTCAGAGATTGCCCTTTTGGTACATTATAATGTATTAAACTGGAAGATATTTTTTGTTTCATATTTGATATTGTAATTAACGATAATTTTTTTCAGGAACAAACCATGTCATTGCAATTTTTTAAAAAAAAGTTATGCTACTCAATTACTATAAGTTATACATTCTACGTAATTATATATTTAACAAAAGCAAAATTCAACAATGTATTTGCTGTCAAATATATTGTAATACGATGTGAAACTTTTAGCATTCCATAGAATAATTCTTTTAAATTTTGCTATATTTATAAATTGTAATTTTTCGTGAGGGAGAGAGCTTTGTTAACGTTTTTCTACAAAGTAACACAAGGGACAACACTTGAGCTGGCATCCCTTCTCCAAACTACCACACCACGCCCACGGGAGGAATTTGATCCTTGGCAGATTCAACATACATCGGCCCCTGTATACAGCGAGTCTTCAGTGGTAGCAGAGCTTGAACCCGCCAAACGCCGGCCACGAGTTAATCATCATAACCCCCAGGCTAATGTGGCCATTCGATTGCATATATATATATATATATATATATGCAATCGAGAATTGTGGTTATTATAGCTCTGAG